>WELB01000109.1:237089-247428 GCA_009602725.1 Spirogloea muscicola
AAAAAAAAAAAAAAAAAAAAAAAAAAAAAAAAAAAAAAAAAAAAAAAAAAAAAAAAAAAAAAAAAAAAAAAAAAAAAAAAAAAAAAAAAAAAAAAAAAAAAAAAAAAAAAAAAAAAAAAAAAATGCGGCAGCGCTTCCACCGCAGCCGCGAGCTGGAGCACGCCGACGCGTCGCTGCTGCACGCGCTGGACGAGCCCGCGCCGGCGCCGCTGCTCTCCGCCATCGACCGCTCCGACCTCGACGAGCTCCTGCACGCCGCCGACCTCGCCGGCCGCGACTTCGCCGCCGCCCGCGGCGGCGCGCGCCTCGTCCTCACCAGGTGCGCGCCCTGTCTCGGTCCGTGGCGCGTGACGTAGGACGGCGTCGGGAGGGCCCCCCCGGGGCAGCCTGGCCCAGCCCTGGCTCCGCCCCCGCCTGACGCCGCCATGGCGCGGGCGCGGCCGCAGCTCCGACGGCGACGCCGTGGCGCCGGACGAGCAGCGCGCCGAGGAGGCGCTGCACGCGGGCGAGCTCACCATCCCCCGCCGGTGCGCCTCGTCACCGCCCCGGGCTCGCCCCCGCTGGCTCCCTGGGCGGGCAGCCGCTCAGGCCGCGCCGACCGGCCGCTCGCAGGCCTGCGTGGACGACGACCATGAGCCCCGCACAGCTGGATGAACGAGAGCGCCGGGCTTTCCTGGACTGGCGCCGATCCCTCGTCAGGTATGGCCTCTCTGTGGGCACCGGGCACGCCTGCCCTCTGCACCAACTCAGATGGTTGGGGACGACAGAGACACTGGGGCAAGTCCTCCTAGGGTCCGGTCATGCCAGTTGACGAGGAGCTATCATGCAAGACGCGCCGGGCAGTTGGACTGGTAATGACCACATATTGACTGTGGAGATGCAGGCTGGAGGAGAACGACAAGCTGGTGGTCACGCCCTTTGAGAAGAATCTGGATATCTGGCGTCAGCTGTGGCGGGTCCTGGAGCGCAGCGATCTTGTGAGTAGCACACTTGTGCCAGGGGTAGGACATGGGTGCCTTGAGGTCTGTGCGTCCCGCAGGCTCTGAGTTGGCCATTACTGTTGCCGCGGCACAGGTGGTGACGGTGGTAGATTCTCGCAACCCCCTCTTCTACCACTGCCCCGATATGGAGGTCAGAATCCAACCTGCGGAAGGAGCATGCTACTGCCATGTTCTGCAGTTGCCCTTGACTTGATTGCCAGCAGGAGCTGCTGTGTTGTTCTCCAGGTTGCATAAGACGATGACTTAGCAAAAGAGTGGGTCCTTCAATTGCGCCAGGCATATGTACGTGAGCTCTCGCCAGAGAAGCGCACAATGCTTCTGCTCAACAAAGCCGACCTACTCACACTGGATATCAGGTACAGTGGACCTTTCGAACCTCCTGGCTGTTCGATGGTCCCTTGGTAGTTTTGTTCCCTGCTACTCTGGAGGTTGTTTTTTGGTTAGCTTATGCTTGCTTGCAGCTTTACAAGTGACTGTGCTTTGAGCGATTCATTTGTTTGCCATTGGCCTCGTGCTGACTGCCGCTTGCCTGGCAGGCGGCGGTGGGCTGACTATCTTAAACGAGTGGGGCTGCCTTTTATCTTCTGGTCTGCCAAGGCTGCTACAGATGGGCATATTGTGACGTCAGAGAACCACCAAGGAGGTGACATCTCTGATGAGGTTGAAGAGGACGAGGAGGAAGGCGATGAGAGCACAAAAATACTCAGTAGGGAGGAGCTGCTGAGGAGGCTGGAGGCAGAAGCAGCAGCGGCGGCTGCGCCGTGCTTGACAGCAGGCGCAGAAGCAGGCAGCAGGGATGGTCAGGGGGGGGCCGCAACGGCAAGAGCGCCGAGGAGGGGGCCGGTGGTTGTGGGCTTTGTAGGTTACCCAAACGTGGGCAAGAGCAGCACCATCAACGCACTTGTGGGCCAGAAGAAGACAGGCGTGACGAGCACGCCGGGCAAGACCAAGCACTTCCAGACACTGGTTGTCAGCCCCACGCTGACGCTCTGCGACTGCCCGGGCCTAGTGTTCCCATCCTTCACGTCTTCGCGGTCTGAGATGGTGGCATGCGGCGTGCTCCCCATCGACCGCCTCACTGACCAGACGGGCCCTGTGGAGATCCTGTGTCAGCAGATCCCACGCACAACGCTGGAGACCACCTATGGTCTCCAGCTGCCAGTGCCTGCATTGCATGAGAACCCTGACAGAGCTCCGACGGCTGCGGAGCTGCTAAAAGCTTACGCTCGATCAAGGGGCTACGTGGCCTCGAGCGGTCTGCCGGATGAGACTCGGGCTTCGCGGCAGCTGCTCAAAGACTACACAGCAGGCAAGCTGCTCTTCTGTCATCTACCTCCTGATTCAGAGGTCCAGGCAGGTCATCCTCCATATCCCGCCATTGTGGATGCCAGGCCATCCTCCCTGACTGCGGCCGAGCGACGAGGAGACAGCGGCAGCAGCGAGAGCGAGTGGGTAGAGGAAGCCGAGGAATCTGAGAATGACGAAGATGAAGAAGTATGGGAGGAGGAAGAGGAAGCGGAGGAGGAGGCAAAGAGGGCCAACAATGCGACCAGCTTCGGAGTGATTAGCAAAATGAGTGGCACAGACGGGCAAGAAAAAGCGTGCGCACACAGAGATTCTGAGCAAGAAAGCAGTCTTGGTAGCCACCAAGGCACAGGTGCATCGTCTAGTGGTGCAGGGGCCAATCAAGAGGGAGCCAGCCAGCCTGTGGTTGCGGACATGACGCTGGCAGCAATGAGGAAGGAGGTGGAGAGTCGCCTGGTCCGAGGAAAGGCAGAGCACAAGATGCACAAAAAGGGCCCCCGGAGAAAGGATCGCAGTTGGCGGGTCGCTCGCGGGGGCCTTGACAAGGATGACTACACAGATGCCTTCAGAGCCGTGCAGCGGCCTGTAAGCCATGGTGCAGCCTTGAAGGCCAGTGTCTTGCCACATCAGCAGACACTACTATCAGGAGAGTCAGGTTGCTAATGAATAGATTTGAAAACACTTTAGAGAGTCCTTTCACAAGGTGTTGATCATATGCGTGCAGCTTTGCATCATGTCATGAGTTCCACTCGAACAACCCCCATACCACATGCCTGGAACTCTTAAACCTCACTGAAGGGGTAGTTCCTCTTCCATGATTCTTTCTTAGTGTACAGATGGTGATTTGAGCAAGCTGCAAATATATTGAGCTTTGACAAGAAGGCAGCTACACTCTGCATATTGCTTGAAGCTAGTGTTGGTGCTACTGTGACCCACACGGGGGGGGCCTCCTAAGTGGCCAGCGAATTGCCACCTCGCAGCACTCTATATTCTCAGGTGCACAAGCAGGTGAGTGGGGGCACGCAGTCTGCAGCAGCATCAGAAGTCATAGCACCGGCCTCCCTTCTCCCAGTCCCCATACCTTGTCGGCTCAGGTCCTCGGGGTCCGCCCACCTCGCCCGTCTTCCTGTTGACGTCATCTTGGACGGGGTCGTCCTCGTCCTCTGCCACAGCTGCCTCGTCCTGCTCGACAGCCTCCTGGCTGGACCACTCCGCGGCAGCGGGCTGCTGCTCTGACCGGAGCTCGCGGTTGGCCGGCTGTTCTGGCGCCGACGAGTAGGTGCGCGGCGCGGCGAACGCGCTCAGGCCCGGGCGCTCAAAGACCAAGCCGCCCAGCTGGCTCGAGGAGCCCGCCAGAGGCGCAGGCAGCGGGCCGGGGTGCGGCGCACACCTGCAGCAGGGGCGACGGAGCAGCCAACAAGGCCTCGGCAGTGTGAGAAGCATGAGAGCCTGCGGCGAGCTAAGGGGCGGACCACCAGCGCAGCGCTGCTGCTTTGCCTTCGATACAGACGCGCAGGCGGCAGACCTGGGCTGCGGCTGCAGCGGCGCCGGCGGAGAGCGGTCGACGGCGGCGCAAGCGGCGGCGGCGGCGCGGAGGGCCCGGGGAAGGCGGCGAGTTGTGGGCTGAGCGGCGGCGCGGGCGAGCGCGGCGGCGACACGCATGGCGCGCCGCAGACCTTGTGTGTCGAGTGACTGGGGGCTGGAGCGGCCAGAGGCGAAGCTGCTNCGCCCGCCGGGCGAGGACCCGCGCTTCCTGGCGGCCTTCCCGGGCCTCACGGAGCTCCACATAGTCCTGGACTGGAAGGCCTTGAGCACAAGCGCGGCAGACGTCGCTGCCCTCGAGCACACGCCGCGCCTCCGGCGGCTGACCCTGCAGGACGCCCAATGTGCGGCCGTCCGCAGCAGCCTCACGCGGCTCACCGAGCTCGAGAGCCTTCACCTGAAGTGCATGAACGTGGGAGGTGAATGACAGCACCAGCCCTCTGCGCCGCTCTGCTGACTGCGAGGCCTTTATCGCATGCGCGTGTGCATTGCAAGCATAAATGTATGAAGAGGACTGGAGCTGCAATTGGTGCTGCAGAAGGGCATTGCCGGGTGTTGACAGAAGAGCCTTGATCTTCGGTATCCTGACGATGCGGCATGACGTGCTGGCAGACGAGGATGTGCGCATCATCACGTCACATTGCCGCCGTTTGACGTGTCTGAAGCTTTCTTGGAAGAATCATCGTGGCGATCCTGCTGTGACCTCAAAATTGACCTCAAAATTAACAGACGAGGGCTTGCGGCACGTGGCAGAAAATCTGCAGCAGCTTCAGGTGCTCGCGCTGGCAAGCATCAGCTCCATCACGGCCTCTGGGGTCTTGCAAATTGCAGCCAATTGCCGCAAGCTTCAGAGTGTTCAGTTGAATAGGTGCTCAGGGCTGCCAACAGAATTGCCGCTGGCAATATTGGCAGAGCGCCCCTTCCTCACAAAGCTGGTCAGTGACCAGTGCTGGGTCAAGCACTTGCGCAACAAGCTGCAAGAGCTGCCTGGTTTGGCACACCTGGAGATAGTATCTGTGTCCCTGAATCAAGATTTCTATGGAGAGCCAAATTGGTTGGGTGCCTTCATCACCTGTTGTCCTCGTTTGCGTGATCTCTACCTGGAAGGCCCAGAATTTCCCGAATCCCAAGGGCAAGATTTGGACGAGTTGTTGCCCAATGGCAGCAGCCAGATGAGATCGCTCACTACGCTTACCTTGAGTCAGTGGCGTGTTACCTGGCCACATCTACTTTGGTTCCTCTCGGTGTGCACGCCAAGTCTGCAGGCACTCCAGCTGGATGAGGTCGGCTTCAACGAGGGCATGGCGCCTCACAACGACAAGCTGCCACTCTTGCGCTCCCTTAAATGCTCGCTCCTTGCAAGTGACGTGGACGTGCAGCTGCAGTTCCTATCCTTTGGACGGTGGTGCCCAAGTCTCACATCCTTGAGCATCCATGACTCCGAATATGAATTGCGCTCTCTCAGTAACAGCAAGATGTTGGCGAAGATGCTGGGCAATCTTAGCTGCCTGGTTGGTCTTGAGCTTGATGGCTCTTTCGACGATAAAGAAGATGATTGGCCTTTCGATTTCGAATCTGAAGATGCTCCCAACCTTTCGGATCCGTGGAGCAGCCTTAAGCTTGACTCTGTCAGGAGTCTCTCCTGCGAGGCCTTGCAAGCCCACCTTGTGCATAAGTTGGTTACTGCCTGTCCTCAGTTGCAGGCATTGCACGTGCAGAGATGCCCCAAATTGAGGTTGACTGCTCTTTTTGATGACATACTCTCTACCTGCCCAAATATTTACGAGATTGACCATGGTGGTATATTCTTAGGGTGTAGAGTCCCGCTTACCAAGAATTCCAACTCGGGCTGCTTAGAGTTGTTTGACTCCCCTTGGCAGCTCTCCAATTATTCCAATGGTTCGCCTAGAGACGTGGAATGTTAATATGTCCATCGTGATGGCAACCACGACTCATAATGCAAACATTTGCTTTGCTTGTCATGCAACACGAATTTGTGACCAGCACGTGCCCATGCATGTGATCTCTGCTGGCCAACATGTATCCCCTTGCTATCTGCTCATATACCACGGGACAAGTGTCAGTATTCTTGGACCAGTAAGATATTGCTGCAAGCTCTACTGACATCTGCATCCTCACATCATTTTAAGGAGAGCGATGAAGCAGAATACAATCATGAGTACGCGGTCTTGACGGCCATAACGAATGACGCGATCAGGGTCGGCCTTGCTGCAACGGCCTACATATGTACATGTGCTTACCTCTGTTTCGTCAATACGCAGGTGACTGTCATCAGCGGCTTGTGACGGGGCGGCTGCTTAATGGGCACATGTCACTCGATAAGCAATATATGTCGCAGAACGTGTCTAGAATATATCCTCCTCTCCGCAAAATGGCAAGTCCTTGAGCAAGTTGGACAGTCCTTGAAAACCAAAAGCACCTCCATGCAAGCTTTTCAGGAATTTGTCCAAGCTTTTCGGAGCTGGCCTCTCACAGCCGTCGCCCCTTTAGGGAGTCCTTTTCTATCTTGGCACGGGGAGCAACCAGCTCATTGACAACGCAAGCTCTCAGGCCGTGGTGTATTGGGTACGTATCTCATTACCTGCGCCATTGCCTGGCACATGCCTTGCATCTTGTGCTGGTCGTGCCCTGGCTGCCGCCTCAGGCTATGGGCGGAGCGACTCCTTTCCCAAGTCTGATCTTTCAGACTTGCGGCTGCAGACCAGGATCACTGAGCAGGAATCCTGAGTGCTCTCTAAGCTTGTTCAGTGACTTACAGCCCTCGCCACCTCTCAAGAAAGTGCTCGCCCATAGAAAAAGGGGGCCAGCAAAGCCAGCCCAGAAAGAGTGGACAATGTCGAAAGCCAAAAAAAGCACACAGCTAGGCAGCTAGACAATAAAACACGACGAAACCACAGGAAGCTCAATACCCACGGGTGAGCAACATCAGGTCGGAGTAGCTCGAAGCAGGAAAAGATGCATTACAAGAGCTGCTTCTTCCTGTTTCCTTATTCATCCTTTCCTTGGGAGGAGATAAATGACTAAGCAGCTCTTTCGAATGTAACAGTGAAAGCTCCAAAAGAAGCGAGGCTGTGGAAAGCCTGCCTTCAAATCATTGTAAGCGACTCTCAAAAAGAGGGCTACAGCTGTGCAAGGCCAGCCCAAAAGGGAAGTGGCTCTCCATCTTGGGGCGAGGGCTGTGAACAGCCACCCCGGAAGAATTGACAAGGTCTGAAAAGTGCTTTCCCAAAACTTATCAGGTAGAGGAAGTGGCTCTTGTAAAAGAAGAAGTGGTAGTACAAATACTCTTTGTAAAAGCTTGCGGACCACCATCTGTACCTGCTCAGCATGCTCTAGTCGTGTAGGCCCCTCCAAACCTTTGTCAATTCTTTTTGGGCTGCTTTTCGCAGCCCTTGCCCACATTGGGAGTGCCACTTCTCTCTCTCTCTCTCTAGTCAGGCCGAAAGCCACAATGACGGAGGGGCCTGAAGATGCTATGTCAAAACGGGTGGAGAACGGATCACTCAGTAGCTACGAGTTAGGAGCCTCAAACCCGACAGACTAGCTGCCGGAAAACTATCCAAGCCAAAGAAAGAGGTGCCGAAAAAGAACTACACTACAGTCCATGCCTGTGGACTAGGACTAAGACATCAGCCAGAGTAAGATGAAAGGGAGCCTTAACAAGAGAAAGTGCGCGCCCATTGAGAAGGGAGCCTTACAAATGTCCTGCTAACCGGGTAATGAGCTGGCTGGCGCGCCCAGTGAAGAGGAAGAAGGGCTCGCCCATTGAGAATATGGGCTGGAACAGCCAGAGGACGCTCAGTAACCTCTAGTCAAAAGATGCAAGTCTGAGTAGCTAGCCAAGGGAAAGACGTCGCCCTGACGGAAGCCGGAGGCCTTTGGCTTTCGGACATTGTCCATTCTTTCCGGGCTGGCTTTGCTAGCCAGGGAAAAAAGAAAAGGCTCGCCCATTGAGGATATGGGCTGGAACAGCCAGCCCAAGAAAAAGAATGAACACAGTTCAAGAAGGGGGCTAAGCGAAGCACTTAGGTGAAGCACTAAGAAAGACAAGCACACAAGAAGAAACAAAGCTGCTACTAATCACTCAGTAACCCCTGCTAAGCAGTCGCAGGTCAGAGAGACTATGCCAGAGCCAGAGGCAGCAGCGAGGGCTCGGCCGGCACGCAGGTGCAGCGCACGGGCCATTGACCTCTGCAGCGAGACGGCCAGGCGCATGCGGTACACCTGGGCGAGCGACCCAGCTGCAGGGAAGTCCACCGGCTCCCCATGGAAGCGGCGGGCGACGGCGTGACGGGCAAGCTGGTGGAGCAGTTCGAGCCACCGAGCACCCAACGCCCCGTGTGTGTTGATGGCCAGCGGGAAGAACTCGTCAGCTGGCGGATGGTCTGCGTACTTGAGTTCTTTGGCACGAGCGGCGCAGGCGACCGCATACCCCGGCTTGGTTGCACACTGGGCTGGGTGGGATCGGTCGAATGCGTCGGTAGTCACCACGTCCAGGAGGAGACGTGGCCCGCCGACCTGTGGGGTGGCCACCAGGTCCACACGACGGGCGTGGAGACCGTCGGCCCTGTCCTGGAGCGGCATGATCCCAGAGTGCTCCGCTGCCACAGAGAAGCCAGCCTCCACCAGGATGCCGTGCATTGCGTCCCGGAGGCGGTCATGGGCCGCTGTCCGCTCTCCGCCGTGCGAGCAGCGCAGAACGTGAGCTCCCCCCTGCTCGGCCCCGCGCTCACCACACTCACATTGACGCACGCCCCGGAGGCATGGCGGCGGCAGGCCGAGGAGCCTGTGGACGGCACTCCGGAATACCTCGTCCGGGAGGGCGAGGGCGTCGTTGAGTGGGAGGGCCTGGAGCCACGCCGCTGCCCCCGGGGAAGCGGCCGAGTGGAGTCTCGCGCGCCCGCGCAGGTCGGCCTCGGGGAGCTGCAGCACGGCGGTGGTGTAGGCGGCCTTGTCGACGACGGCCGCGAAGCGCGCTTGGACCCGCAGGTCAGCGGTGTGCGCGAGGTGCGCAAAGGAGACCGCCTGGCCGGCCAGGTCCGAGTGCGCCGCGATCAGCTCCTGGTGGGCGGTGCGAAGCGACTCCTGGAACGGCAGCGCGCCCGTGTCGAAAAGCCCCCTCTTTCTATGGGCGAGCACCATTGCATCCTCTTTCTTTCTTCCTCCCGGTCGTGCCGCCGCTGGCTCGTGGGCCCAAGTCTACCATATGAGATTCTCGGTCTCCCTTCAGCATATTTTCTGCATATTTGTCGTTCTTGCGACGTCGAGTTTCGGCCTGTTTGCAGCGAGCTCAGGCTAATGCCTTGCATCAGAAAGCTGGGCGAGCTCTAGTTGGTGACAGAAGGGCTTCGTACCTGACATCTAGTATTCATGCATCGGTTAGCGACCTTTATGTTTTGACCCGTGGATTTTGAGCGGGTCAACCTGCTGTAGGTTATGTAGATATTTAGATGTGCTTGCTTGCCTTTGTACTTGGCCATTGGCCTATGTTTGTTTCAAATACACGAAATTTTCCTTCAGCGGTCCGTGGCCCAAGCCTTGCATCTGCGTGCTGGCCGTGCTCTCGCTTTCGTCAGGGGAAGATAGTTTTCCGGCAGCTAGTCTGTCGGATTAGAGGCTCGTCACTCGTAACTACTGAGGAAGCGCGGCCAGATTGACTGGTGGCTGGGAAAGGCCACCCAAATCCATTTTGGGCTGGCCTCTCCCAGCCACCAGTCAATCTGGCCGGTGCTTGTTCTTAAAGGAATGGACAAGGTCTGAAGGAGCCGGAGTGCGAAGAAGAAGGCTCGCCCATAGAGAAAGAGGGGCTGGCAAAGCCAGCCCAAAAAGAATGGACAATGTCCAAAGCCGAAGAATGAGATGCCGAGGAAGGACTCCTCTACCCTACCAATCACGACAACATACTAGGGAAGCTCAGTACCCGCGAGTGAGCAACATAGGTCCGAGTAGCTCGAGGCAGGGAAGGAGGCACTCCGCCGAGACCCGGAGGCGGCAAAAGGACTAGGACTAAGACTTCAGCCAGGGGACGCTCAGTAACCTCTAGTCAGAAGATGCAACTACTGAGTGGTCCATCCTCCCCACGTTCTGACATAGCTTCTTCAGGCCTGAACAATGTATTGGCTTGAATTGGCCTCGCTTCAAGTTCATGCGCACCGCGCGCCTTCTCTCTTCAGGCCCCTTCGTACTTGACACTAGGCATTAGTCCTGCCCGTTAGGTCGCAGGCGCCGCCGCCGCCGCCGCCGCCCCTCCTACATCCCGGGCCGCCGCCGGCGTCGCTGCCGGCGGCGCCCGCCATGGGGCCCGCGCCGCGTCGGCCGCCTACCGAACTGTCCCTTGCTCCCTCCGCCGCCGCCGCTGTTCCCGCCGGGAGGTGGCGCGCGGATCATAGCCGATGTAGTCACCACCGATGTGGTCGACCGCTCCAACCTGGGGCTCTCTGCCTCGCGGGCCGGCCACGCTGCCTCGAAGG
>WELB01000109.1:264130-276199 GCA_009602725.1 Spirogloea muscicola
TTTTTTTTTTTTTTTTTTTTTTTTTTTTTTTTTTTTTTTTTTTTTTTTTTTTTTTTTTTTTTTTTTTTTTTTTTTTTTTTTTTTTTTTTTTTTTTTTTTTTTTTTTTTTTTTTTTTTTTTTGCTCATTGAGGCCAGCCGCGCACTGCCCCGCCCCTCGCCACGGCGCTCAGCCCGTCGCGCAGCGCGGCGCCATCCCCGGCGCCGTTCCCGCGCCGTTCCCGGCGCCCCTTCCCTGCGGCGGCGGCGGCGGCGGAGGCGGCGGCGGGGGGGACGAACTGTGACAGGATTGCTGCCCTCACCTTCCCGTCCGCGAGAGGGAGCGCCCAAAGAGAGCGCCCTGGTAATGGGTTGAGGTGTTTGAGGGGAGGTGGGTGCTCGGGGAGCGGCGAGGGGAGGGAGAGCGGGGCCCGCGGGGAGGGAGATGCCTTCCCACGGGCAGAGGATTAATCATAGCTTCCCCGTGGAGTCGGGGAGAGGGGCAATGAAAGATGGAGAGGGGAGATAGAGCGCGAGGAGAGGGAGGGGGCCAGAGGGGCGCCATGACAAGCTTGCTCATGTCCTTCCCTTCGCAGCCAGCCAATGCCGCCGCCGCAGCCGCAGCCGCCGCCGCCGCCGCCGCAACAGCGGCGGCGCTGCCCATCCGAGCCGCAGCCGCATGCTCTGGCACTACCCGCGAGCGCCTCCACTGCCAGGGCCTCGGCAACAACTCGGCGGACTACGAGGCGCTGGTGGCGGACCTGGCCAAGCTCGGGCTCAGCTCGCACGTCGCGCGCGTCGCGCGCCCCGACTGGCTGCGCAACGCCCTGGGCCTCCTCGACGCCGCCTACTGGAAGGGCACCCTGCGCCCGCGGCCCGTCCTGGACTGGTGAGGCGCAGCGCCTCGTGGGATTATCTATTTCCGCTGAGGACCTCAATTAGACGAGGAGTACCAATCCTGTGAGCTGGAATACACAATATATGAGATCTGCTAACTGCATTGCTCCAGGGTGCGCTTAGGCACAATGCTCTGGATGCTCAGATTCGTTAGCATGCTTCAGCTGCCAGAAACTCATCAGTGATTGCTCGCCATTGTTGAATTCCATGGGGCTGTGAATCTCATACGCCTATACTAGTGTTGCAATAATATAGCTCATTGCATGTTCATTGCTCAGGTACCTGAACCGCATTGATGAAGCCATCAAGGCGGCCAAGGCCGCTGCGCCAGGTGTGTATCCTTGCCGCTAATTTATGTTACTGCCATCATGTTTTTGACATGGCCAAGCAGACAAGCACGGCTAGGACTTAAGGCAGCAATCAACTCGCTGTTATGACCGCTGTTCTGTTCGTCTGTCATCCTTTTATGTTCTTCTATCATGTTCTCAGCTGCCTCGCGAGTGTTGGTCGTGTCCTGACCTAGGCTGCGAGAAGGTGTCGATTGTGGGCCACTCTGCGGGCGGATGGCTTGCACGCCTGTACATGGTGGAGTTCGGCACTGATGATGTCGCTCTGCTTGTCACATTGGGCACACCACACCTGTGAGATTTGTCACAGATCCACCCAAATCATTGCTGCTGTCTTGTTGGTCGTGCTCCTGTGGTTCTCTTGTGATTCAGGGATGTGCATTCTTGATTCCAGATTGTGGGACTTACAATTGTCAAGAGCTTGCATTGGCCGCCACCTGATGCAAATGTCGTGTGTTACAGACCTCCCCCAAGAGGCGTGCCTGGCGTCATTGACCAGACACGGGGCCTCCTCTACCACATCGAAGAGCATTGCCCGGGTGCTTACCACCCGGAGGTCAAGTACGTCTGTGTGGCCGGCAGGTGAGCAGCCGGCACAGAAGAAGCTCTCTGAGCTGGGTTTACCTTCAGTTACTGTGCAGTCAAGGCAAGTCAATGTGAACTTTAACAGTTGACAGTCTTGCAGCTGATAGGAGAGCCCTATCTTGTAGTTGATGGTAAAGTCCAAGCCAGCATGGTGATTGGCAGCTGTCTGACTTTCAGCCTGACTCTATTTGGTGGGACTTCTCAGGTACCTCAGAGGCCACCCCTTCTTTGGTACAAAGTTGGATGCATCGGCCACAGCGACAGGACTAGCAGCATCTCTGGTCGAGGAGGACATTGTTGCAGTTGCGGCGACCGGAGTCGGGCCGGCTGTTGCGACAGCAGATATGGAGGAGTCCGATGTCGATGAAAGTGTTGGTGGAAATGGCGGGCTCCTGAAGGCCGACGAGAATGGGGCGGCAAGGACGACTGATGGCGGCGTCGAGGTGATGCTGCAAGGAGGGGAGCGGAAGCTGGTGCCGCCGAGCCTTCAGACCCGCGTTGTTGGGCAGGGCTACAAGCAGGTGAGGCTTGGCGTCATAGACAGATTAGAAGCTACAAAGATCATCAAGGAGCCTCTTCTTGACCTTGGGATGTGTTCATTATTGATGATCGCATATCTATAAGCTTAGAATCCAGTGTGCTCGTTAAAAGTGTAATGCAGGCTTGCTGGCAAGTGGAAAATAGTTAACGCAGAGTTGTTGGGCTTGATGTAAGAGGACTGTGAGGCAATGGTTCTCAATCAGAGAGGAGCATGAGTTTGCCACCTTGGTGACTGCCTCACTTGAAGCAGTCTGAACGGAATGCTTTTAGATTGTCTCTGTGGGCGTTCGGATCTTTGCTGATGAGACCAAGGTTGCAAGCCGTGCCGCAGGTGTGCGGCAAAGTGGATGTATGGGGCGATGGTGTGGTGCCTGTGGAGGCCGCGCACCTCGAGGGTGCGCTCAACATCTGCATCGATGGTGTCTTTCACTCGCCAGTTGGTGCCAATGGCGGGGACCGCCCCTGGTATGGCTCGGAAGGCGTCCTCACCGAGTGGGTGCACTACTTGATGGAGTGAGCGCCAGAGCGAGTCAGGCCAGCATGACTCACATATGCTGCTCTCGCCGTCAAGGTCACCTTGCGCTTGGAGGCCTATGTCTTACACTTCTAGGATTGCCCATGTGTGTCATTCTACTTTGGCTACTTTCTTTGGTGTATGTACAGGTGTAGCTACATGTGCTGTGCACTTTCAAGTCCAAAGCTTTGACTGAGCTTCTAATTATCGAGCTTGTACTCTTTCTCTAGTAGTATGACCCTGGCCCACAGCCTCGGCTCTAGCGAGGTGATGCCAGACTTGGATTGGCCATCCAGTGGCACGATGGTAGGCTGCCCAGTTTGCAACCAGGTGTCTGTGGTGGACTCAATTCCCATAATCAACAGACCCTGGGTAGGACCTATAGTGGTCAATGTCGAGCTCATCGTCTTGGCAATCCGTGCCAGGAGCCACAGCAGGCCAGATGAAGTCCACCAGGCTTGGGCGCTTGTGCAGGAAGGCTGCCACGCCTTGCCGCGTCAGTGGGTCCTCCTGTAGTACCAGCAGCCCACCAGAAAGGTCAAGGAGGTTGAGAAACGAGAGCAGGGGGAGTGCGTTCTGAAAGTGGAGCTGATACAGAAACAGCTTCAGCTTCAGCTTCAGCTTCAGCTGGTGGCAACTTGAATGGAACTGAAGCAAGGCACAAGACCCGAAGGATGCACACCTGGTCAAACGATTCGCAGGAGGTCATGTCCAGGCTCTCCAGCAGTGGACAGCCCTCTGCGAGGGTGGTGAGGAGGCGATCACCGACGCCCTTGTTGCCAGCAATCGACAAGTGGCGCATCAATGGGCAACCCAGGGCGATAGATCGTACTGATGCACCGCCAAGGTGGCCGCCGCAGCCTCGCACAACGTCAGTGCTGATGTTCAGCCTCTCCAGTCCCACACCGAGTCGCTGAGGCTCATTGCTGCCGCCACGTAGCGAGTCCCGCTCGTTGTCCCCGAGCTCGTCCAGCATTCGATCATCTGGCAGGCAGTGCTGGCACGAGTGCGCGCTGGTCGGACCACTCGCCAGCAGCCCACAGACTGCCTCGATGGCCCCATCTGAGAGACTGTCGCAGGAGGAGAGGTCCAGGTGGCGGAGGTTGACGCACGCCTGTGGCAGGCGTGCCAGCGCACCGTCGGACAGCGAATGGCTGGAGCTCAGGCAGAGCGTGACGAGGTCCGGGCAGCCATCGAGGACGGCGGCCAGCGCTGCATCACTGCAGTGCGTGACGCGGAGGTCAGTCAGTTGGCCCTGGCTGAGCGCCACCACCTGCGAGATGGCGAGGATATAGACTTGGGTTAGGGCCCGATAACAGCAGTTAATGTGATATTGATCCCACTTAGGCTTCAGGAATGTCAAAGGTAAGCGCCGTGCCAATGTGGGGCTTATCATCAAGGACGGACACAGTACCCGGCGCACAAGCGCTGCCACGTGGCGGGGCCCCAGACCCCACGAGATGCCCTCGGCGTGCACGACGGCGTAGAGCCACGGCGCCTCGGCTGCGCGGAGCCAGGCCTTGCACACGAGCGGGATGACGGCGAGGCGGTCGGCCAAGGGCACGTGCGCGAAGACCGTCGCCAGCGCGTCCAGCGGCAGGCCCGCCCAGTCCGCCGGCACTGGCGGCGCTGGTGATTTGAAAGGACCAAATCTGATAGATGATGTGAGGGAATGAAAGAGCAATACATGAATCGTATAACAAAGTCATTTAGGTCTGTAGAATTTTCTGTTAACTAAGTGCACAAAAGGTGACATCATCTGATGGGCGCCGCAGGTTCTGGGGCACCCAGCCCGCCGATCAAGGCAAACGAACCCAGAACCCCTGCATTCCTGAAACCTATACCCGATAAAGCAAAAGACATAGACGATATCCCCTACATTCTGCACCCCAGAATCTGTAACTTAGACCTGAACCTTGATTTAGTCGCACTCGAAGGACGGGCCCCCTGCGCAGCGGGCGCTCACCGCTGTGGAGGACGTGGGCGCCCATCTCCGGGAGGCCCAGGGACGAGGGCCGGCGGCGCAGCCTGCGGGCGGTCGCCCGCGCGGCGGCGGCTNGCGGCGGCGGCGGCGGCGGCGGCGGCGGCGGCGGCGGCGGCTCTGGGCCACGGCCTTGGCTCAGCTCACAGGACAAGAATCTACTCCCTCCTAGATTCCGGTTGGTTCCTCGGTCCTTGGACAAACATACTCAACTGCCTCCAGTAGAAGGGGCTTATAAGAATCTACATCATTGTGGAGCTAGTGAAACCACGATATAGCGGATCCTTCTGGGGCCGAGCTCGGAGGAGCCGCTGTCGCACGGCTGTCGCAGGGCGACAACTGTCGCAGGCGTCGCACACGCGAGTTGCTGGGCGCGTGGCAGCTGGGGCCGCGTCCGCACTACCGGGAACGCTGACGGCGGCCGGACGGCGCAGTCGGGGCGGCAGGCTTCTCGCTAAACTCACCGGTAGTGAGGGAGATAGTCTGAAGCAGCTTGTTACAAGCTCCTCCCTGAACCCCAAGCCAGTTTCCCCCCGCCATGGCGCCCGACGAGGCCGTGTACTTTTATGCATACACGGCCGACCCACATGTAGAGATCACAATTTGCAGGGCTGCTGTTACTGGACCAGCATCTGCAATATCTATCCTAAGAAAGTATACCAAGAAGTTAGGCTACGCATCCAGCTTCTCAGACGTACATACATGAGGCCATTTACGACTTCCCTCTTGCACAAGTAGAGTAGCCGTCATCTCGAGGCTACCTCTCGCTCTTTACTATGCTGGGACGAAGCTTTCATGCTCGGGAAGCCCCGGAAGAAGAGGAGGGAACTCTCGGTGGTGTGGTATTGTCTTCGGCCCTCCGTGAGAGGCCGCCTTTCATGGCCGCACCGCTCATGGACGGCTGCTTTGCCTATGTGCGCGCTGTCTGCATCGCATGCTTCTGTTATCCTGCCGCGTAAAGCACGCGGGCTGCACTGGTTAAGCATGGGTGCCAAGATATGCCACCATGGTCGAGCCCCCGTGTCACCACGCTCTTTCAGGGCAAAGTAGTCGCTTCTAAGTGGTGCACGGCCGCCTGAAGAGAGCGGATGACACTTTCTTGGTGAGCTCACTTTGCCGCTCTATGAGCACAAGGGCTTGGCAAAATCAAGTATGCAGGTTTGGGACCCTAAAACCTCGGGCTTGGCGGGTAGCTTGAGCTCGCAGACTGCTCCATGCGCGCCATTCACTAGCTTGGACAACTGCACGAGCTCACCGTGGCAGCTGCATCTCTAGTCCCTGCACCCTAATATCTTGCTGACTTGCATGCCATGCCCTACAAAGGGTTCATAGTTGCAAGGCCGGGCCCTCATTAATGGTAGCTGAGGCGCCTGCTGCACTTCCGCATGTCAAGTCATCCATGACTTCCAATGAAGTGCTGTTCTATTATCAAGTCGGCAGTAGTTGCATATGCATATTGCAACCCTAAGCTGGTCGACCGTCCGGAATAGAGCATGCGTTGAAGCATTGTGCAGAATACAGGAATGCACTGGTGCTGTGCAAGTATCACAAAGGATGGTTGCTTGGTTTTCCTACTTAGCAGCCGCATCAAAATAAGTAGCAGCCAAGGTGCAGTCTCCTTGCCCATAGCCGGAGGAGGCAGCTAGAGCATGGCTAGCTCGCAGATGCAAGGCGTGGTGGGCTATGGAACGCTGCAGGAGATGGATAGATGCATGCGGCACACCTGGGCTAGCGAGCCACAGGCGTTGTAGTCAGCCTGCTCCGCAGTCCAAACTGGACTATCTTAGAGTTTGTGGCAAGGACGGTGGTGTGGGGAGGCAATCGCGGCCAGATTAAGAGGTGGCTGGGAGAGGCCAGCCCAAAGGAATGGACAAGGTCTGAAGGAGCCGGAGTGCTAAGGGGGGGAATGAGTAAGCTCTTCCAAAGGTAAGTTTCGTGTATTTGAAACAAACGAAGGCCAAATGGCCAAGTACGAAGGCAAGCACATCTAAGACCTACATAACCTACAGCAGAATGACCCGTTCAGTAACCGCGGGTCAAAACATAAAGGTCGCTAATCGATGCCTGAATCTAGATGTCAGATAAGAAGCCCTTCTGCCACCAACTAGAGCTCGCCCAGCTTTCTGGTGCAAGACATTAAGCCTGGGCACGCTGCAAACAGGCCGAAACTCGTCGTCGCAAGAAAGACAGATATGCAGCTGGCAAGCACATCTCAGCCGGGAACACATCTGCACGTCGTGTGTAGCCTAGATTGGCAATGTTGTGGAGGAGGGTGTGGAAACGCGGACCCAGACAGCCAAAGGTGTCAACTGCAGAAGGGGGCGAGAGCTTTGAAAAGCCAACACATTCTTGTCCATTCTTTCTAGGCTGGCCGCCCTCTACTTATCCTGATCTGCAATTGCTGACCAGAGGTTTTGACCGCCCACTCGCCGAAGTCATGGAGAGTAGTCTCGTCCTTTTTGCTCCTTCCAGCCTTTCCAACCCTTGTACATACCTTTGGGCTGGCCTCTCACAGCCTTTTTCAGCACCTCTCTCGTTGGCTTGGGATATTGTCCATTCTTTTTAGGCTGGCTTTGCCAGCCACTCTTCTCTATGGGCGAGCACATTCTTCTTTTCACAGCCAGTGCCTTTGACTGGAAGAGCTGCTCCTTTGGATGAGCTTCTTTTCACAGCCCTTGCCTCCTTGGGTCGAGCGTACTCCTTCACACAAAGAGAAAGAGGGGTGAGGGGACACACACACACACCGCGCGAGCCAAAGAGCTGCAGAGCTCGTGATCAGAGCTGTCGTGGTGGGGGGTGCGGTTTTGGCGCGAAGCCCCTCAACCCTAATCACTGCGCCTTTTGGCGCGAACGCCCCCTCCCCCTGTGCGCTCCGCCTTGCCCGCAGCCGCCGCCGCCGCCGCCGCCGGCCCCGGAGCTCGGCAGCGGGCGCCGCTGCCGCCTGCACGACGGCATGGAGAGCGCGGTCGCCCGCGGATGCCGGCGCAGGCAGAAGGAGTTGAATCGACCTGCATGGGCCCCTTTCGGAAGCCCCTGAATTCTCGCTGCAGGCGGTCGGGGTGTCCTCCCCCCCCCTGCGCGGCCTTGAGCGCCTGGCTCCCTTCTGCATGGGCCGCCCCAACGGCACAAGNCCGCAAGCTGCGCCGCCGAGCGCGCCGCAGCTCGCGGGCAGCCCGAGCTGGCTCGGGAGCTGAGCGGGGCGAGGCTTGCGCTGCGGCGCCGGGGCTCGCGGCAGGTCCACGACTACTGCGCCGACGGCTTCGACGCGCTCGAGGAGTGAGGGCCCATGCCTTTCCTTGCCGTTTGCGTTAGCGTCAGTGGGCAGTGGGACGCCAGAAGCGGAGCTCGCTGCCGTAGGAATGGCATGGCAGCCCCACGTTGCCGGCTATGGCACGGCGGCCTTGCCGCCAGCGGCTGACAGTGCCGGCCTTCTTCGCGGCGGCCAGGTTCGTCGTCAGGGAGCTCCGGCCGCAGGGCAATGGCGAGGCGGCGGCGCTGCGGCAGGTCCGGCCGCTCCGTAGCCTTTCCCCTGCCTAGCAAGCTGCAATGGAGCATGCGCCACTGACCATCTCGGCACTGTGCAAGCCCTGCGGCGAGCCAGGCTGTGGAGGAGCTCTACACCGCGGCGAGGACGGCGCTGGACGGGAGCCTGGCGCGGTGGGAGGCGCAGGTCCTCGACATGGATCTACAAGTCGCCGGACCTCCGCCGCCGGTCAGTTGTGTGCCTGCTGCACTGGCGTTTAAGTATGTCGCAAAGCTGAGTGTGCATTGTGTGGAGCTTCGCTGCGACTCTGACGCCAGCACGCATCGCCGTGGAAGGTGCACAGCTGGAAGAGGAGGAGCCTGCGGAGCCGTCGGTCTCGGGGCAGGAGAGCCGCCGCAGCGACAATGCAGCTGAGGCTGAGCTCCGCAGCTTGCGGGAGAGGCTCGCAAAGGTTGGCGCGGACTGCGCGGCGCTGCGGCGAGAGCTGCGCGCCGCCGACAAGCAGGCGGCACGCAGCAAGGCCTGCGCTGTTGCCATGGCCGACGTTGCGGAGAGCAACAAGCACAATGCAGGTGCAGGGCCCCCCACCGCCGGCCTCCGTTGTTGACGCCAGCATGCCCATTGACTGCAGGCCATCGAAGCTCCTTCTCTCTTTTATGGCTTTCCCACCCATGGACTCCTTCACCCTCCCTCCTCCGCCCCTCTCTTTGCTGTTTGTGCTTCTTGTACCACCTTCCCATTCTCTTGGACCCCTTCTCTCAAAGCTCTCAAGCTTATCCCTCGCTCCATTCCTTCCCGTCATTACCCCTCCCTGCTTTCCTACCTTGGCTCAACAATAAGTGCAGCAGGGCGATGAAGCAAGTTGTCTTTATGATGGGGCAGTGATTGCGGAGGCCGCCGACAAGCTCCAGGAGTTGCTGCGACGAGCAAACCGCCTCCAAGATGCCGGTGGTGGTCTTGGAAGCAGCGGCGGCGCCTGGCCACAGGACGGGCGCACACTACTTGGCAGCTTCCGCTTCGGAGGTGGAGTCTCCCTCACCGGACCTCTACTCGCCACTGAGCGTTGGCCATCGGCTCACCACAAAGTCGCTAACACGAGCAGGAATGGCCTGCTGTGCTGGCGTGGCAGATGTGCCAACGACAGCGGATCTGGTGCGGCTCTCAGCATCACTTGGTGGCGGCAGCAGTGGCGGCACAGCTCCACCGACAGCTGGGCCTGGCGGCTAGCAGCCATGGCCTAACCTGCCCTGCCAGTACAGCACAGCTTGCTAGCTGACGCCCAGCAAGTCCCCTCGACCAACGTGTCAGCAGCGAGGGCGATCCCCAAGGCCGTCTTCACAGACTCCAACCAACTCGCTGAGATGGTTGAGATTGAGAGTGTGCGGAAGCCGAGGTCAAGCTCGCAAGCACCCCCATGGCTAGCCACCATAGTCACTGGTCTTGTGCAGGTTTCGTGCTCTGAAGTAGCTGGTCCTGCCATTGCGGCGCCGTTATAGCCGCACAGCTTGAGTTCAGGTCACGTTGGTTTAGTACAGAAGCGAGCGCGCAGTGTCGAAGAAGTGCGCGACGTTGTCCTCGGGCGTGCTGACGAGCACGCCGTGTCCGAGGTTCAAGATGTGGCCGGTGCGTCCCGCCTTGTCGACCACGCTGCACAGGCGGCGGTAGCTTGACGCAAGTCAGTGCTCTGAAGTGGCTCAGTGGTGGCGAGATTGTGGCAGTGATGCTGGATGTAGAGGGAGGAGGGTTGACAATCAAAAAGGGACACTGACAATGATCACACAACAAAGCCAATAAAGCTTTACCTTCTTCATTCAACACCATTGCCTTTGTGGTACAAACTGAAAGACTTTTACAGTAGAACAAGGGGAAGTGGTGATGAAGAGGGCCAGGACCTGCGCACGGCTGCGGTGATGGCTTTCTGTGATGCAAAGAGCACGGCGGGGTCGACGTTGCCCTGCACTGCCTGCTCGGCGCCAAGCCGCCGCCGCGCATCCGCCATGTCCACCGTCCAGTCGAGGCCGATGACGTCCGCACCAGCCGCGCCCATGCGCTCGAGTAGCCCACCGCTGCCGTTGGCGTACAGAACCAGGGGCACGTCGGGCCGCTTGGCGTGGACTTCCGACACGATCTGCAGCGGCTCTCCACGGGATCAAAGTCAGGACGCCGACAACCGGGGAGTGGGAGGGGGACTAAGGAGCCGGGATGGCAGGATGGAGAAAGGAGGGGGTTATGCAGCAGGTACACACCGGCAAGAGGGAGGTGAGGAGGGAGGAGGGAGGCAGTATAGGCCATGAGGTGGGAGGTCAGAAGGTGGAGGAGGGAGGGAGCAGAGGCACAAAGAGGGAGGAGGGAGGAGGGCGGAGGGAGGGAAGGAGCGCGACGCAATGCCAGAGGCGACGAAGGCCTGAGGCGGCGAGGACGAGGAGGAGGGAGGCGGAAGGCGGCGGGCACACCTGGGCGATGTAAGGCTTGGACCAGATGTCCCAGTCGGCCGGCGGCAGCTGGCCCCCCCACGAGTCGAAGATCTGGACGCACTGTGCGCCAGCGTCGATCTGGAAGAGCGCGTACCCTGCGATCGCGGTCGCAAGGTGCTTCAAGAGGCCATGCAGCAGCTCCGGGGCCTCGTGCGCCATGCGCTTGATGACCGTGTACGTGCGAGTCGAGCGGCCCTCCACGACGTACGTCGCCAGCGTCCAGGGCGCGCCCACGAAGCCCAGCACCGCCGCCTCGGGGCCCACCTGCAACAGCATCCAGCGAGCTCGCCCTCACGGCCATGGCCCCATTGGCGGAGGCGACAACCGACATGGTGGAGGCGCATATAACAACCAGCAACTTGAGGACTACCAGGTTAAGTGACTTAGGTGCTGATTAAGATCTAACAGACAACGCTGTATCAAAGGCATATGAAGTCGTAGCCCTGAGTCCGAGCGCCTAATTAACCTTGACAATTTTGTGTAAGTGAATTGCCTGACACCCCAAATGATCAAAGGCTCCAGGATTAAAGGCTGAGCTGGGTCTCTACTTAAGGTCAGTTAAGGCTTAATACATAACAATTAGGGGCACGCCAGTCGTAAGGGCAGGGGCTGCACCTCGGACCGGAGGGTGCGGAGGGACTCGGCGACGAAGTCGAGGCGGGAGAGGTCGAGGGGGCGCAGGGCGGCCAGGCCGTCGGCGTCGCGCAGCGGGGCGTCGATCAGCGGGCCCTTGGCGTCGTCGATCTCGAAGGCCACGCCGAGCGCCGGCAGCGGCGTGAGGATGTCGGAGAAGAGGATGACGCCGTCGGGGCGGAAGGCGCGCCATGGCTGCAGGCTGATCTCCACCACCAGCTCCGGCGTCTCAGAGCGCTGCCGGAACGACGGGTGCCGCTCGGCGAGCGCCCGGTAGGCGGCCATGTAGCGCCCGGCCTGCCGCATCATCCATGCCGGCGGCCGCGGCACCGCCTCGCCCCGCGCCGCGCGCACCAGCAGCGGCGCCTCCTCCGCCGCCGCCGGCGCCTCGGCCTTCTCGCCGCTCTCTGCAACGAAGGCCATCGCCGCGCCACGTGTCATTCGGCGCCGGAGCCGTCCATTGCCGGCTGCGCCGGGCTGCGGGCCAGCTGACAGCCCGGGAGGAGGGAGGGAGGAGGGAGAGAGGGGGGAGGTGGAGGAGGGGGTGCGGGAAGAGGAGAGGAAGGCGGAGCTTCACCCGGCGCGGCGGCGACCTGGGAAGCCGCGCAGCGGGCGACGCCGCCGCGACGCCGCGGCG
>WELB01000109.1:304457-318301 GCA_009602725.1 Spirogloea muscicola
TTTTTTTTTTTTTTTTTTTTTTTTTTTTTTTTTTTTTTTTTTTTTTTTTTTTTTTTTTTTTTTTTTTTTTTTTTTTTTTTTTTTTTTTTTTTTTTTTTTTTTTTTTTTTTTTTTTTTTTTTTCGCCTGCGGCGGCGCCCTGCGCGACACGGTGCTGGACTGGGAGGACGAGCTGCCGGCGGGGGAGCTCGCCGCCGCGCGCGCCGCGTGCCGCGCCGCCGACCTCGTCCTCTGCCTTGGGACCAGGTCCGCTGGCTCGCCCCCCTCCCTCCTTCTCCCTCCCCTCCCTCCTCCCTCCTTCTCCCTCCCCTCGCTCCCTCCCTTCCTTCCCTCCTCTCTCTCTCCTCTCCCTCACCTGCCTGGCCTGACGGGCGCCGGTTGTCCATGCTGCCATGACAGCCTGCAAATCACGCCAGCCTGCAACCTGCCGCTGCTCGCGTTCCGCCGTGGTGGCAAGCTCGCCATCGTCAACCTGCAGGTCCGCCTGCTTGCCGCAGCCTCTGTCCGAGAAGATGGAGGAGGGAGGGAGAAGAGAGAGGAGAGGAGGGCAGTGTGGCAGAGGTCACGACAGAGGCAGCAGGGGAAAGGGAGCGCAGCTCAGGCAGCGCTGACCAAGCGCGGCGCGGCCGTCCGTCGGCACGCAGGCCACGCCCAAGGACAAGAAGGCTGCGCTCCGCATCTTCGCGCGCGCCGACGAGGTGAGCGGCCCCTGCGGCAGCCATTGCCCGTCCTCTGCCACCCGAGCTCCTGGCCCTGAGCCCTGAGCGCGCGGCAGGTGATGGCAGGCCTGATGAGGGAGCTGGACTTGGCGATACCACCATTCGTGCGCCTGCACCGCGTCGTGGTCGCACACACTCTGAGGCATCGGCCCGGCGCCCGCAGCCGCGCGGGCCTCACTCTGCGCGTCGAGAGCGACGCTGGCCGCAGCGCGCCCCTGCCCTTCCTCGCCTCCGCTGAGGCGAGCAGCCGCTGCCTCTGACTGCAGCTTTAGTAAGAGTAACCAAGTGTTTACTGACAATCACTTTAGGTCTAACCTCTCAGTTAATGTGAAAGTTAGTGCTCCTGTGTAATCTAGTGATTAATAGTACAGTCTGTGCGCCTGCGTACGCAGATCGACTTTCCCGATCGTCCGTCTGTCCGGGGCTCCGGCACGCTCGCCCGGCCGCCCTTCTGCATCCGCAGGTGCCAAGCCTGCACCGCCGCCACAGCCACCGCCACTGCCTCCGCCACTGCTACCGCCACCACCGCTACTGCTTCTTGGCATGATGGCAGGCCGTCGTGCACAAAAGACGTTCGTAGACTTCTGGAGCTCTCGATCTTGAATTCTGACAGTGACCGTTGTCCTGGATCCAGAGCGATGGACAGTGCAGCAGTGCCACTCGTAGCGCGAGTGCGGCTTGCTTTTGGCGCGGGCTGCGACTGCGATACTGTGGAGCTGCGTCAATCAATCGGGCCCGAGGCAAGCAACTGCCCAGTTGCCGCCCACGACCCCACCACTTCTTAGGGGTTTCTCGTATACCAACTCAATTTGTTGAGCATGCAGCTGGGCAGTCATGACAGAGAGGGTGACAATGGTGACAAAGCAGCAGAGCACTCGGAGGCAGAGCAAGTGGAGCATTGGCAGAAGCTTCGCAACGCTGCAGCTGCCGGCTCAGTCGGGCCCGGCGCCTCCGCATCCACCAGGTCAATCCTTCCCTCAGTTGTCCTTTGCCGCTGTCACAGCTTGATGGAGGGTACCTTGGCTAAGTCACGCCCAAGTGCCTCCTCTCTGACTTCTGAACGAGGAACGTGGATTGCCCTTCCCTTTGCAGGAGGGGCGATGGCTTGATCGAGCACGCAATTGTAACCAGCATCGTACGCTACGACACAGACACTAATGTCCTTGATATAGCACGTTAACCACTGCAACAAGCAGTGCTTCCTATTTTAAATTCAGCTAATCATCATTGCAAGGCTTCAGCAGCTTCATTGCCTCGATGCCTTGCGCTTTGCCAACGCACCAGCACCAAGCTCTGACAGTGACCATTCACAGAGCTCTCATGGCATTGTCTTCGTAAAGCAAGCTCCTTCGCTCCAACCTTCATATACACCTCCACCCACATATATACCTCCTCTAGCACATTTGACTATTTGCAAACCACGAGGCCATAGGCAATGAGGCCATGCAGCGCTTAGCCACACAGCAAGATGGACTTCTCTGGACCAAATGAGCAACTCATTGTGGCTCGCTGCCGAAGTGTCTCAAATGGATCACGCCGCAGCACGCAGCCGCAATTGGCGGCGTTCAGTGATCTAGACGAAGAGGCTAGGGCGTGCAGCCTTGAAGGTGGTCTTGAGCTTGCGGGACGACGGGCGAACCTTGCGATGTGTGAGGGGGAACTTGATCTTGGAGTCGTGGAACTGCTTGGTGTTGTCTCGCTTGCACATCTTGGGCGTCACCACGGCGGTCTTGATGATCTGGATGCAAGGCGAGCGCACGCGGTGGCGCGACGCCATCTCGTCGTACATCTGCTCCACGCAGCCGTTGAGCGTCGTGTCCCGGTACTCCTTGTACATGTTGTGGTAGCCCGTCCGGCTCTGGTACCGCACCCAGACGCCAAAGTTCTTGATCGTAGTTGGCCGCTTCTCAAAAATCTGCGGCAGCATGGAGTTGCAAAGAGATTGTCAATGCATGCCCAATCAGAAGCGGCTCCAGGTTGACCGTGTGACAGAACCCATGCCCATCCACAGAAGGCATAAGAAGCCCTCCGGCCACCATTGACAGCTTCAGCGCAGCCAGAAAGTGGATCATCCACTGCGCCCTGAGCCACTGCAGCTCGCATTCGCACAGGAGGGCCGCCGCCGCCAAAGCGGCTCACCTCGTTGATAGCCAGGACCTGGCCGTGGGACTTCTTGACCCGCCGCAACTTCCGCAGGAAGTACCTGCCCGCCGCCACCATCGCCACCGCCGCCACCATAACGATGAGAGCACGCCCACATGAGGCGGGCGGCCAGCCACTACGAGGCTGGCAGTATCAAGCTGGCGACGAGGGCATGGCCGCCGTCGCAGTTGGCGCTGAGAGGGTGGCTCACCAGAACTTGGACTTGGCGCGGACCTCGTCGGTGGCCCACAGCTTCATGCGGTAGATCTTGGGGGTCTCGTTGGTGGGCGACGGCAGCGCCCGCCCCACCACCTGGTACTGGTGGTACTGCGGCGCCGGAAGCGGCGCCGCCGGCGCCAGGAGGCGTCAGCGGCAGTCGCCGGGCCCGGCGACTCGGAGCGCAGGCCCGCGGGAGCTCCGGGCAGGGCCAGCGCGCTCACCTTGTAATTGGACACCATGGCGCCGGCGCCGGCGGCGGCGCCTGCGGCGGGGCCTCCGCCGCCTTTGCCTCCGGCTCCTCCTGCGGCGGCGGCGGCGGCGGCGGCGGCGGCGGCGGCGGCGTGGGAGAGGCGAGGGTTCTCGCGGGGTTTTGGGGCGAGAGTCCCGGGGAGCGCGCTCGGGGTTTTACGGTGCCGTAACCGTCCGATGCGCGGCGCGGGCGGCTGGGATCCGCCGAAAAGAATATGGCAGTGGCCAAATCTGCTGTCCGCCCCACAACTCCCCGCCTCCCCCGCCGCTGGACGCGGCGCAGGACGCGGCGTAGAACGCGGAGCGGGACGCGGCGGCGGCCGCCCCGGGCGCTCGTCGTCGTTCCGTCCGGGCCCTGTGCGGCGCGGGATGCCGCCCGGTGACGGCAGCGCCGCTGCCGGTCCCCGCCGAATGGCCATCGCCGCGCCGGCTTCCTGAGCGCCGNTGGCGATGCGCGCCTAAGGCGCGCGCGCCGCACTCTGGCGTCGCGCCTGAGGCCGCCGCCGCGCGGGGCGGCCATGCTGCCGACGGCCTCCGTCGGCGGCCGCTCCCGGTCCCAGCACCGGGCGCAGCCCTACCTGCCGCAGTACCTCCGCCGCATTGTCAAAGTCCGCCCCCAGCCCCACTCACCCGCGCGCGCCGTTAAGTCGCGCCGTTACTCGGTGGCCTCGTACGTAAGGTGCCACCGTGCCAATTGAGACATCCTTGTTCAATCCAGAAACAGGGAGCCTGTCAAGTCAGCGTTCTTGCTGATACCGCTTGCCGTGCCTGGCCTCGTTTGTGGCGACGCCTCAGTGGCGGCAAATGGACGTGGAGTACACCTTCTGGCAGATGCTGCACCTCTGCTTCTCGCCCCGCATCGTGTGAGCCTCATCGGCCCGCTGTGACCCTCTTTTGGGCTTGGCCAGGCGCTTGCTCCTCCATCGCCTCAGTGTTAGCCATGCTAGCAACGCTTGGCAGAAGGAATGGCCAGCCTGTACTCAATCGCTCACTGGTTTAGCAAGTCATGATTTACTGAAGTACCCTTTGCTGGCCTGCATGGGCGCCCTGTCTCGACGTGGCGCAGCTACCAGCACACCAAGTACCACAAGCGTGAGCAGCTTGCAAACCCCGCCAAACCCCGTCAGGCATTACTATAACTGTTACTCTGTGTGCCACTTGCAAAGCTCTGCATCACTGGCGATTGCGGGGCTGCTCGTTGCTCGGTGGCTATTGCGTAGGTGCTTTGAGGCAGACTGCACTAGGGTTGAGTCGGCCGTGCTTGTTGGCTGGCTCGGTGGCAGAGACGAAGAACCAGTGGTCAAGGGACGACCCAGCCTTCGCCGTCATCTGCTGCGGGCTTCTCGCAGGAGCTGCAACAGCCTTCTCCGTGGCGTGAGAATCAGCAGAGCTTGGGCCAAAGCACATTCAGCAGCACACGCTGGAAAGCTTGAAAAAAGCCATTCTTTCTTAGATTCAATGACTTGCACTGGTCTGGTGACTTATCTCAATTTTGGTCCTTTGATGATCGAGTTTGGAGCTGCCCTCTGATCTTAGCCATTCACTTGGCTGCAGGTACGGGAAGGACATTCTTAGCTCGCTAACCACCATTCTCTTCGTTGTCGCCTTTGACTTCCTCTTCGTCGGCGTTGTGCTGGCCTCCATCTGCTGGTGCTTTACCTTACTATTTCCATGCCTTTCCGAACTGCCACGTGCATAGCCAGCTTGGTTCATGCAGCCGGTATCTCCTCTGATTGTGGTCAAGGATGGCAGCAGTGATTTGCTGCTGGGGTTTCGCACCCTGTGGCTTCCTTGACATGCTTCTGCTCGACAGGTTCATTGCCAATCAGTACCTACGAGAAGAGGCAGCTGGTCACACGCATGTAGTGGAGCAGAAAGTAGAATGGTAGGCTACATGTCCTCAACTATTCTGTCTAAATTCTCACATTGTAGAATGAGTGTCTTTGCTATCTTGCATTGTAGTTGATGTATTGATGCATATCTCAAGATCCTGGAAATTCCTAACCTAGGGTCTCTCGCTGGATGAATCATTGCTTCATTGAGGGCCTGCAGTTGGACAGCTCCAGTCGCAATCAAATACGTAAAGTTGCATTCATGTGCAGGGGCCACTCAGGCTCGCATCATTGTAAGTAGTGGATAATGATTTGAAGGCATGCTGCTTGCCTGGCTGTCTTGTTTGTGACAACGGTGGCAGGCTTTACGCGTTCGACGTCCACTGCAACTCTTTCTTTCCGGTCTTTGTACTCTTATATGGTACATAGGCTGCCATGATATCAGATTGTGTACAGCAGCTTTGTGCACACACTTCATGTTGAAATGAAAAGTGGAAGTTGTAGTTGTGGTGGTTTCTGCATGGTGGGTTGCAACGTAGACGCTGTCATCACCAATCTTTTGATGGTGCAGTGATTCAGTACTTTTTGTCGCCGCTGTTACTGGAGAGGGGCTTCTTGCCACTGTTGCTGTCCAACATCCTCTACGGACTCGCCTTCTCATACTACCACTATTTGAACTTCCTTGGATATGATGGTACACCTGCCCCATGCATAGCAGTATTTTGAGCTTTGCCCGTGTTTTGTGGCATTGCCAGGACCAAGCTCCTTGCTAGTCTTGCACATGAACAGGTAGAATGAGAAAGTTGAAACCAACAAAGCAGCACGCTTCTTGCCCTGATATCATGAGTTGTTTGAGAAGTTTGAGAAATGTTCTCGGACCTTCTCTATTGGCTGCAGTGCTCCCTTTCTTGGAGAGGACGACACTCTTCCTTTACCCCATTGGCTTGCTGCTAATAGCACTGCCGTTTTGTAAGTAATTTGAAATCCCCTGACATTTTCCTACTGGCAAGCCACAACCTGACCCAATCTTGCCAACATGCACTAGCTGTGCTGGATTGCTGTTGATTGTTGATTCTTGTCAATGGCAGCGGTGGTGGGGCGCTTCAATCCTACCCGCTTTATCATGGGCTTCTATTTTGACTGAGAGTGCCGAGTGCACGTCCAAGTGCTTCCACATGGGATTGACAAGGTTCACAACAAGTTTGTGCGTGCTTGCCAAGCCACGGCTACATTGATCCGCATCCTGTGGACTTGGACCTTCAAAGTGCACAGGCTAGTGTACTTCGCATGCTGTATTGGTTGCTGTCAAGGACTTCCCCTGCCCTTGGCTCAAGCAGTGGAAGGCACAAGAAGCAACCTTGTATTAGCCAATTCAATGAAGAGGGTAGGGTGCTGAATCGACCCACTAAGCAAGCCCCTAAGATGTGCATTGAGTGGCTCTTATGTCGAGCTCCTGTGATGGCTAGCTCTGTCCTCACGTACTCCTTGAAGTGCCCCTGCTGAGCTGTGCTGCTGCCCCTATCGATGGGACATGGTTTTGCGGCGTCGTCACGACATGTGACATCAATACAGCAATCCTTGTACTTCAACCACGATCATCCCCAACCAAAGTCACAGCCAATGCAATGTGAAATTGCTGAAGGTCACTCTGGAGTGTCTCTTGGTTACCCTGATGTGGACTGCCTCTTATCAAGACGAGTTGATTTAAGCAGTGTGTAGTGGCGAAGAATGTTGCACATGGAGCTAATCCTGCACTTAGACTTCTCCGTAGTGTTCAGTGTACTGCTTGGAGGCTTTTGTGCTTGCTTTTAGGTGCAACATGATGTGCTTGCTTTTAGGTGCAATGTATATTCAGTACTCGTCGGACCCTCTTGCACTGGCTAGCTCTGATTAAGTACAGGGCAAGTGGGCAGAGTCGTTGAAGGTACTGTGGCTCAACATGCTGGAATTTCAGCAGTAGGACCAATGTGGTGATCCGTCTGGTTCGTAGCTTTTGAAGCTAGGTGCCGACAGCTTTTTGCATGACGTTGTCAGTGTCCTAGTGGGGTTTGCAGGTTTTGGGTTGCACCTCGCAGAAAGTGTGTGCCCGAAAGAAGAGGAGAAGGGCTCGCCCGTTGAGGATAGGGGCTAGAAAAGGCCAGCCCAAAAGAATGAACAAAGAACGAGAAGGGGCCAGGGGAAGCACTACGACAACAAGCACAAGAAGAAACTAAGCAGCTACGAAGCACTCAGTAATCCCTGCTAAGCAGCCTCAGGTCAGAGAAGCTGGGTTCCTGGAAGCGGGTCTTCTGGCCAGAGCCAGAGGCAGCAAGGGGGGTGTGCCCGAAAGGGAAGCTGCTAGCCCAAAGATTGACCTCTATGACTCCTCTCATAACGACCGGTGCTTGCTCGTCGCAGGCGCTGGCTAAGCCCTCCCAGGGTACACAGGCCTTCGGCTCCAAGTTGCACAAGTGAGCGCCTCTCCATGGCCCACTGATGAGTGGCCGTTGCCGGGGCCGTGTGCAGCCTCCGGAACCAGCGCAGACTCCTCGGTACTGTGGCCACCCGCATGCGGGAGGAGACGCTGAACTTGCAAGCCCCACAAGGAATATAGTGGATGGGGTATATGGGGTTTAAGGGGGTTTGCTTTGAGGCTTAAACCCTGGTGAGCTCCGGCACCTCGGAGCCCCCTGGGCCTGGCCATGGGGCCCGCCGCGTCCGCCGCCGCCGCGCCCGCGCGCCTCCCCGGCGCCGCCANCGCCGCGCTCCGGACGACGGCGGCTTGCCGGGGCGCGCGGCTCCCATGGCGGACGCCCTGGCGCCACGCTGTCGACGGCCAGAAGCTGCCGCTGCCAGCTTCATGGCGCCGGTGAGCACGACGGCAGCCTCCTGGCCTTCGTGTGCGGGCCATGGACGTCCATGGCCAGACCTCCGACCTGCCATGGCCGCTGACGGCAGCCCGTTGGAGGCCGCAGGCAAGGCCTGCTCCTGGGCGCCGCCGTAGGACGGCCGTGTGCACCTAGAGGGCCGTCCTTGCCGCCCGCCATTGGCGGCGCTGGCGGGCCCAGCCGCTGCGCCGCCGGCTCGGCTGCGACGGAGGAGGCCTCCACATCACAGCCGGAGGTACCCCCGAGCAGCCGCGAGACGGTCCTAACGACCATCATCCTTACATGTGATGTTTGTTAGGACAGCTTCCATGGAGTCTCTGAGCTCGCTCGCAGCTTCTCGGGGCGCCATGGATGCGGGCGTGCCTGAGACTGCACTCAGTAAGCTCGTGATGGCGCCCCGCTGGCGCAGGGGGCCAAGGAGGAGAAGGCCGCCGCAGGCGGCGGCGCCCAGAAGGGCGATGGCAGCAGCAACCGGCGGCAGCGCGCGCGGGGTGGCGGGCGCGAGAGCGCCAAGGCCCTGGCCAGCACCTCCTCCCTGGAGGACGTCCGCGCGCTGCGCATCCAGAAGGTCCGCAGCGGCAGCCATGGCTGCTTCATCAAGCCGGAGCCTGCATCCCAAGCATCGACTTGGGCCGGTGCCTACATGGGCTGTCTCGCTGAGACGCCTCGGTGCTGGCCAGGTGGAGCAGCTGCGAGGGCAGGGCCGCGACCCCTTCGGCTACGGCTGGGGCCGCAAGGACCGCGCCGCAAAGCTGCACCAGCGGTATGCCGGGCTGGGCAACGGCGAGGAGGCGGAGGGCGGCGACAACGTCTGCGTGGCGGGCCGGGTGACGGCGCGGCGGGTGTTTGGGAAGCTCGCGTTCCTGACCGTCAGGGACGAGGCAGACATGATCCAGGTCAACACCAAGGCTCTGGTGATGGCGACTGGCTAGCCTCCGCATCCTCCGACTGCCTGTGACTATGCCGGGATCCGGATCTTGCAAGCTGAATGGTCTGAGCCTCACAGATGAAGCCTTCGTTGGTCTCAGTTGTACTGCGAGAAGTCCAAGATGGACGCATTCCTGGAGGGCGCGTTCGAGGACGTGAAGAGCGGCAGCTTGGACATTGGCGACATTGTGGGCGCTCGCGGGTCCATGAGGAGGTCGGACAAAGGTGCTCGGGCCGCCCGTGGAGCGGCCACAAGGTTGTCGGCCTGGTTGTCTGCTCGTCAGTCTCAGATGAAGTGGACTTGCGCTGATGCCGGAGTTGTAACGTGTCTTGTTGCGTTATCAAGTGGGTTCCATGGTCAGGCTTGCCAGCCTTGGCGGTCAGTATCTGCAGCCAATGAGCTTGCTGATGAATGGCGAAGCACTTGACTGTAGGTGAGCTGTCTGTGAACGTGGCGGAGCTGGTGATCTTGACCAAGTCGCTGCTGCCGCTGCCCGATAAGTGGCACGGCCTGGTTGACGTCGAGAAGAGATACCGCCAGCGGTACGTGTCGTTTCCCTTGTCTCATTGTGGTTCACCCATGCTTCGCTGCACCTGCACGTAAAGTCTGCAGTCGGTGTCAGTTACCTCTAGCTGATGTTGATGCTTTGCTTTCAGATATTTGGACATGATCATGAATCCGGAAGTTGCAGATACTCTTCGTGCACGCGCCAAGGTAGCCATGCTCGGCTTCAAGATCTCGTTCAACAACGGTCATGGTCGCCTTGCACAAGCATCGTAGACCAGCACAACTCAGGGCTTACTCATTCCGGTTCACATTTGTCGATCATCCTTACCAACCAGATTACCTCTGAGATTCGGCGGCACATGGAGGATCTTGGCTACCTGGAAGTGGAGACGCCTGTGCTGCAGGTATCGCTCCAGCAATAAAAGCATGCAGTCTGAGGTTCTGTATGTGAATACACTGCTCGCCATAGGGGCCAAACGCACACACTCCTATTCATCAGTGCATCCTCGATGACTTTATGATCTATCAAGAGCCCCGCACTCTATATTGTTGAACAAGGGTCTGATCTGGACGGACATGCCCAACTGTTACAGTAGATGCTGAGGTATGACACAGCTTTCAGGACCCCCGGTGTGATGCAATATAATCATCTCACGTTGGGTCACATGTGCTACCAGGTTGCTGCAGGCGGAGCTGAAGCGCGGCCATTTGTGACGCACCACAATGCTCTGGGCCAGGACATGTACCTCCGCATTGCTACTGAGCTCCACCTCAAGCGCCTTGTGGTTGGTACACCTCTGTCAATCTAGGATATTACTTTGCAGTGTCAATTGTGGACCTGATCTTATCATGGCCAGCGTCAGATACAGTTGCTTAGTCTATGCCTATGTCTACTCTCCTACTTGGAGGTTGATTGTTGATGAGCACACGTCGTTGCCCACTATGTGCCAGGTTGGAGGTTTTGACCGAGTTTTTGAGCTTGGCCGCATCTTTCGCAACGAGGGCCTCTCTACAAGGCACAACCCGGAGTTTACATCCATCGAGGTCTGCTAACAATCACTTGTCCACCTCCTGATGGCAGCAGCTTCTGCGCTACATATGCTCCTCATTTGCAAGGTGACCCTTCTCTGTAATCAGCTGAAATTTGGCATGGCTTTCCAAATTCTCATCTGCTGTGTGAATTGCAGATGTATGCAGCATATTCAGACTACACTGATATGATGGTGCTGGTGGAGGAGCTTGTCTGCCGCTGCGCGCTGGCGCTTCACAAGTCATTGACCATCTCATATCAGGTGATGGCAGGTCAGAGCAGCATAATAGACTACTCTCTGGAGCAATGCTTGTTTTCAGTGTTTGAGCTGTGAATGTAGGGCCCACATGTGAAGCTCCGGGTTGTTACCCGGGTATGCTCCAGAGCTCCAAAGTGACACAGCTACTTCGATCGGCAGGGTGTGGATATCAACTTGGAGAGGCCGTGGAGGCAGATCAGCATGCAGGCGCTGGTGCAGGAGGCTACAGGGGTTGACTTCCTGGCGTTCAAAGAGGATGTTGCGGCTGCCCAGGCTGCGGCTGGTGAAGCAGTTGCAAAGCTGAAACCTGGGAGCAAGCCTCGCCCGAGCTTTGCCCAAGCTTGCCCATCGGTGGGCCATGTCCTGAATGAGGTTTGTCCCATCACTTGATTATGTTTCAAGGTTTGAGCCAATCAGCTTGCAAGGCCAGGCATGAGCCAGCTTGTAGGGCTCAGGCTCAGGTCATGGTGTTGTTGCTCAGGCTTCGGCTTATGAAGGCATCTCTTGGAGCTGACCAGCAGCACGCTCCTTGACGATGACCTGATGGGTTTGCCAGGTGTTCGAAGAAGTCGTGGAGGCCTCGCTGATCCAGCCCACCTTTGTCACTGAGCATCCAGTGGAGATTTCGCCGCTTGCCAAGCCGCACCGAAGGTCCTGCTCTCCTATATATAAGGCACCTACCAATACTTTGACATGGTTCATCAGCAATGGATGGTGCCTCAAGTGCTGACCCCACAATTACTTGCTGCTTATGGGCAAGACAGTGTTCCGGGGGTTGCGGAGCGCTTTGAGCTTTTCATCTGCGGGCGGGAGATTGCCAATGCCTTCTCAGAGCTGACCGATCCACTTGACCAAGTGCGAATCATTTCCTTGCTCTTTCCTCAAAACGACTCCTGCATGGAGTACTATCTATGACATTGCTGGCCCCTGCTGGCTTCTTGACCATGCCGATTGAGGGAAGGACTGCTAAGGTGCACTGGATATGCAGAGAGCTCGGTTTGAGGCGCAAGTGGAGAAGTACGCCAAGAGGACGTCGGCACAAGGGAGCACTCCCTTTGCTACCGAAGGTGGGGTCACAGAGCTCTCGAGCCCTTCGTCTGGGGCAGACAGTGAGGATGACTATGAAGTCACTATGGATGAGGACTTCGTCACCGCCCTTGAATACGGCCTGCCACCTACTGGGGGCATGGTAAGCACATTCCCATGCCCCACTGTTTAATGTACGTCCTTGCCAGTGACCTTGGCCTATACTTTGGGTCCTCTCTGACACTTCTACATTGGTGTGTGATGGACAGGGCATTGGAATTGATCGGGTGGTGATGCTATTGACAGACAGCCCCAGCATAAGAGATGTGATCGCATTCCCCACCTTGAGGTCCTAGCGCGGCACTGCTCATTGGCAGATTACAAGACTCCGCCGTCATTGCCCTTGTGAATTTCATTCAAAAGCATTGGAAGAGGTGCTCTGGTTCACGCCACAAGCTTCTTTGGCTTCTGGCTAATATCACTGTCACATGGTTTTAGTACTGTAAGAGTGGAATCGTAGGCCAGCCTTGGAAATCCAAATTTCCAGATCGTTGAACTGGGGTCATTACACCATTGTCCTAACAAGAGATTATAGATGTATCTCGAGCGTTGGCCGAGATGAATAACGCAATGGTCCGTCTCACTAGTCTTCAATCTCATTTCCAGTCTCTAGCAGTGAGATATACCTGTCGTAGTATTTTGCAGCGGCTTCCAAGTCGCCCATTTCTGTGTAGCAGTCTGCAATAGCCCCACACGCTTCTGTATCGCCAGAGTGCTCGCCTGTCCTGTCGGATGTTTTCAGCACCAGCTCGTGGTACCGAATTGCATCCTTGTACTTCCGCTGTCGTTGGCAGGAAGCTCCTGCCAGGGTGTCGCAGAACTGCCTGTGACTAATGCAGGTAGAAGCACAGCAACGGGAGTGCTGAAGTAGAAGTGAGAGCGTGTGAAAGCATGCAAAGCACGACACGATGATCTTGGTGCAGCTCACCAAGGCCACGCGATGCTTTCTTCTCTTCCACAATGTCACCAACTTGCTGGGCGAGCACCAGCGCAGCTTGGAAATCCTCGAAAGCCGCCTTTGGGTTGCCCTCTCGCAGGTGCCGCTTCCCGCTCCTCAACCGCAGCATCAAGGTCTCCCGTAGTGTATCGGTCTTCACCTGCCATGGACCCCATAACCTGGTTGGCCTTAGTGACCAACGACCACAGCATGTGTCTACCTCCACAGTCTCGTCTGCAACGAGGCGTTTGTCGACCAGCGCTTGCAGGTACAATGACGACCTTGCGACCCACCTGAATGGGACAACCAAACCCTACACCTAATCCTAAAGCCCTCCATCTTTTGGTGATCTGGTAAAAGCTTCCTGTCTCATGTGTATGCCAATCGGTTCAGGGTTTAGGGTTCTTGTAGGTCAATACGGCCCAAGTGCATCCGATCATTTTAAAGATAGCTTCGCTTGCAACTCAGTATGGAGATTGGAGATTGGCAAATTGACGCGATTGGAGGAGAGGAGCACCTCCACTGCCACGCGGCCTCGCCCAGAGGGCGCGTACGACAGGCTCGGCGCGTACGACTCGATGCGAGCCTGCTTCTTCAGCGTGCTGTTAATCAAGCGCAGCTGCGCGTTGATGGCCTCCAGCTCCTGCTTGCGCCGCCGTGCGATGATGCCTGCGCTGCGCCGGCACTGAGCCTGCGATGAGTCCACCTAGGCCAACGTCTTCGGGGCTGGTCGAGGGCGGAGGCGAAGGCGGGCCCAGAGCTGCTCACCGCCGACGGCGGCGCCGGTGAGCGCGACGGCCTCCGCAATGCAGGCGACGATGATGACGGTGTCGGGGTCGGCGCCGCCCAGCTCCTGCGAGCACGCCGCCAGGTCGTCGGCCACGACGGCGGCGGCGGCGGGGCCGGCTTGCAGGACGGCCGCCGCGAGCGCCAGCAGGCCGCCGCCAGAAAAAAAAAAAAAAAAAAAAAAAAAAAAAAAAAAAAAAAAAAAAAAAAAAAAAAAAAAAAAAAAAAAAAAAAAAAAAAAAAAAAAAAAAAAAAAAAAAAAAAAAAAAAAAAAAAAAAAAAAA
>WELB01000109.1:338745-391181 GCA_009602725.1 Spirogloea muscicola
TGCATCTGCGAGCTGGCCGTGCTCTCGCTGCGGGCTCTGGCTTTCGTCAGGGTGATAGCTTCCCGGCAGCTAGTCTGTCGGATCTGAGGCTCCTCACTCGTACTTATTGAGTGATCCATCCTCCCCCTGTTTTATCATTGCATCCTCAGGCCCCTTTGTAGCTGCTCACCGCTCTTAGGCCCCTCTGAACCTATGTGAATTCTATTTGGGCTGGCTTTTCGCAGCCCTTGCCCCCATTGGGAGTGCCACTTCTTTCTATGGGCGAGCCCTTTCGTTTAGCAGCTACAGGGGCCTGAAGATGTCATGTCAGCACAGGGTGAGGATGGATCACTCAGTAGTTACGAGTGAGGAGCCGCAGATCCAACAGACTAGCTGCCGGAAAACTATCCCCCTGCCGAAAGCCAGAGGCCGCAGCAAGAGCACGGCCAGCACGTAGATGTAGATCATGGGCCATGGGCCGCTGGAGGGACACTGACAATCTCATCCGGTATACCTGAGCCCACGAGCCAGCTGCGTTGAAGTCAGCCGGCTCGCCGCGCCTGCGGGACACAGCACGCCGCGCAAGCCTGGCCAGCAGGTCGAGCCACTGGGACCCAAGAGCCCCGTGCACGTCCACCGCCAAGGGGACGAACTCATCTGTAGGCTGGTGGTCGGAGTGCTTGGCCGCCTTGCTGCGAGCGGCCTTCGCCGCGAGGCAGAGAGCCCCGGGTTGGAGCGGTCGACCACATCAGTGGTGACTACGTCGGCGATGATGCGCGCGCCACCGCCTGGCGTGGACGCCACCAGGTCGACACGGCGCATGTGGAGTCCGTCGGCCCTCTCGAGGATGGGCATAACGGAAGAGTTCTCCATGGCCACCGTGTAGCCGACGAGAGAAGGCGCGCAGTGCGCACAAAGTTGCAAGGGAGGCCAATTATAGCCTTACAAGAGAGAGAAGGCGCGCGGGGCGCATGAAATGAAAGGGAGGCCAATTCAAGCCAATACATTGTTCAGGCAGATGTCACGGTAACGGGTAATGAGCTGGCCAATGGGGAAGAAGTGGCTCTCCCACTGGGGGCAAGGGCTGTGAGATGCCAGCCCGAAGAGTCTTGACAAAAGGGTCGAAGGGGCCAAATCACGAAGGGGCCAGAAGCGCCAGAAGAAGTTCTCAAAAAGAGGGGTAGAATGAATCACTCAATAGCAACGAGTGAGGAGCCTCGAATCTGACAGACTAGCTGGCGGAAAACAATCCCCCTGACGAAAGCCAAAGGCAGCAGCGAGAGCACGGTAAGCACGCAAGTGCAAAGCGTGGGCCATGGACCGCTGAAGGAAGGCGTAGAAGGCAGCCTGCTCACCTCGCCTGCGGGACACAGCGCGTCGCGCAAGCCTGGCTAGCAGGCAAAGCTCAGAACTGGGGTAGGATGGACCACTCAATAATCACGAGTGAGGAGCCGGTTAACCCCACACAGCTATGCAAGAGACGACAGCAAACGGGTGCTAAGCAACCCCGAGTCAGTAACCCCAAGTCGGAGTAATTTGCAGCTGGAAAAGATGCACCCCAACGAGTGTCCCAGAAGCAGCAACCATTGCACGGCCTGCCCGCAAGTGCACTGCGTGTGTAAATGAACCAGCCGTTTGGTTAAGCAACACGGCTCTGTTGGCATTACATGACCGACTACTTGGGAACAAGTGGGCCCGCCAGGTGGCGGGCTGGCTTGGCGCGCAAGGGCCCGCCCCGGAGGTGGGTCCCGCCATTCGAAATACCCCTCGATGATTCGCCCGTTCAAACGGAGGATCTTGGGCCCGCCGCAAGGCGGGCCTTGGGGCGACCCGCTCACACCCCTGGAGGCGGGGTGGCACGGGGAAGCACAAGGAGCCTTGGGGGCTGAGGCTCGACAATCAGTTCGAGCCCGGGAAGCCTCGGAGCAGCCTTGCCGCTGCTCGCCGCCGCAGCCGCCGCCGCACTGCGCTGCGGGGCCTGCTGCGCCGGCCTGCGCCCAGGAGGTGGAGTCGCCGTCGGACGGCGGCGCCACAGGGCCTGTCTTCCGCTGCGCTATGCGCTAGTGCTTCCTTGTGTAGTGGGTTGGCCTCTAAACCCCCTATGCTCGAACTCAATGAGGACTGCTCACCCTGACTGCGTGTGTACGGCGAGGTTCTCTACAGCGTGAGCCTGGGACCTGTGGAAGGATGGAGAGCCGCATTTCTTAGCGCTTCCTCTGGCCCTCTTCTCGTACTTTGTTCATTCTTTTCTTTGGGCTGGTTTTTCCAGCCCCTATCCTCAATGGGCGAGCCCTTCTCTCGCATACGGAACATCTGGGCAAGCGACCCAGCTACGTCAAGCCGGGCAGCTCACGTTGCTGCCCCTGTCAACATTCAAATGGCCGCCGTGCAAGCCGCTGCAGAAGGCCCAGTGGAGGAGTATTGAGAAAGCCGCTCTCCCAAAGGGGGCGCGGGGCTGTGAAACAGTTAACCCGAATCACAAACAGCTAATTCAATCTAAGGTAGTGAAAAGGCCAGCCCACAAGGAAACGGCTCTTCCAGACTGAGAAAATGGCTGTGAGGCCACCCCAAAGGAGTGCACAAGATTTGGAGGGGCTGATGCCGCATAAAGCAGGATACGCGTCTCCAAGACGTCAGCAAGTGAGCGCTCAATAAAATCTAGTCAGCAAGTGTGAGCTACAACAATAAGAGGGTGGAAAGTGTCACCTTGACGTCTTATGCAGCAGCCAAGTCACGACCTGCACGCAAGTGGACAGCAAGTGCTAAGGACCGCTGCAGGGAGATTGCAAGGCGCGTCCTGTACAGTCGAGCAAGCAACCTGACGGCGTTGATGCCAGACTGCTGCCTTAGCGGCGGACATATGCCGAACCCCAGAATCCCTGGAGAAAGATGGCACAGGATGCTTTGAGAATGATGACCGGGACCAATTTGGACGACTTCGTCCAATTTGTACCGCGGACCCAAAAGAGAGGCGCAGCCCTGCTGTAGCCCTGCCTCTGGCGTATCACGCATGTAGGGAGTCAATGCGGCCTTGGCATTTCTGAGCGCTTAGGGTATCTAGGGACAATTAAGGTCACAGGAAGCAACCAAAACAGCAGAATAAGTGACCCGTGACGCCGCCGCTAAGCGTGGCCCCACCTCCCAGGCACTTGCCACAGACTTGTGCCAAGCGGGACGCCATGTTCCTTCAGCTGGCCGTGAGCCGCGGCAAAGAAGAAGCTCGTCCAAATTAACTTGTGGCCAGCCAGCAAGAATGGACGAGGTCCAAGAGCCGAAAGACGAAGCTCTGCGGCAGCAGGCAGCAGCAGGTCTGCGCCTCTCTCGGGGCTTCCACCGAGCCACCAGTCGGTCCGCTCTCTCTCTCTACCTCCTGTGCTCCTCCATGCCAGGTCACCCCATGGAGCCCTGCAGTGCCAACTGCGTCATCCTTTTGGCACGCGTCGGCGAGCATGCAAGGGATGGCCGACGCCAGGGGAGCAAGCAAGCGCGGCCAGATTGACTGGTGGCTGGGAGAGGCCAGCCCGAAAGGAATGGACAAGGACAGAAGAATCCTTGCTGCTGCTGTCTTAGTACTTAGCACCCAGGATTCTTCTGTCCTTGAAGTACTAAGACAGCAGCAAGGGGACTCTCAGTAACCTCTAATCAGAAGATGCAAGTCTAAATAGCTAGACGGCGGAAAGACGTCGCCCTGACGGTAGCCGGAGGCCGCAGCCAAAGCGCGGCCGGCGCGCAGGTGAACCGCGAAGGCAACGGACCGCTGCAAAGAGATAGCCAAGCGCATTCGGTAGACCTGAGCGAGGGACCCGGCCACGAAGGAGCTCCCTCATGGGAGCGATCCTAAAGATTCAGAGGGTAACGGTGATGCTGTGTCTCCCGGCTGTATTCATATTGTTGCTGGTCTTGGTGCTCATGCTGCTTCTGCTGTAGTAGCTGCTGGTGCTATTCTGCTACCGCTGCTGCTGCTGCTGCACCATGTGTAGTGACCAGACCCCTGTACAAAAGCAATTAGGCGGTCAAGTCCTGATTGGGTTCGGATGTAGGGATGTAAGAGCCAACCCCCACACCGTGAAGCACCTCGCGCGCCTCAGCGCGCAGCGGAAGTCTTGCCCTGTGACGCCACCGTCAGGCGGCGTCTCCAGCTCTCGGGCATCAGCCCGCAGCTAGCCCACCAAAGGCCGGCCCCGGACGCCTGCAGCTAGTCGGCAGCGTCCTGCCGGCGACGAGCTGCGGCAGCAGGCGCAGCAGCAGAGCTGCGCCTCTCTCAGCGCTTCACAAAACCGAACTCGCTGTCTGTGTCTCTGCCCCCAGACTCCTAGTGCTCCCGGTGCCGCCCACCCTCCAGGGGCGCATGGGGATCGCCCCAAGGCCCACCCCGAGGGGCGGGCCAAACGAGGCCCGCCCCGAGGGGCAGACATGTCGAGGGGAAGGCCCGCCCCCGCAGGGCGGGCTCACCGAGGTCCACCCCGAGGGGCCGACCTCTTGGAAGGCCCCACGCCAGGGATGGGGCCGACCTGTCGGACCCGCTCGCGTTGGGGGCCGACCTGTCGGACCGGCTCGAGACGGGGGCCGACCTGTCGAGGCGCGCCAGGGTGGACACCGCGCCACCGAGGCCCTCATGCGCGACCACCTGGCCAGGCCAGGTCGTTCACGTGCCAATCAGGTAAGCGTATCCACCTGGGTTAACAATCACAGTAAGTGGGATCGTTACATTCCTCCCCACTTAGATGTTCACGTCCGCGGGAACAGGAGACAACCAAAGGAGCTTACATCCGACGGTTGCGGCCTCTACGTAGCGGAGAGGAGTTACCACCCTGCGCGAAGACGTTCCGAAGTGCAGCAGGGCAGTGGGCATGATTGGCGGCAGGCTCCCACGTGTTGTGCTCAGGCCCATAGCCTAGCCACTTCACGAGATACTCACGGGTCTTACGCCCACGGCAATGGTCCCGGTGTGACAAGATGGCCTCCAACTCGTACTCAAAATCATCCTCGAGCAAGATAGGAGGTAGACGCGCTTGGACGCGGCCATTCGGATGAAAGGCCCGGAGCTGGGACGCATGGAAAACAGTGTGAGCCTTCCATTGTACCGGTGTACCAAGCTCAAAGGACACCTTGCCAAAAAGCGTACCACGGGAGAAAGTCCAACCCTCTTGGATAGCAACGTGTGCGTACCTCCTGCCCCCAAGGCTAGGTGCTTTGTACTCAACAGTACTTGAGCACCCACGTCGAAGGACACGGCCTTCCGACGTTGGTCAGCAGAAGCCTTCTGCCTCTTCTGGGCAAGCAAGAAATGCCGGGCCCGTCGTTGGGCCTCCAAGAGGGTCCAGTGAAGGCGACAGCGGCCGGAACGCGTTCCGGCCTCCCCACCTGCAAAGCTGCTCGGGGATGCTGACCGTAATTGAGAAAGAAGGGGTATCTCGCTGGTGGACTCATAATCGGCATTGTTCACAGCATGTTAGGCGGAGCCAGAAAAGCATCCCAGTCAGTCTGACGCGGGTTGACCAGATGCCGGGGCATGTCCTGCAGAACCCTATTCATCTTCTCGGGTTGGCCATCGCTTTGGGGATGGAAGGCAGTGGACATGGCCTGCTCAGTGCCAATTAGCTTACATACTTCTGTCCAAAAGTGACCCGTAAATCTAGGACGCCGTCCGAGACCATCCTTCCGGGAACGCCATGCAAATTCCACACGTCTATCCACAAAGATGCTAGCAAAGTTCCTCGCCGAAGCACGCGTGGTCGTTGGAGCAAAGGGTACCATCCTGCTCAATCGATCCACAAAGACAACAATGGCATCAAATCCATTCCGCGTCTTAGGCAATTGTGTGATCTCCAATCAACACACACATCAGCCCGATTCCGCTCAGGAATCTTCAGGCGTTGAAGTAATTTGGCTGATTCGCCAGAGGTTGCCTTGCTTTGCTGGCATGTGGCACAACTTTGCCTAAAAGCGTGTGCCTGGGCCACCAGAAAAGGCGATTCAAAGCAAATTTGGTCTTATCAAACCCCAGATGACCACTGTAACGTTCCCTCCGTTTGAGAGTGCCAACGGTGCCAGTAATCTTACATGATCGTATCGTATATACCGTTTGGAAGTCCCAAACGGTACCGGTAGCTTGGCTCCACTATATGCAGCTAAGTACGGTCCGAGGCCCCGGGCTCCGTACCGCACGTGCTCCGTCCAGGAGGCGCCGCTTCGCGCCTCCTTGGAGCCGCCCGAGGCGCCGCGTTGCACCGCCCAAGGCGCCGCGTCGCGCCTCCTTGGTGCCGCCCAATGGGCGCCGCTTCGTGTCTCCTTGTACCGTCCAAAGGTCGTCGCTTCGTGTCCCCATTGGTCAGGCCCGCCCCTCCGGGGGAGGACCTTGGGGGCAACCCTCGTCACACCTACGGGGGAAGGGGTGGCAGATGGAACGCTTATAACTAGTAGGCAGAGGCCAGACTCCTCAGTCGGACCCGTGACGCCAAGAGAGGCACAGCCCTGCTGCTGCCTGCTGTCGCAGCCGCCGCCACAGCTCTGCTGCTGCTGCCTGCCGCTGCAGCCGCGGCCACAGCTCTGCTGCTGCTGCCTGCTGCCCAGCCCGTCGCCGCAGCTCGTCGCTGCGGGCCTTGCCGGTTCTCTGTAAGTACCATGGCTGCGCCCCTTGCGGGGACAGCTGCTGTCCCTCGGTGAGTCGCCGCCTTCCGGCGGTGCCTTAGGGTAAGACTTCTTCCACTGCGCTATGTGCGCGTATGTGTGCGCTGTGTGCGTTAGCGTTCCACTCTGTAAGGCGGTTGTCTCCAAAACACCCTATGTCCGCAACCCAAACAAGACGTTCTGACTCTAACGGTGTGATTAGGTACAGGGGACGTTACAACCACTGTATGGCATATCCTGCAGCTCCTGCATGATGGTGCTCCACACGGCATTGTAGTCCGGGACCACAATGGCGTCGCGGTGCCACCACAAGCCATTGTCATTGGAGAGTTTGCGTACGTTGGTCGCCTCCGCAAACAAAAGGTCTGTGCCATACCCATCACGAATACGCACATCAGAGAGGTAGGCAGTCGGTTGCCGAGCAGTGCCACGAGTAGGACGCATGCTTGCATCCGCATTTCGCAATGCGTTAAAAGCAAGCACTGCAGCAGCCACTGCAATGTTTCGGCTCACCGGGTCCGCAACATCGAGCCGTCCAGGGCGGTACTCCCACTGGAATCGGAATGATACCTCTCATTCAGCTCACTGAGCTTACCGCCTCGTCAGTTGCTGTTGAGTGTGGCATTACGTCAACGGGCAAGAATCCGTGATTGCCATAAAATTCACACCTTCCAAGTAGCAACGCCCATCATGTATGGCGTGCACCACAGCCAGCAGCCCTTGCTTACCCGTAGAGCATTTCGCCCGGCGGGTTCAGCAGGCGACTTCCGAACGCTATCGGGTGGCCCTCTTGCAAGAGCACGGCAACCAATGCCGGTCAACGAGGCGTCACAAATCAGCTCATATGGCACGCGTTCTCGAGGAAAGGCTAGTATAGGCGGAGATGCAAGAGCCTGTTTGATAATCCTCGAATGCCCTCTGGCATTCGAACAACCACTCCCTGGGTGCGTCCTTACGAGTGAGCCACGTAAGTGGAAGTGCCAAATTCTCAAACCCTTGTAGGAACTTTCGGAAGTCATTCGCGAATTTCTGAAAGCATCGCAGCTGAGGCACATTCCGTGGCACAGGCCAACCCCGTACGACCAAAGTCGTCTTGGGGTCGATGCATTCCCCGTCTTTGCCCTCGTGGCAAAGGTTATCGGTTCTTGATAGTGAGTTTGTCCAACGCTCGATCAACGATGCACATCCGAAGAATGCCGTCTTTCTTCTGCACGAAGAGGATTGGTGCACCGTACGGCGACTGAGAAGGCTCCCCACGACCCTTCCTTTGCAAATCCATCTTGACTTTGCATCTCTCAATATTCGAGAGGAATCAGTTGGCTCATCGGTCTGTACGGCGGTTCAGCGCCTGGCTCTATCAGAATGGTACGAGCCACACCTCGATGGAGGCAGACCGTCCGGGAGAGCATCGGGTACACACTCGAGTACTCATCCAGCAGATTATCAAGAACCCCGCATTGTGAGGACTCAGCACTCACATACGAGTCAGGGGCAGACTCGTCACACGACGTCATCAACACAAGCTACGCGGACTCGACCGCTTGCTCGTGCAGCAGCTTCTTCATCTGCGTGACGAATCAGCAAAGTCGAAGTTCCAGCCGCCAATGGCGGTTTAAAGGTCTGCTCATTGCTTAGGACAAGGCGCCGAGCGCCACGTTGTACAGTGCAATCATGACGTTCAAAGTCAAGGCATGCTGATGTGGCACTAAGCTAATCATCCTCATTGCAAAAAGGACAAGGCGCCGTGCGGCACCTTATACAGTGCAAGTATGACGCTCAAAGTCAAGGCATGCCTGATGTGGCACCAAGCCACTCATCCTCCAAGATCACATCATGTCTCCCAGCCAGCTCAATGGCCTAACAAGACAATATGGCCATGTACTTCTGGATGCGAATGGAGACTTTGCATAAACCCAGCACATCGGTGGCTTGGCCATTTGCCAATGTCACGCGCTCCAAAGCAGTGGATTGCATATCCAAGCCATGGACACCAATCAAGTTATATCGACTAAGGACACAATGACCCTTGAGTCCATGAGGATCCTGACCGGTGCATCAGCAACCAGCTCCTCAAATAAAATCGTATGTACCCCGTGTACAGCACCAAGAACTGGGTGGTGGGCGACATATACCAGCAGTCTCGCTAGGTGCGGCCTCTCCTGAGTATCATCACCGCCAGCCCGTAGGAGCTGGTGTCCCGTATCATATGAGGACAGCAGCGTCATCTCACGCAAAGGTCGATGGGTCACGTTGCGCCTGCAAGGCATCATGAAGAACACCACATCTTCAGGCCGAGAAGGCCCAATCAGGTTCATGTTCGCTGCTACGTGCAAGTCAGCGTGAGTCAGCCACACAAATAGAGGCCCTCCGGCCCCCAGAGCTTGCAAGAAAGCAGAGATCGAGCGTACATGAGGTATGTCCGATAGCGGGCAGGCGTGGGCAACCAGGTCAAAACGGCTTACATACAGCTTGCCGTTTGAGCGCATGCATTGAGGCTTAAGTAGATACTCACGTTTGCCCTTGTCATTGCCCTTGTCCCGCCCGAGGGGACGTGCCGGCCGAGAGGTAGAAGGCCCGAAACCTTGCGGTTCCGGATGCGATGGCTCGAGTCACCGCAGCGAGAGCAATCAGCGCGTGGCTCCGACGCCATATTCCTCGAGCCCCCGGCGGGACTGAGATGCGGCCCCTCAGTGGGCCTCGCCTTCGTCCAAGCTGCCACAGCTTGGTTAGGAGGAACGCCCGCCTCAGCAGGAGCGCGTGCATGCTGTGACGTTCTGATCCCTACACAAACAATTAGGGGTTAGGACGTCCTTATTGATTTCAGTCGCTGAGGTTTAGATTAGATACAAACCCCAAGCACAGAGAAGCACCACATCCACACGCAGCGGAATACCTCGCCCTGAGGCGCCGCCGACAGGCGGCGACTCACCTCTTGGTACGGGCCATGTAAGGAACCTCGTCCTACGCACGCAGTTAGGGTGAGGAGTCCTTGTTGAGTTCAGATGTAGGGGGTTTAGAAACCAGCCCACTACACAGGAAAGTACTAGCGCATCGGCGCAGCGGAAGACAGGCCCTGTGGCGCCGCCGTCCGGCGGCGACTCCACCTCCTGGGCGCAGGCCGGCGCAGCAGGCCCCACACGCAGTGCGGCGGCGGCTGCGGCGGCGAGCAGCGGCAAGGCTGCTCCTGGGGTCCCTGGTTCGAACTCCTCTCGAGCCTCAGCCCCAAGGATCCTCGTGCTTCACCGTGCCACCCCCCCTCCAGGGGTGTGAGCAGGTCGCCCCATGGCCTGTGTAACGTTCCCAGGTCTGTGAGCGCCTTACAGTGTTGTTAACGCTCACCTGGTGTTCATTTGGCCGTTTGTGCCAAACGGCACGAACCGCCCTAGCACTCGTGCCGTTGTCGTTCCGTCCAGGTTCGTCCGGGTGGCCTCGCATGCTCCCGTCATGCTCGGCCCAGACATGCTCGGCGGCATGCGTGGGCCCGGACGCCCCCAGCGGCATGGCCGCCCGTGGCCATGCTCGGCGGCATGCCCGCCGCGGCCATGCTCGGCGCCATGGCGCCTGCTGGAGACAGCTCATGGTTCTCTCGTCAGGCACGCTCCTCGTGGGCGAGCCTTGGGGCGAACCCCATACACCCTTGAGGGGTGGTGGCACGGAGAAGCACTGACTATTGCACGAGCAGAGAGAGACCCGACCTGGGGGCTGGGGACTCAGTGACGCTCGGAGAGGCGCGCAGCCCTGCGGCTGCCTGCTGGTGTAGACCGCTGCCCCGCGCGGCTCGTTGCCGGCTGATCTTGAGGACCTTGGCGGCGTCCTGCGGGAGGTAAGGCTACAGCGTGTGCCCGTGGGTGAAGCCGCTGTTCAGCGGCAGCACCACAGGGCAAGTCTTCCGCTGTGTCGGAGTGCTTCCTCGTGGCGGGTGGTTGTTCCTAAATCCCCAAGCACTCAATCCAATAAGGATGCATTCGGCTCTAACCTGCCTGTTTAGGTCCGAACGCTACAGCCTGCCTTGCGGCGGGCCAGAGATCCTCCCTTGAACGGGTCGATCCTAGCGAGGGGTATCTCTGGACGGGCGGGGTCCGCCTCTGGGCGGGCCACTTGACCCAAATGGCCGGTCAATTAATGCCAGCGGAGCCGTGTGGCTCAACCAAACGGCTGGTTCATTACAGGCCAGCAACTGTCCCCAAAGGGAGCAGCCACAGTCTACCTTCAGGAGAGCCGATGAAGATCCGCAGGGACCGGTTGTGGCGTCGTGCTGCAGCAGCAGGCCTGCGTGGACGAGCTGCGGCAGCAGGCGGCAGCAGGACTGCGCGCCTCTCTCTCGTGTGGGCTTCGCTGACTTAGACTGGATGCCCTGAGGCTGGTCTGAGCCCTAATTATAGTGCTTCATGTGCCACCTTCCCCAGGAGCCTCTGGGAGGCTCGCCTCAAGGCCCACCTTCGAGAAGGCGGGCCCGACGAGGGGGATACGATCGTGAGGCCGGCGGCGCCGTCCTGTGCGGCGCGGCGCCGCCAGGCGCGTTACAGAGCCACACGCGGCACAGGCATGTCACTACGGGCCCGGCGGCCCGGCGGCCATGCCGCCCGGCGGCCCGGCGATCATGCCGCAGCAGCTCCGGCAAGCCGCGGCGCGCCGCGCGTCACTGTCGCGCGTCGCCCACGTGTTGCACGCTAACAATATTGGGGCCGCGCGCCGTTACTACGCGTTAGCGTTTAACCCAAGGTTAAACGTCACGAAACGGGTGGGAACGTTACACATGCGGCCCCGCAGTGGGCCCCCGCCTTCGTCCAAGCTGCCACAGCTTGGTAAGAAGGGACGCCCGCCTCAGCAGGAGAGCGCATGCATATGGCTCCGCAGTGCCTCGCCTCCGTTCCGCAAGAGCAGGAGGGCGCTCATTCGATGGGTGACAAAACAAAGCTGTAAGCTTGCGCCATGCGCCGCTATCGACGGAGGCACTATAATGCCTCCGTCGTGAAGTGTCCACGCCATTCCCCAGCTTGCGTACATGGACCAACCAAAGACAATGGTCAAAGAGGGCGAGGAAAAATCCCAGGTGTTGTACATCTCGGGAGTGGAGCTTTCCTTTACAGATTTTTAGCACTGGTGAGACTCGCCAGTGAGGTATGCGGCGCAAGATGCACTCTTGCCGCGGCCGTGCCAAATTGCACGAACCAATCCGTGCTCTCGTCCAGCCAGATGTGGAGGTCCCCACGCTCCATCTGGCCAGAAGACTTCCGGAGTGCTGGCGGGCGACACGACCCTAAAAGGGTGTTTGCCTGGCTCTGTCCTCAGTGCAAAATCATGCACCTGAGCCCCGTGCAAATCATGACCAAAGACCGACACGGCCGCCAAGTTGGCGGAGCTGGTCAACTTTCGGCGGTTGCCGGGGAAGAGGATGGTCATGGCGCAGCGGATGAAGCAGCTGCGTCGGGACACTGTCAGATGACGGGAGGCAGCCCAGATGTTCCTGGAGTCGCTGGGTGGAGGCAGGAAGGGAGTCTGGCTGGAGCAGCAGGTCTTCACCGCCTACCGCCACTTCTTCATTATTGACCAGGTGGCCGAGTCAGCGGATGAGGTGGAGCGCCACTTCGCGGGGAAGGCGGTGGCAGTGCGGGCCAAGGGCGATGAGAGGCCGGCGGCTTAGAATCGGCAGTGGTCGGCGTCCCCAGGCAGTGGCGGGAGCCCACCAAGCCGTCCGCAGCGGCGGCGGCCGCGGTCGTCTCAGCCTGGCCGGCTGGGGCCGTCCGCTGTTTTACGTGCAACCAGCCAGGGCATACTAGGCAGGACTGCCCACGGGGGGTTTGGCGTGCGATGTGCACATTGCGGGAAGGCGGGTCACGGCGCGGACGCTTGCTGGACCCTAACTCCGAGCAGCGGCCGGTGCTGTAACGTCCCTACATGTTGGCCCGTACCGAGAGGTGAGCGCCGCCTGTTGGCGGCGCCGCAGGGCAAGGTATTCCGCTGCGTGTGAATATGGTGCTTCTCTGTGCGGGGGGGTTTTGTCTCTAAACCCCAGCGAGCGAATCCAACAAGGACGTCATAACCCCTAATTGTCTGTATAGGGATCAGAACGTCACAGGTGCACCTGCCGGCGCATGCTGCGTCCCAGGCGGCCAGGAGCGCGGCCGCGGCGGTCGCGCAAGGGAGGGACAGGTAGGCTCCAGCCGCGGTCCAAGACAGCGCATCTCGTACCCACGTGGAGCTGATAAGGGCAGAGTTGGCCGATGATGGCGGAGATGAAGGCGGAGATGAATGCCACGATGGCAGCCAGCGCTACAGTGGCGCATGTGGATCGGAGGCGGAGGGAGTAGGAGGAGGAGGAGGACCACCGTCTTCGCTACAGCATGGGGGTGGAACTGGTGGACCCTGGAATAACGGGACGGTATGGGCTTGGCAGCCGCCAGCCGACAGGGAGTGCAGACCGCCTTAAGGGCAAAGAGCACGGCCGTCAGGAGGCGCAGGGCTCCCGGTATCCGCTGTCGTAGGCACGGGTGTCGGAGGTTACTGTGGACGGGCCAGCGGCTGCGTACGTGCAACTCGCGGTGATTTGGGAGGACGCCGGGCGCGTCACTGCGCACCGACTGACTGCGGCGCTTATGCGCACGCCAGCGCTGTCGCTGGCGAATATCGGATTTCGGAAGCGACGCTGAGGCAGGCGCTGCCGCAGCACCTTCCGGGCGAGAGAGTCGCCCTCCAGCGCCACGTGGCGGGCCCGAGTCAACCGCCCCAGGCCGCGCGGGGGGCGCAAACCCCGACCACCTCCAAGATGAATGGGTTTTCCGAAAGGGGCCCCAGCAGGTCAAGTCAATCTGAGCCTGCATTTGATGACTGTGTTAATGTGTGGGGGGGATGATGTGATACCTGCACCAGCTGCTGCGGCATCCCTGGACGCGGAGCCGGCAACAGCGGCGGCGGTGGCGCAGCTACCAAGCACTCGTGCCTTGGGGGCTGCCCATGCAGGGGGGAGCCCGTCGCTTCCTACGCGGCGGGTCGCGGAGCGCGTGGGGGTCACCCCCAACGTGGCGTTGGTGGACAACCGCCACATCTAGTTACGTTCAACGGAACAGCGCCGCAGCGCGTAACGCTAGATACCGGCGCGCGGCTGCTGTGAAGTGTTCGTAACAGGCAGGCTACAGCCGAATGCGTCCTCATGATGATTGAGTGCTTGGGGATTTAGGTGATATTATCCGCCACGAGGAAGTACTCCGGCACGGTGGAAGACTTGCCCTGTGGCGCTGCCGCCAGTCAGCAGCTCCACCTCCTGGGCACGTGCAGACTTGCCTTCAACGACACGCCGCCAAGCTTTCCACAGCAGAGCCGGCAACGAGCCGCGCGCGGCAGCGGTCTACAGCAGCAGGCAGCCGCAGGGCTGCGCCTCTCAGAGCTTTACTGAGTCCCCGGCCTCCCGTCGGGTCTCTCTCTGCTCCGTGCAATAATATTTCTTCCGTGCCACCCTCCCTCCAGGCTGTATGGGGGTCGCTCCAAGGCTCGTCCGCGAGGAGCGTGCCTGACGAGGGAACCAAGAGCTGTCTCCAGCAGGCGCCATGGCGCCGAGCATGGCCGCGGCAGAGTATGCCGCCAGGCATGGACGAGGCCGGGCATGCTCGCGGCCGAACATGCCGCCGGGGGCGTCCGGGCCCACGCATGCCGCCGAGCACGATGGGAGCATGCGAGGCCACCCGGACGAATCTGGACGGAACGACGACAGCACGAGTGCCAAAACAATGCGTACCATCCGGCATGGGGCTAACGGCCAAAGAGCCGTAAGCGGTACAACACTGTTTAACTCTCAATAAACTGGGAAGGTTACACTGTGACTGCAGTCGCTGGCCTGCACTTGAAAGGTGAGCTGCTGCCTGTCGGCAGCATCTCAGGGCAAGACTTCCGCTGTATATTACACGTGGTGCTTCGCTGTGCTTGGGGTTTGTCTCTACTCCTCAATGACCGAAATCAATCAGGACGAACTGACCCTTGACTGTGTCCTAGGGGTCAGGAATGCTTCAGATTTGCACACAGCAATTGCAGTACATGCTGCAGGTGCAGTACGTAAACCTCAGGTGTTTTACAGAACACCAGTCTGCCTTTTACTTAAACCAGCACAGAGTCACACCGTAGGGGCCAAGGACTTTCATCATCACAACCTGACACGTGCCAAGTGCTTTTGGTGAAACCAAACGGAGCATCTTGCATCGGAAGTAGCCGAGCGGCCTACCACAAGCCATTCACGGAACTTCCTCAGGTGTGAGACGAAATGGTCATCATCACTTTGCAAAGCTAGGGAGCTATGCACATAAGCTCCCGCAAGACGATTTTACAGATCATCATTGCTAAGCAAAAGGCATGCTATCTTGACAGTGAGCTTGTTCAGAGCTCATACTCGATGAACTTTCAGCCTACTTCACAACGAAGAGGATGGGTGCACCGCACGACAATTGTCAAGTGTCACATCAACACTCACAGCAGAGTCAGGGGGGGACTCTGTGCGCATCATCACAACGAGATACTCAGCCAAAGCTGGAGTCATGTGAGAGTACGTCTTCAAATACAGCTTTCCGACTCAGCTTGCCAGGATGCTGGTCAAAGCGATCCCATACACAGGTCGACCCTTTGACAACCAAAGGGCGGAGACGAGTACTCACGCAGAGTAAAAATTGCACTAGTTGACTGAAGGCATCACATGCAAATTTACACTAAGTGCGCAGAAATACTCAGGCACATAGCTGGGCCAATGGCGCAGTCTTCACCATGCAGCATAAGAAGGGCTTACGTACTCGGGCAGGACATAGGGCCGCACATGGTCTCGTCCATATACGTGATTACGTAGGCACCGCAAGGAGCATACAGGCACAAGAGGTCCAGGCAGCGGGTGCTGCAGGGAGCATTGACAGCATTTGCCAACCCTGGCTCGATACACCCACTCAGCCCGTAGCTGTGATGACATCATAAACAGCTATGGCGAGCCATGGACTTGCACTGGAAATATAGATAGCACCGAGGTGCTACTGACCAGGGCCAATTCCAGTGTGTCTGGAGTATGGCAACGCACAGGCCAGGGTTAAGGCGCGCCAGCCGCAAACACCAGAGATATGGCAAGGTAAGTACAACGCAGGGATCACCCATGCCGAGGCATCACACAGTACTGATCTCACGATAAAGTCCACAACTTCCACGGGCAAAAGCCACAACTAGGCTAGCTTGACATGGGCGTCATGACATCAGAGCCCAGCTCGTACAAGACTGATGGGATCTGGCAAGCCCGTGCTGACCAACAGCACAGCCGATACTTGCGAATGATTATTGACACTTCGTCCATTTGCCAGTGTAGCCGCAAGACACCAGTGGCCTCTAAAACCAAAGCCCTGTTGCTCAGCGATTTCGTACTGACACAGGAGGTAGAAGCCTCCGAGTTCACAGGGAAATGAGCTGGACGGCCAGCCTCCAGTCCTTGGACTACAATGTTGGCGCTATGGCACCGAGTGCCGAGGCACTTACAAGTAAGAATGTAGTCACGAGCTACAGATACAAGCAGCTTGATAGTGGTTGAGAAACGCCATCAACTCCATGCTTCACGTTGAAGTGGCCTGCCTTGTGGCGGTACAACTAAGCCAACTTCTTCGGAGTTAGAGGGTTCACTCCACGACTACATGGTGCAATGAAGATGACTGTCTTTAGTACCGTGTAAACTGATTCTGCTCGAATGCATGTTCGTAGCTCTTGCAACTGATAAGAAGAAGGAGCCCACACATCAAAGCATTCTTCATCCACCAGCGCTTGCATAAGCCCATGCTTCAAGCGTACTACTGGCACAAGAGACTGCGGACACACACGTCCTAGAAATTCAAGGTAACGATAGATACCACGTCACATTGATGTCACTGCGGCCGTAAAGCTCCGCGTACTTTCATTCGTACATAGCGGTGAGCGAGTTGGCGAAGTAATCCCAAGTGTTGAATCTTCTGGGGTGGGAGGACGACTACACAGCGTTCCACCATGCGGCAGCATCCTCCGTGAGATACATAGCTGTAACTTCCACGCGGAATTTGAACGGCGTCGCGCATATCATGAACCAGTTGTTCAATTCGCGGAACCAGGCTGTAGGACTACCTTGCCCATCGTACTTGGAGGGCTGACAAGGCCGGGCACAGCCCAGCTGCCTGACACGACCAACTCGCAGCTCTTCAGCATACACACGGGCGAGTGTTGTTCGCATCTCTTCGCGTGGCACCGCCCACTCAGGAAGTGCCAGCGGATCCTCACTGGGGATGGCATCCGCTATTTGCTCTACAAGACGCACAAGGCTTTGCACCTCGGCCGGTGTCAGGCCGTCCAGGTCGAGTGCGTGGAGCTCCGGCGACTCACTTTCCGCCTCCTCGACCTCAGCCGGAGGTACAGCCAGCGGAGGGGGAGTAGGTTGCGCACTCGAGTAGGTTGCGCACTCGAGTCAGCCGACTCCATGCCTGTACACCAAAATACTGAGGGATCAAGTCAGTGGAGGGCATAAGACACAACGGCTGAGACAATACTACCAGAATGTTACTGAGCAAGCTAGTGCCCCAGACAAGCAAAGCAATCATGATAGCGCGCAAGTCATACCCCCAAAACGCAAAGCAGCACGAGCGGAAGATGGAGGGCCAGGACTGGTGTACGGACCAGTTTCTGGCACAAAGCCAGATTTCGCCGCCCAGCGGCGGTCGGCTTCACCTCCTTGTCACGCAGACAGGCAATCCGCCGACCGCAAGTGGTTACGCAGGCGAAATACTGACCTGGCAATTGTGATTGCCGCCGGGGTGGAGAACCAATTGATGTCGGCCGACCCCAGATGCGTGGATGCAGCGGCAGAGGATTCACAGCACCAATTCAGCCCGCCGATGCAGATCCACGGGTACACTCTGGCAAGGGATCTAAGTCACAATAGACTAGTCAGTGCCAGAGAATCAAAAGGAACCTTGCATGGTCAGCCGCATCATCACAGAATGCGAGGCTAGCAAGATGCAAAGACTCCTCTGATACCAAAGGTGACGTTCTGATCCCTATACAGACAGTTAGGGGTTAGGACGTCCTTAGTGGTATCAGTCGCTGGGATTTAGAGACGTACCCCCAGCACAGAGAAGCACCACATTCACACGCAGCGGAATACCTTGCCCTGAGGCGCCGCCGACAGGCGGCGACTCACCTCTCGACAGGCCAGCAACTGTCCCCAGAGGGAGCAGCCACAGTCTACCTTCAGAAGAGCCGATGAAGATCCGCAGGGACGAGTTGCGGCGTCGGGCTGCAGCAGCAGGCAGCAGCAGGCCCGCGTGGACGAGCTGCGGCAGCAGGCGGCAGCAGGACTGCGCGCGTAATGAACCAGGTGTCTGGTTAAGCCACATGGCTCTGTTGACATTACATGAGTGGCTATTTGGGCTAGGTGACCCGCCAGCAGGCGGGCTGGCTGGCTGGCTGGGCAAGTGTCCCGCACACAGACGGTTCCTGCCCAGAGACGGTTTCCGCCCAGAGACGGGTTCCGCCCAGAGACGGTTTCCGCGCAGAGACGGCTGCTGTCCGTCCTGAATTACCCTTCGCCAAGGTCCGCCCATTCAAGGGAGGATCTTTGGGCCCGCCGCAAGGTGGGCCTTGGGGCGACCCGCTCACACCCCTGGAGGGGGGGGTGGCACTGGGAAGCATAAGGAGTCTTGGGAGGCAGAGGCTAGACAATGAGTTCGAGCCAGTGAAGCCCCAGGGGCAGCCTTGCCGCTGCTCGCCGCCGCAGCAGCCGCCGCACTGCCGCGGGCCTGTTGCGCCCGTGGCTGTGCCCGTCAAGGGCCAGTCGCTGGTCTGCGCCCAGGAGGTGGAGTCGCCGCCGGACGGCGGCGCCACAGGGCCTGTCTTCCGCTGCGCATTGCGCGAGTGCTTCCTGGTGTAGTGGGTTGGCTCCTAAACCCACTATGTTCGAACTCAATAAGGACTTCTCTCTTTAGTAGACGTGTTTAGAGCGTAGTTCACCACATTTGGTATCAGAGGTGGTCTTGCATCTACCAGGCTTGTGGGCTTGTCATCTTTTTTCTGTGCCTGCTGCTGATGAGACAAGGACCTCCCTGATGTGCTGGCATGACCTTTTCTGTTGAAGTTGAAGTGTCTTGCCAGACGTTGGTGCGTGAGGTGGCTCAGCGGGAGCGCAGAGCAGCGACCAACGCCAATCATCGACTACCTTTGAGGACCACATCCTGCGATCGCTCCTGCTGAGGTGTGGCTATGAGCTTGCAGTCTTTGTGCGAAATGGTTAGTCGTGTGGCCGAGTCGAGTGCATCGAGTGCATCGGTCTTGGTCATCTTTGCGGCTGTCTGCCTGCCTGCTTTTGGAGGTGTGAAGTTGCGCGCTGCCTTGCTTGCTCGCTTGCTGCGGCCGCAGTCTTGCGATGTCCTGTATGGATTGTGTGAAATGCTGACTGTTAGGGCCTGAACTGATCATTCAGTGTTCTTCAGACAGCATGCCTTCGCACTCTTCCAGTGCGCAGCAGAACCCTCCAGAGGGGGGAGAGCGGTCGGCTGCGGATGCAGCGCCTGCTGCGGATACAGCGCCTGCTGCGGATGCAGCGCCTGCTGCGGGGCGGCCGGCTGTGGATGCAGCGGCTGCTGCAGGGCCAGTGGCGAATGCACTGGTTGCTGCGGGGCAAGCCCTTGAGGGGCATGCCGAGCTGGGCGCCGAAGGCAACGGCGGGTTGTCGGCGGGGGAGGTGCAGCGCATGGCCCTCCTCGTGCAGGACCTGGCGGCGGCTCAGCCTACCACGGACCCAGCTCAACACCGCCTCTATGCGAGGATCTGCGCGGAGCTTCGCAACCTACTCGTCGGGCTGCGCGCCGCGAAGCGGCACATGCAGGAGGTGGATGCCTTGCTGCACTTAGTGCGCAAGAGCGGCGGAGCCCCAGAGCATGGACTTGCTAGGGCTCATGCACCACGCCAGTTCTCGGGACAGGGTGACCGAGGCGGGTTGCAGTCGTGGCTGGACGAAATGGACGAATAGTTTGAGTGCTCCAACACGGACGCGGAGGCACGCGTGCGTCTCGCAGTGACTTACCTGTCAGGGGAACCACGGGAGTGGTGGGGTACCCTGAAGCAGAGTTCCACACCTGCGGAGTACAACCGTTGGAGCTTCTTCTGACTCTCTCATCTCGGTCTGTGGGGACCCGCACGCGGAGCTGCGTGCTCGCGATGAGCTTGACAAGCTCTTCATGCAAGACGAGACACTCGAGGCCTATGAGACTTATGTGCGGCGTATCCGGCCGTTGTGGTCCAAGCTCCGCAAGGAGCCTATGCGGCCTATTGATCAGTGCCAGCGGTTTAAGGCTGGACTGCCTTCCCGCATGCACAGCTGGGTCGCGATCGACTCCGCTACATCTGAGCCGGTCACAGACTTCACGGAGATGGTGGAACTTGGCCGCAAGGTGCTCAGCACTACCGATATTGCTGGTCCCAGCAAGCGTCCCCAGCTTGAGGCAGGCGCATCTGAGGAACCAGAGCGCGACATGAAGCGGTTCAGGCAGAACTCGTACGCTCGTCCAGGCGGCTTCCCCAAGCCGCGAGTGCAAGGCGCTGGCTGCTTTGAGTGCGGTGCCAAGACTCACTTGCTCAGGGACTGCCCGGAGGCAGATCAACCTTCTGCGAACCCACGTCCACAGCGCCCTATGGGCCGGGACTATGGGAACTACAAGGGCAAGCGTGAGTGCCTGACCCTTGCCTCCAATGCTGCAAATGGCTGCAAATGGCTATCTGAGCTGGCCTGAGTGCTGTCAGACTGAAGAAAATTTGTTCTTCATTTGCCATAGAAGCGCGGCGTGATTGACCAAGCTCCGCTGGGGATGTCGTCGTTGTGCTCGCACGAGGCGGGACACCGGCTCCTTAGGCGTAGTTTTGATGCCTAGGCCTATGACACACTATGCTTTTAAGGGGCTGGATGCTTTGGCACCGGCCACGATTCTCATAGACTCAGGGGGCTTTCGGCCTTTCTGTTTGGTGTGGTGTGGTTTTGTGTGCTCCGCTGACTTGACTTTACAAGCAGCTGGTTTGTACAGGCTGACATTGGCCGATGGCCCATTCACAATATCAGGCCCAAGTGCCTTTTTACGCCATGCGTTGGCTGCTGCATTGGATGTGCTATTGGGTGATGACAGGCTGTGTGCCACATCTGCATGCCTTGCTTTTGAACACCTTGTGTGTGAATGCTGCGGATTCACATGGCGGGGTTCTTGCTATGCTGCTGCACGAGAAATGCAATCCCAGGTCGAGAACCTGCTGCCGATGGGCTCCATTGAGCCATCTTGCCATACAGAGCGCCTATCCTCTTTGTCAAAAGGAAGATTGGTCCTCTCCAGATGTGCATTGATTCTCAGTTTTTGCATCAGCAACATTCGCAACGCCGTTGTGTTGGCTACCTTGACTGCTTCTTGAGGGCGGGCTGCAGGATTGCGTCCGACTCGTCAAGCTTCTCGGCAAACCTCGGCTGACCCTTATCAGCTGTACATGCGTGCCCGTAAAGGGTTTGTTTGTGCTTTGGTAGAGGGGCTTCTCAGCCCAGGTGGCTAACATTCCCGCGCTCCGCTACAAGTGGGGAGGACGGCCGGAACCATATTCTCGCCGTGGTAGCCTTTATTGGGACCCTCTTGCAGGCTCAGAGCTGAGCTGGGCATTTCTTGGAAATTGGCCAGAGTCGCCAAAGGCTTATGCTGCCAAACATCGGAAGGATCTGTCCTTCCATGTTGGTGCTCAAGTGCTCCTGCGCACGGAGTACTATCTGATGAAGTGTCTCGGGTATGGGCCTGAGCACAAAACGTGAAAACCTGTGGTCAATTTGGCCAATTGTCCAGGTGACTGTTCTCTTGGTGTTCCCGAGGACGTGAACACCAGAGTGGGGAGGAATGTAATGAACCAGCCGTCTGGTCAAGCCACATGGCTCTGTTGACATTACATGAGTGGCTATTAGGGCCAGGTGACCCGCCAGCAGGCGGGCTGGCTGGCTGGCTGCGCAAGTGTCCCGCACACAGACGGTTCCCGCCTTCCGCTGCGCATTGCGCTAGTGCTTCCTGGTGTATTGGGTTGGCTCCTCAACCCACTATGTTCGAACTCAATAAGGAGTTCTCTATTAATAGACGTGTTTAGAGCGTAATTCACCACAGCGCGCCTCTCTTTCGCGTGGGCTTTGATGACTTGGACCGCGTGCCCTGAGGCTGGTCTCAGCCCTACTTATAGTGCTTCATGTCCCACCCTCCCCAGGGGTCTCTGGGAGGCTCGCCTCAAGGACCACCTTCGAGAAGGCGGGCCTGACGAGGGGAATACGATCGTGAGGGCGGCGGCCCGCCCTACGCGGCGTGGTGCCGCCCTGCACGGTGCCGCCCTCCGCGGCGCGGCGCCGCCAGGCGCGTCACAGCGCCACACGCGTCACAGGCATGTCACCACGGGCCCGGCGGCCCGGTNCCTGTGTAATGAATCAGCCGTTTGGTTTAGCCACATGCTCTGTCGGCATTACATGACCGACTCTTTGGGACAAGTGGACCCGCCAGGTGGCGGGCTGGCTTGGCGCGCAAGGGCCCGCCCGGAGGTGAGTCCTGCCATTCGGATACCCCTCGATGATTCGCCCGTTCAAACGGAGGATCTTGGGCCCGCCGCAAGGCGGGCCTTGGGGCGACCCGCTCACACCCCTGGAAGGGGGGTGGCACGGGGAAGCACAAGGAGCCTTGGGGGCGGAGGCTCAACAATCAGTACGAGCCCGTGAAGCCCAGGAGCAGCCTCGCCGCTGCTCGCTGCCGCCGCCGCCGCACCCCGCTGCGGGGCCTGCTGCGCCGGCCTGCGCCCAGGAGGTGGAGTCGCCGCCGGACGGCGCCGCCACAGGGCCTATCTTCCGCTGCGCGACGCGCTCCTGCTTTCACGTGTAGTGGGTTGACCTCTAAACCCCCTACGGCCGAACTGAACAAGGACTCCTCACCCTGACTGCATGTGTAGGGCGAGGTTCTCTACAATTTGGTATCAGAGGCGGTCTTGCATCCTGCGCTTGTGACTTCTTAAGCTCACTGCTGATGATGCAAGGATCACCTTGATGTGCTGGCCTGACTTTTTCTGTCAAAGTTGAAGTGCTTGCCAGACGTTGGTCCGTGAGGCTGCTCAACGGAAGCGCCAGGTGCGGAGTCATCCTTGCGCTGTGAGCCGGCGACCAACGCCAAATTGCAGACTGACCCTTGGGACCACTTGCTGCGGTCGCCACTATTGAGGTGCGGCTGGAGCTTGCAGCCGTTGTGTGGTGAGGTCAGTCGTGTGGCCAGCATCGTATGCGTCGATCTTGGTCATATCTGCGGCCGTCTGCTTTGCCTGCTGATTGAGGTGTGAGGTCGCGCGCTGCCTTGCTTGCTCGCTCGCTGGTGCACCGAACTTGCGATGTCTTGTATTGCAGTATGGAGTGTGTGATTTGCTGACTGTCGGAGCTAACTGATCCCTCAGTGTCCTTCAGACAGCATGACGTCGCATACGTCCAGTGCGCGATCGAGCCCTCCTCAAGCTGACCAGCGGCGCCGGGAGCAGGGTGCTGCCCTTCCCGGTGGCTCGGTGCCTTTGGGTCTGGTGTCCTGCTACCGTCTGCGATTGTCTATGTCCCTGCAGCGCTCCCAAGCGCTTGCTTTGCACCGCCGCGCTGGTCGCGCCCTTGCAGCAGCCTCTGGCTTGCGCAGCGGGATTGCTCTTCCTCCCCTCAGCTCATCTGACTTCCTACTGCTGACACGGGATTATTGAGGGCGCCCTGTCTGCCTAGCCTTTGGCTCCGTCATGAACACCTGTATGCATCTGGCTGGCATTTCACAGCCAATTCTTTCATATCAGCAGCCGCATTCTTCTCGGGAGGAAGAGCAGTCGCTGCTGCGACAGCGGCTGCTGCGGGGTTAGCTGCCCAGGCAGTGGCTGCTGCGGAGCACGCCCAAGCGGGGCAGGCCCAGGAGGGGCAGGCCCAGGCGGGGCAGGCCCAAGAGGGGCAGGGCGAGCTGGGAGCCGGAGGCCTGGAGGGCTTGTCGGCTGGGGACCTGCACCGAGTTGCACTCCTTACGGCGGACCTGGCAGAAGTCCAGGCTGCAATGGGCCCAGTTCGGAGGGGCTCTACCGCCTGCTGGAGCGCATGTGCGAGGAGCACCGAACAACCATCGCCCAGCGGGACAGCGGCATGCCCAAAAGACCAATGCTGCCATGCATAGGGTGCGCAAGAGCGCCGGCAACCCGCTGCATGGGCGCGCGACGGCCCACCCACCCCGCCAGTTCACCGGACAGGACGATCGCGGTGGGCGCAGTCTTGGCTCAGCGGAATGGCGGAGTGGTTCGACACCAAGGAGGCGGACGCGACGGCATGGGTGTCGCTGGCGGCGACATACCTCGCGTGGGAGCCTCGGGAGTGGTGGGACTCCATCAAGAAGGCCAAGACGCCGGCCGAGTACAACGACTGGGCGTTCTTCGCTGAGCAGCTGATGTCGGCGTACGGCGATCCACATGCGGAGCTGCGAGTCCGTGACGAGTTGGATGCCCTCCGCATGGGGAGCGAGCGAAGCGCTGACTTCGAGCCTTACGTCCGTCGCTTCAGGCTGCTCATCTCCAAGCTGCGGAGTGAGCCTATTATGCAAGCCAGTGACAAATGTCAGAGATTTAAGGCTGGGCTGCCTTTTGAGATGCGTTCGTGGGTGGCGACGGACCCCGCTACCACCAAGGCGTTCACGGACCTGTCCAAGATGGTCGAGCATGCCAGGAAGGTGGTCAGCACGCCAGATCTGGGGCGTGGCAAGCGTCCATTGCTGGAAGCAGACAGGTCGGCGGAGCCAGACCGCAGCAAGAAGCGGTTCCACCCTAAGGAGGGTCAGAACGCTCGTCCCCACGGCAGCTTCCACAAGCCACGCGTGGCAGGTGAAGACGGCTTCCAGAGCCGCATGAGCCAGGTGGTGACTGCTATGTGGCGAGAAGGGCCACCAAATTCGGGACTGCCCGGCGGCAGGACCCGTCATCGCGGCCACGTCCACAGCGCCCTATGGGCCGGGGCAACGGCAATTTCAAGGGCAAGCGTGAGTGCCTGACTGACCCATGCCTCTGGGGGTTGCCCACCATGACTTGCAAGCGGCTGCTGATATTGATCTGAGCTGGCCTGAATGCCGTCGCGCTGAAGAAATGCTGTGCTTCATTTTGCTGCAGAAGCGCGGCGTGACTGATCGAGCTCCGCTGGGGATGGCGCTGTTGTGCTCGCACAAGAAGAAAGAGTTCGCCCATTGAGGATAGGGGCTGGAACAGCCAGCCCAAAAAAGAATGGACAAAGTACGAGAAGGGAGCCAGGGAAGCGCTAAGTAAAACAAGCACAAGAAGAAACAAAGCAGCTACGAATGACTCAGTAACTCCTGCTGAGCAGCCGCACAAGCCGGAACACAGGCTCCTTAGGCGTAGTGTCCATGCTGCTCAGTGAAGGCCTTACCCAACCGCGGTTAGGTCTTACGTCGCTCGCACGCCATTCCTTGCATTGTCCACGGGGGACAAATTATGCTGTTTGAGGGCTGGTTGCTGCGGCACCAGCAAAATTCCTCCTAAACTCAGGGGCCTCAAAGTCCTTTGTGAGTAGGGAATTGGTGTGCTCCGCTGGCTTGCGTTTGCAGGCAGACGCTCTATCTAGAGTGACATTGGCCGATGGCTACCCAACCAATGTGCTGGGTTTGTGCAAGGTCCCCATTTGCATCCAACATTATAAAGCCGAGGTGCTTTATACGCTATTGCGTTGACCGTCTCACTTGATGTGATATTGGTAAATAATTGGCTTTGTGCCACATCACCTTGACTTTGAACGCCGGACTTGCACTGTACAACGTGGCGCACGGCACCTTGTCCTTTGCAAGCAGCTTACCTGTGCACCGCCGCTGGCAGCAGGGGCTTCCATTCTGCTGTCCGCCATGCAGATGAAGCGATTGATTCACAAAAACATTGTCCGGATGGCATTTATTGTGTTGGTGGCCTTTAAATGACGAGTTTAAGCATGATTTGTGTCTGAATGCTGCGGATTCACATGGCGGGGTTCTTGGTATGCTCGTGGACGAGTTCTCGGATGTGTTTCCCGACTCTCTTCCGGCTGGTCTACCTCCTCACCGAGGTAGGTGTGGCTCATACAATGAGCCACACCTAATGTCAGTCGCCATACGCAGCACCCATTCTCTTTGTCATGAGGAAGGATGGCATTCTACGGATGTGCATTGCTTACCGGGCTTTTAATATGTTTACCATCAAGAACCGTCGCAACATTCGCGGGCCTGATGCGTTGGCTGCCTTGACTGCGTCTGGAGTGCGGGCTGCAAAACTGCGTCCGACTCGTCAAGCTTCTCGGCAATCCACGGCTGACCTCTCTGAGCTCTACGTCCGTATCCGTCAAGGGCATGGCAAAGACTCATGGTTTGCTGAAGCCGCGAACGTAAGCACCCTCACTGATGACAGAGGCTTGTAGTGGCAAGACGAATTTTGGTCCCGGACTGCAATGCCTTGCGCACTGACATAATGCAGGAGGTGCATGAAACGCGTTATAGTGGTCATCTCGGAGTGAGCAAATCGCAAAAGGCTGTGCGACGCCTCTTTTGGTCACAGGGCTTTTCAGCCCAGGTGCGCGCTTTTGTGGTCAGCTGTGCCACATACCAGCGTAGTAAGGCAACCTCTGGCAGGCCTGCCGGATTACTTCAGCCTTTGCAGATTCCGGAGCGGAATTGGTCTGATGTAAGTGTGGATTTCCTCACACAATTGCCTAAGACACGAAACGGCTATAATGCCATTGTCGTCTTTGTGGATCGCTTGAGTGAAATTGTGCATTTTGCTCCCACAACTACGCGGATTTCGGCAAAGGGTTTCGCTGGCAACTCTGTGGATAAGGTGTGGAAGCTGCATGGAGTACCTGCGAGGTTGGTCTCGGACCGCGATCCTCGCTTTACAGGTCACTTCTGCAAGGAAAATTGCAAGCTTCTCGCCAGGAACCAGGCCATGTCCACAGTCTTCCATCCACAAATTGATGGCCAAACCGAGCGAATGAGTCGAGTTCTCGAGGACATGTTGAGGCACTTCGTCAAACCCAGCCAGACTGACTGGCATGAGTATTTGGCTCCAGCTGGATATGCTGTGCACAATGCCTACCATGCGTCCACAGGAGACTCCATTCATCCTCGACTATGGTCAGCATCCTCAAGCTCCACTTCAGGTGGGGAGACTGGATGGGTTCCCACCGCGGTGCCTTTACTGGGACTCTCTTGGAGGCGAGCTCAGAGACGAGCTCGGCAATTGTTGGGAATTGCTCAGAGTCGCTAGAAGGCTTATGCTGACAACTGAGTATCTGGTGAAGTGGCTCAGGTATGGGCCTGAGCACAACACGTGGGAGCTTGCGGCCAATTTGGCAAATTGACCCGATACTCTCAGGGAATACCTGGCAAAGGTTGGTAATTCTCCGAGGCTTGATAGAGGCAGCAGCCGTCGGGCGTTGATCCCTGTTGACTATTTTCTCGTGGTTCCCGAGGACGTGAACAACAAAGTGGGGAGGTATGTAATGAAGCAGCCGTTTGGTTAAGCCACATGGCTCTGTCGGCATTACATAACCGACTCTCTTTGGGACAAGTGGACCCGCCACGTGGCGGGCTGGCTTGGCGCGCAAGGGCCCGCCCGGAGGTGGGTCCCGCCATTCGAAATACCCCTCAGTGATTCGCCCGTTCAAACGGAGGATCTTGGGCCCGCCGCAAGGCGGCCTTGGGGCGACCCGCTCACACCCCTGGAGGGGTGGTGGCACGGGGAAGCACAAGGATCCTTGGGGGCGGAGGCTCAACAATCAGGTCAAGCCCGTGAAGCTCGGGAGCAGCCTTGCCGCTGCTCGCCGCCGCAGCCGCCGCCGCACTCCGCTGCGGGGCCTGCTGCGCCGGCCTGCGCCCAGGAGGTGGAGTCGCCGCCGGACGGCGCCGCCACAGGGCCTATCTTCCGCTGCACGACGCGCTACTGCTTTCACAAGTAGATAGTTGACCTTTAAACCCCCTACGGCCGAACTGAACAAGGACTCCTCACCCTGACTGAGGTAGGGCGAGGTTCTCTACACCCTATGTCCGAAACCCAATTAGGACGTTCTGACCCTAAATGTGTGTTTATAGGGTTAGGAAATTTATGTGCGCTGTGCGCATTGGCGTTCATCTGTAAGAGAATTGTCTCCAAAACACCCTGTGTCCGAAATCCAAACAGGACGTTCTGACTCTAGATGTGTGTTTAGGGATAGGAACGTTATGTGCGCTGTGTGCGTTGGCGTTCATCTGTAAGAGAATTGTCTCCAAAACACCCTGTGTCCGAAATCCAAACAGGACGTTCTGACCCTAAGTGTGTGTCTAGGGATAGAACGTTACATGCGGCGGCTGGGGCTGCAGGCACAGGACCTGCGGCTGCGGCCTTTCTCAATTAAGACGGCGACGGGAGGCGTCTCGGCAGGGTTGCGGCAGACGCGGAAGTTAATCAATATAACCCTAAACCAGGTAGCATCGACGAGGTGAGCCTGCACCTTCGCTGCTTGCTGATTGAGGCCACGACTTACGACGCGTTGCTGGGAGCGGAGTTTCTATATCCTCTCGGCGTGAGCGTGGACCTCTGGGAAGAGGTGGGGAGCTACCGCCCGGGCTATGCATGCGGAGAGGAGAGGAAGGTTGAGTACCCGCTGCGGCTGGTAGCTGCAGCAAAGTCAGAGGTGGCATTCGCATGCCACGGCAAAGCGGCGTCGATGGGCTGCGATATGCTGGCCATGCCGCAGGCGGAAGGCGGCCCACGCCTTTATCAGCCATGCAGCCGGGAGCAGCGGTTGCTGGTCATGGGGCCCAGCAGCAGGAGGCTGGGGGGGGGGCCCGCGTANGCTCCACCGCGGCGGACCAGGCGGTGGTCCGGTGGTGCAGCGAGTCGCTGCAGCACCTGTGGCGATGGCAGCAGGATGGGTGGTGGTCCGGCGGGGCAGCGAGGCGTTGCGAAGGAGGATGAGCCACGCGGAGCGTGGAGCGGTAGCCGCCGTCTTAAGAATGCGGGGGCAGCGCATAGCCTGGCCGCCGTTAAGGACGGATTTTCCAGGTCGTACTGTCGCCCTGGAGCCTCGCAGCAGTTGCTAGTCCCTGCCACTAGAGATGCCGTTGTTGACACGCGAAGCCGGTCCTGGGGCCGGTGGCACGGTCACGACAGCCACTGCTCCGAGGCCTGTGCCAGGTGGAGTCCTCTCAGCCAATGCTGGGGGTGAGCGAGGCGGGTGAGCGAGGCGGGTGGCGTGACGGCCACCTTCTGCGTGGGACGAAGGATGTCGGGGAGCCAATGGTGGGCTTGGTCGACCCAGAGCGCTGGTGGTGATCTGCGAGGAGCGTGGGAGCTCTTCTGTGCGTGGGAGGCGCTGCGCATTGCGGAGTCGTAGTTAGGATGCTTAACTCCCGGGGAAGCAGCTGCCTAGATTCCAGGCAGCTGGGAGGGGGGGGTGTGGTGATGCTTCTTGCCACATTTTTTGCATGTCTGCTCATTACCTGGTAGTGAGGTCATGCAGGGCAGGCTTCTGCTACCAATGTAACGAGATTACACTGGTGGAACATCAATATCATGGGGAAGATAGCTGGAGGATACTGAGGAGGCCAACCACCTCACTAGTCGGGCGAAGGACGACGCACGACATTGGATAAAGCGCAAACCTAATTACGGCACTCTATTAGTAGTAATATTAGGAACGGGTCCCCGCAATCGGCGGCGACTCCAGCGGCGGAGGTGGCGGTGACGGGTGGGTATGCTGCGAGGGCGTGTAGCAAGTGGCCGGACGCTCAATAATGCCTTGAGGCCGGAGGCAGGGCTCCGCGAAACCTCGATGGGTACTTAAGGGGGAGAAGCGGCTCCTGCAAGCCCCCCCCGGACGCTTGTGTCCACAATTGTCGCAATTCAACCCTTGGCTTGTTGCCTTGTTTTGACCCATTGAAAGGTTTGACTCCGACCTTTGCTTTGCGACACCAACGCCTCGCTCTGGGGCTTGACGACCCTCGTTCTTTACAACCAAACCGCAGAGTCCTGGCCTGTAGGCGGAGCTTCAGGTGTGGCACGTCGACGTGTACTTAGCGCTGTATGGGCAGGCACGATAGCTGTCATGCCCGGGCCCAGAGCGTCGTTGTAGCGTCGGCTAGAGAGCGGATGAGCGGAACCGAGCAGGGCTAACCCTGGTCGGATATCTCAGGTAGGAAGGTGGTAGAGGGACCCTCAGCGAGGGTAACGGGTGACGCGCTGGGGAGGGTGCAACCGGAATGGGCGGGCCAGGGCCGGAGACGCCCCGGGCCGCCGGACACTAAAGGCCGGGTTACACCCGGGTCGGGCGGCCGCGCCGAGGGGTACGTAGTGCGCATTGTATGGAATGACCGGCGTTACACTGGCGCGGGCCCGGTCGTGGTCGCACGCCATGAAGGCGCCACACCGGACGCTGACCAGGACGCCTTTTGTCCCCATCATGGAGGAAACGGCGTCGTGTGCCACGAGGGTGGCCGGAATTGGGACCACCTCCCGAGGTGATCTCGATTCCGACCACCCCCCCCTCCACCCCGGCCCCGCCCGAGAAGGGACAGCTGGCACCATCCCTCCAATTACACAATAAATTTGAAATACGCATCCGCACGTGCAGGCGGCCTCGGCCTCCGTGGCAGATCATCTATTCGAGGCAATGGATAGCGATTCTTGATGGTAAGCTTGTTCAAAGCCCGATAATCGATGCACATCTGTAGAGTGCCATCCTTCTTTCTGACAAAGAGAATGGGTACTCCGTATGGCGACTGAGAGGGCTCAATGTAGCCCTTGGCCAGCAGGTCCTCGACCTGGGATTGCATCTCTCGAAATTCGAGAGGGCTAAGTCGGTACATGGGAGGGTAAGGCGGGTGAGCGCCTGGCTCCAATGGAATGGTGTGAGCCACACCTCGGTGAGGAGGGAGACCGTCCGGAAGAGAGTCGGGAAAACCGTCCGCAAACTCATCCAGCAGCTTATCAAGAATTCCGCCATGTGAATCCGCAGCATTCACACACAAGTCAGGCTTGGACTCGTCATAATTGAATGCCACCATCACAAGAAATGCCGTCTCGACAGTATTTTTGTGAATCAGCCGCTTCATCTGCATGGCGGACAGCAGAATGGGAGCCCCTGCCGCCAGCGGCGGTGCACAGGGAAGCTGCTTGCATAGGACAAGGCGCCGTGCGCCACTTTGTACCGTGCAAGTTCGGCGTTCATAGTCAAGGCATGCTGATGTGGCACGAAGCCAGTCATCTCCCAATATGACATCAAAAGCGACGGACAACGCAATTGCGTAGAAAAGCACCTCGGCTTCATATTGCTGAATGCGAATTGGAATTGAGCACAAACCCATCACAGTGGTGGGGTGGCCATCGGCCAAAGTCACTTTTGCTAGACCGTCTGCTTGCACAGGCAAGCCAGCGGAGCACACCAAATCCCTACTGACGAAGGACACTGAGGCCCCTGAGTCTATGAGGAACCTAGCCGGTGCCGAAGCAACCAGCCCCTCAAACAGCATAGTATGTCCACCATGGACGCTGCCAAGAAATGGGGTGCGAGCGACGTAGACCCGGACCGAGGTCGGGTAAGGCCTATGCTCATAAGCATGAACGCTACGCCTGAGGAGCGTGTGACCTGCCTCGTGCGAGGACAGCAGGTCCATCCCCAGCGGAGCTCGATTAGGTACGCCGCGCCGCGCCTCTGCGGCACAATGAAGAACAGCATTTATTCAGCCTCACGGCGCTCAGGCCAGCTCAAGTAAATATCAGCAGCCATTTGCAAAGCATTGTGGGCAACCCACACAAATAGAGGCCCTCCGGCCTCCAGGCCTTGCAATAAAGCGGAGATGGAGCGCACAACCGGCACGGTTGGCGGGCAAGCAATGCCAGCAGGATCAAATAGCTCAAGTGCGTCTGGCTGGATGATGTGGCTATCAGAGGCCAAGGTCAGGCACTCACGCTTCCCTTTGAAGCCGCCCTTGTCCCGGCCCATCGGGCGCTGTGGACGTGGCCAGCAGATGCCGCCGTGCACTCCCTGGACAGGTGGCCCGGCTCTCCGCACTTGAAGCAAGTAGCTCCCTCCATGCGCGGCTTGGGGAAGTCCGCGCGCGGCTTGGTGAAGTCCACGCGCGGCTTGGAGAAACCGGCTTGAGGGCGCGGGTTCAAACCCTGAAGTGGTTGGAAGCGCCTGTCGCGGCGGTCGGCATCAGCACCATCTGCCTGCAGCAGAGGTCGCTTGCTCGGACCTGCAAGGTTGGGCGTGCCGAGCACCTTGCGTGCATGCTCCACCATCTGTGTGAAGTCCATGAGCTGCTTTGCTGTCGTGGTATCAATGGCGACATGCTCGCGATAGCGCCGAGGCATCCTGCCTTAAATCGTTGGCACTGTTCAATGGGCGCCATAGGTACCGTGTGGAGCTTTGACAGCAGCAGCCGGAAGCTCCGCAAATAGGTCTCAAAAGCCTCCTTGCCCTCACCCTCCATGCGGAGCTCATCCAGGGCGTCACGGACGTGCAGCTCCTCGTGGGGGTCACCGTAGGTGGACAGGAGCGAGCTGCAAAAGAAGCTCAAATCGGCGGCTTTCTCGGGGGCGCGCCCTGCTTAATGGTACTCCACCAGTCCCGCGGCTGCCCTGACAGGTAGGTAGAGGCGAGGCGCACGCGTGCCTCCGCCTCCGTGCGGGAGCAGACGAACCAGTCGTCCATCTCGTGCAGCCAAGGCTGTACCCCGCCCTTGTCGCCGTGGCCAGAAAACTGCCGCGGTGGGTGAGCCCTGGCCAGGCCATGCTCAGGGGGTCCGTGGTTCTGGCGCCCAAGGTGCACTGTGGCATCCAGCTCTTGCATGCGCCTCTCTGTGGCGCGCAGCCGGACGAGGAGGGTGCGCAGCTCCGAGCAAAGCCTTGCATGGAGACGGTGTTGGGCTGGGTCCGTTGTAGGCGCTGCTGCTGCAAGGTCCTGCATGAGGAGGGCGATGCGTTGCACCTCCCCAGCCGACAAGCATTCGGCTCCCAGCTCGGCATACCCTCCCTGGGCTTGTGCCGCAGCGGCCACTGGATCCACAGTATCTGGCCCCGCCACGGCCGTCGTGTCCACAGCCGACCGTCCTGGAGCAGTGCGCCGTATCCACGACCATCTGCTCCGCGGCAGCCGCTGCTTCCGCAGCGGTCCGCGCCACGGCCGCCGCTGCATCTGCAGCGGTCCGCGCCTCCGCAGCCGCTGCCATTGCAGCGGACCGCGCCGCGGCCGCCGCTGCATCGGCAGCGGTCCGCGCCTCCGCAGCCGCTGCCTCCGCAGCGGACCGCGCTGCCGTCCGCGCTGCCGTCCGTGGCCGGGCGGATCTTGCGCTAGAATGCGTGGGCGAAGTCATCTTGGCTGAGGAACACTGACGGCTCAATACAGCTCCGACAGTCAGCAGAGCCCACACGCCACACTGCAATACAAGGTGCGCGAGACTGCCGCAGCAGCGAGCGAGCAAGCAAGGCAGCGCGCAACTTCACAGCAGGCAGGCAGACAGCCGCGATGTGACCAAGACTGATGCTCACAAGCAATGCTGGTCACACGACTGATCTCACCACACAAAGACTGCAAGCTCAAGCTTCAACTCAAGAGTAGCGAACGCAGCAAGTGGCCTCAAGGATCAGTCTGCAATCTGGCGTTGGTCGCCCGCTCACAGCGCAAGGATGACGCAGCACCCGGCGCTTCTGCGGAGCCGTCCCACGGACCAACGTCTGGCAAGCACTTCAACTTTGACAGAAAAAGTCAGGCCAGAATATCAAGGAGATCCTTGCATCATCAGCGAGCACAAGAAGTCACAAGCACGATAGATGCAAGACCGCCTCTGATACCAATTGTAGTGAATCTCGCCCTGAACACGCAGTTAGAGGGAGAGAGTCCTTATTGAGTTCGAACATAGTGGGTTTAGGAGCCAACCCACTACACCAGGAAGCACTAGCGCAATGCGCAGCGGAAGACAGGCCCTGTGGCGCCGCCGTCCGGCGGCGACTCCACCTCCTGGGCGCAGACCAGCGACTGGCCCTTGACGGGCGCAGCCACGGGCGCCCCGCAGCAGGCCCGCGGCAGTGCGGCGGCTGCTGCGGCGGCGAGCAGCGGCAAGGCTGCTCCTGGGACTTCACTGGCTCGAACTGATTGATGAGCCTCAGCCCCTGAGGCTCCTTAGTGCTTCCCCGTGCCACCCCCCCTCCAGGGGTGTGAGCAGGTTCGCCCCAAGGCCCGCCTTGCGGCAGGCCCAAAGATCCTCCCTTGGCCGGGCGGATCCTTGAGGGGTATTTCAGGACGGGCAGGACCCGCACCCGGGCGGGCCACCGACCAGCCAGCCTGGCAGCTGGCAGGGCACCTGGCCCAAATAATCGGTCATGTAATGCCAACAGAGCCATGTGGCTTAATCAAACGGCTGTTTCACTACAGTATTGGTTTAAGGCATGGAATCGGCTGATTCGAGTGCGATTGTAACATTCCCCCCGTTTAAGCGTGCCAACGGTCCCACATGCGGCACGCGTGGCACGCGGCCCGCGACACGCACTGCACGCGCCACGTGCGGCGCGTGCCACGCGCAGCACGCGCTACGCGACTCGCCTTCCCATTCGTCCGGCTCGCGCCACGCGCAGCACGCGCTAGGCGACACGCCTTTCCATTCGTCACGCTCGTGCCACGAGCAGCACGCGCCACGCGGCACGCGCTGCATGCGCCACGCGCGGCACGCGCCAGTTCCCTAGATCCGTATTCCTGTATCCCCATTTGTCAGGCCCGCCCCTCCGGAAGAGGACCTTTGGGGCTACCCTCGTCATACCCTCTGGGGAGGGGCGGCAGGAGAAACGCTACAAGTACGGGCCGAGGCCGACCAACGCCCGAGAGAGACACAGCCCTGCTGCTGCCTAGCCAGCCCCGCTGCTGCCTGCTGCTGCCGCCGCCGCCACAGCTCTGCTGCTGCCGCCTGCTGCCAGCCAGTCGCCGCAGCTCATCGCTGCGGGCCCCGCCGGCTCTCTGTAAGTCTGTTGGTAGGGTCACCGTCCTAGGGCGGGCCTCAGGGTATGACTTCCGCTGCGCTCTGTGCGCGTATGTGCGTTGGCGTTCTCCTGGATGAGGGTTGTCTCCGAAACACCCTATGCTCGAATCCAAACCAGGACATTTGACTCTAACTGTAGTGAAACAGCCGTTTGGTTAAGCCTCATGGCTCTGTTGGCATTACATGACCGATTATTTGGGCCAGGTGCCCTGCCAGCTGCCAGGCTGGCTGGTTGGTGGCCCGCCCGGGTGCGGGTCCCGCCCGTCCGGAAGTACCCCTCAAGGATCCGCCCGGCCAAGGGAGGATCTTTGGGCCTGCCGCAAGGCGGGCCTTGGGGCAAACCTGCTGACACCCCTGGAGGGGAGGGGCACGGGGAAGCACCAAGGAGCCTCAGGGGCAGAGGCCCCACAATCAGTTCGAGCCGAGGAAGCCTTGGAGCAGCCTTGCCGCTGCTCGCCGCCGCAGCCGCCGCCGCACTGCGCTGCGGGGCCTGCTGCGCCGGCCTGCGCCCAGGAGCTGGAGTCGCCGTCAAGGCGGCGCCACAGGGCCTGTCTTCCGCTGCGCTATGCGCTAGTGCTTCCTTGTGTAGTGGGTTGGCCCCTAAACCCCCTATGCTCGAATACAATAAGGACTCGCTCACCCTAACTGCATGTGTAGGGCGAGGATTCACTACACTAACTGTGTGATTAGGGGGAGAGATGTCACAGCGATATCCTCCTTCGCCTGAAGTACCTCCGGCTGCGGTCGAGGAGGTGGAGATTGAGGTGGCGGGGCTCCACGCACCCGACCTGGACCGGCCTGACACCTGCCGAGGTGCAACACTTGCGCGTCTCGTGGAGCAAATAGCAGAGTCGTCCCGAGTGAGGATTCGCTGGCAGCCCCTGAGTGAGAGGCGCCATGCGAAGAGATGCGAACACTGCTCACCCGTGCGGATGCAAGGGAGCAGCGGGTTCGTCGCGCCACAGCGAAAGCACGCTATTCTAGGCAGCTGGGGCGTTCCCAGCCGTGCCAGCCCTCTAAGTACGATGGGCAGGGCAACCTTACCACCTGGTTCCGCGACTTGAACGAGTCATCCACGTTATGCGCAACACCATTTGCATCCCGCGTGGGTATCACGGCCTTGTATCTCACGGAAGATGTCGCCGTATGGTGGAAAGCCGTTAACTTCTCCTCCACCCCCGGATTGTTTAACACTTAGCATTACTTCACCCACTTACTCACCGCCATGTACAAATGACTAAGTGCGCAAAGTTCTACGCCCGCGATGTCACCAATGTGACGTGGTATGTGACACCACACTATACTCGTAAGACGAGTATGTCCGCAGTTTGCTTTGCCAGTAGTACACTTTGTGCATGGGCTTATGGAAACGCTGGTGAATGAAGAACACTTTGTTGTAAGGTTGCCTTCTAATCACTTGCAAAAAGTTGCGAACATGTTTTCGAGCTCGATCAGATTACTTGGCAAATATTGTTATGCCGTGCAGTCGTGGAGTAAACCCTCTAACTCCAAGAAGTTGGCCTATCTGTACCGCCAAAAGGCAGGCCACTTCCACGTGAAGTATGGAGCGTTCCTCTGAACTGCAATTAAATTGCTCGTCTTTGTAGCTCGTAGCATATTCTTATTGTTGTACATGACTTGGCACTCGGCGCCATAGCGCCAACAATGATTTTGAAAGCGGCTGGTTGTTCAGCCAGTGTCCTTGTGAATACCGGGGCTTTTGCCTCCTGTGTCAATAAGATTCTTTTAGTATGTACGGTTTTGGATGTAAATTTCACACGTATCTCGCAAAGCTACACTGGCAAATGGACAGTGCCGACAGTCACTGGCAAATATCGACTATGCTGCTGGTCAGCACGGGCTTATCAGGACCCATCAGTCTTGTACGAGGTTGGCTAGAATGTGATACCCCCAACCCAAGCTGGCCTAGCTGTGGCTTCATACCCGTGGAAGTTGTGGACATAATCGTGAGATCAGAACTGTGTGATGCCTCGGCATGGGTGACCCCTGATTTGGTACTCACCTCGCCATATCTCTGGTGTTGGCGGTTGGCGCCCTCACCTTGCTTTGTGCTTGGGCACACTCCAAACACTGGAAGTACCATGGTGCTTGCCACTGTATTGGGATGAGTGACTGTGGCTGGCCGCCATTCTCATTGACGTAGCAGCCTATGTAGCCCTGGTCAGTAGCACCTCGTTGTATCTATTTCCAGCTTCTACTGCAAGTCCATGGCTCTCCATAGCTGTTGATGATTTGATCACGGCTACGGGCTAAGGCGGTGTGCTGAGGTAGGGTTGGGCGAATGTTGTCAATGCGCCCTGCAGCACCCGCTGCCTGGAACTCTCTTCGCCTACACTCCTTGCGGTGCCTATGTATCAAGCCACGTGTGTCGGATCTGGACAAGATCATGTTTCCCTTTGTCCTGTCCGAGTGGTCTGCATGTAAGCCCGTATACTGAGTGGTGAAGATTGCGCCATTGGCACAGTTATGTGCCTGAGTATTTCTGTGCACGCTACGCGTAAGCCGCTGATGATGCTTTCAGCTGGCCAGGGCATTTTGTGTACACTGGGTGAATGCTCGTCTTCGCCTTCGGTTGTCAAAGGGTTGAACTGTATGGGATTGCTTTGACCAGCACCCTGGCAAGCTGCGTTGGAAGGCTATATGTAACAAATCTCGCCCTGAACACGCAGTTAGAGGGAGAGAGTCCTTATTGTATTCGAGCATAGGGGGTTTAGGGGCCAACCTACTACACAAGGAAGCACTAGCGCATAGCGCAGCGGAAGACAGGCCCTGTGGCGCCGCCTTGACGGCGACTCCAGCTCCTGAGTGCAGGCCGGCGCAGCAGGCCCCGCAGCGCAGTGCGGCGGCGGCTGCGGCGGCGAGCAGCGGCAAGGCTGCTCCAAGGCTTCCTCGGCTCGAACTCCTTTCTGAGCCTCAGCCCCTGAGGCTCCTTGGTGCTTCCCCGTGCCACCCCCCTTCCAGGGGTGTGAGTAGGTTCGCCCCAAGGCCCGCCTTGCGGCAAGCCAAAGGTCCTCCCTTGGCCGGGCGGATCCGTGAGGGGTATTTCCGGACGGGCGGAGCCCGCACTTGGGCGGGCCACCGGCCAGCCAGCCTGGCAGCTGGCAGGGCACCTGGACCAAATAGTCGGTCATGTAATGCCAACAGAGCCATGTGGCTTAACCAGAAGGCTGTTTCATTACATACCTCCCCACTCTGGTGTTCACGTCCTCGGGAACCTCGAGAGAACAACTGACAGATTTTACACCCGACGGTTGCTGCCTCGACCAAGCCTCGGAACATTACCAACCTTGGCCAGGTATTCCCTGAGAGCATCCGGACAATTTGCCAAATTGGCCGCAGGCTCCCTCGTGTTGTGCCCAGGCCCATACCCGAGCCACTTCACCAGATACTCACGAGTCGTACGCCCTCGAGGCTTGTCCCTGTGAGACAAGATCTCTTCCAACTCAAACTCAAGGCGCGTACCCACAGCCCGCAAGGATAAGTGCCTCGTGCTAAGCAGCACTTGCGCACCAACATCAAAGGACAGGTCCTTCCGATGTTTGTCAGCATTAGACTTCTGGCGACTCTGAGCAATTTCCAAGAATTGATGAGCTCGTCTCTGAGCCTCCAAGAGGGTCCCAGTCAAGGCTACCGCGGCGGGAACTCGTTCCGGCCTCCCCCCCTGAAGTGGAGCTTTCCAGGGATGCTGAACATAGTTGAGGACGCTGACGTTGGCGTGTTCAGCAAACCATGATTCTTTGCCATACCCTTGACGGATAGGACAGAGAGCTCAGAGAGGTCAGCTGTGGGTTGCCGAGAAGCTTGACGAGTCGGACGCAGTTCTGCAGCCCGCACTCCAGAAGCGTTCAAGGCAGCCAACGCATCAGCTCCGCGAATGTTGGGACGCACAGGGTCCCCAATATCAAGCCGTCCAGGGCAATAAACCCACTGGAAATCGAATTGTGCGGTAAGCGTGCACCACAGCCAGCAAAGCCCGATAATCACTGCACATGCGTAGACACTCATTCTCCTTTTGACAAAAAGAATAGGCGCTGCGTATGGCAATTGAAAGGACGCATCATAACCCGTCGCCAGCAGGTCGTCGACCTGAGACTGCATTTGTCGAGACGTTGGACAGTGCAAGTCTGGCGTGCAAAATCGAGGATGCTGGTGGAGCACAAAGCCAAGCAATTCACAATGATCACGCCAAAGGCGACCGTCAGCGCAATAGCGTAACAAAGCACCTCGGCTTTATATTGCTGAATTGGAATTGAGCGTAAACCCATCACAGTGGTGGGCTGGCCATCGGCTATTGGCACATTAGATAGACCGTCTGCTTGCAGATGCAAGCCAGCGGAGCACACCAAATCCCTACTCACGAAGGACACTGCGGCCCCTGAGTCTACGAGGAACCTAGCTGGTGCCGTTGCAACCAGCCCCTCAAACAGCATGGTATGTCCACCATGGACGCTGCTCAGGAATGGGGTGCGAGCAACGTAGACCCTAACCGCAGTCGGGTAAGGCCTATGCTCATAAGCATCGACGCTACGCCTAAGGAGCCTGTGACCTGCCTCGTGCGAGCACAGCAGGTCCATCCCCAGCGGAACTCGACTAGTCACGCCGCGCCTGTGCGGTACAATGAAGAACAGCATTTCTTCAGCCTCACGGCGCTCAGGCCAGCTCAAGTAAACATCAGCAGCCATTTGCAAAGCATTGTGGGCAACCCACAAAAATAGAGACCCTCCAGCCTCCAGGCCTTGCAATGAAGCAGATATTGAGCGCACAGCCGGTACATTGGTTGACGGGCAAACAAGACCAGCAAGATCAAACAGCTCAAGTGCGTCTGGCTGAATGATGTGGCGCCCAGAGGCGAGGGCTAGGCACTAACGCTTCCTCTTGAAGCTGCCCTTGTCCCGGCCCATCGCGCGCTGTGGACGTGGCCCAGCGGATGCCGCCGTGCGTGAGCCTTGGCCAGGCCATGCTCAGGGGGTCCGTGGTTCTTGCGCCCAAGGTGCAGTGTGGCATCCACCTCTTGCATGCGCCGCTCTGTGGCGCGCAGCCGGACGAGGAGGGTGCGAAGCTCCGAGCAAAGCCTTGCATGGAGACGGTGTTGGGCTGGGTCCGTTGTAGGCGCTGCTGCTGCAAGGTCCTGCATGAGGAGGGCGATTCGTTGCACCTCCCCAGCCGACAAGCCTTCGGCTCCCAGCTCGGCATACCCTCCCAGGGCTTGCCCCGCAGCGGCCACTGGATCCACAGTATCTGGCCCTGCCACGGCCGGATCCACAGTATCTGGCCCTGCCACGGCCGTCGTGTCCACAGCCGACCGTCCTGGAGCAGGCGTCGTATCCACGACCGTCTGTTCCGCGGCAGCCGCTGCTTCCGCAGCGGTCCGCTCCGCGGCAGCCGCTGCATCCGCAGCGGTCCGCGCCTCCGCAGCCGCTGCATCCGCAGCGGACCGCGCTGCCGTCCACGCTGCCGTCCGTGGCCGGGCGGATCTTGCGCTAGAATGCGTGGGCGAAGTCATCTTGGCTGAGGGACACTGACGGATCAATACAGCTCCGACAGTCAGCAGAGCCCACACGCCACACCGCAATACAAGGTGCGCGAGACTGCGGCAGCAGCGAGCGAGCAAGCAAGGCAGCGCGCAACTCCACAGCAGGCAGGCAGACAGCCGCGATGTGACCAAGACTGATGCTCACAAGCAATGCTGGTCACACGACTGATCTCAACACACAAAGACTGCAAGCTCAAGCTTCACCTCGAGAGTAGCGAACGCAGCAAGTGGCCTCAAGGATCAGTATGCAATCTGGCGTTGGTCACCGGCTCACAGCGCAAGGATGACGCAGCACCCGGCGCTTCTGCGGAGCCGTCCCACGGACCAACGTCTGGCAAGCACTTCAACTTTGACAGAAAAAGTCAGGCCAGAATATCAAGGAGATCTTTGCATCATCAGCGAGCACAAGAAGTCACAAGCACGATAGATGCAAGACCGCCTCTGATACCAATTGTAACGAATCTCGCCCTGAACACGCAGTTAGAGGGAGAGAGTCCTTATTGTATTCGAGCATAGGGGGTTTAGGGGCCAACCCACTACACAACGAAGCACTAGCGCATAGCGCAGCGGAAGACAGGCCCTGTGGCGCCGCCTTGACGGCGACTCCAGCTCCTGAACGCAGGCCGGCGCAGCAGGCCCCGCAGCGCAGTGCGGCGGCGGCTGCGGCGGCGAGCAGCGGCAAGGCTGCTCCAGGGCTTCCTCGGCTCGAACTCCTTTCTGAGCCTCAGCCCCTGAGGCTCCTTGGTGCTTCCCCGTGCCACCCCCCCTCCAGGAGTGTGAGTAGGTTCGCCCCAAGGCCCGCCTTGCGGCAGGCCAAAGGTCCTCCCTTGGCCGGGCGGATCCTTGAGGGGTATTTCCGGACGGGCGGAGCCCGCACCCTGGCGGGCCACCGGCCAGCCAGCCTGGCAGCTGGCAGGGCACCTGGCCCAAATAGTCGGTCATGTAATGCCAACAGAGCCATGTGGCTTAACCAGAAGGCTGTTTTATTACACTATACATGAAGACGCACTCTCACATACATCCAGCTTTGGTTGTGTATCTCATTGTGATGATGCGTACAGAGTCTCCCCTGACTTTGCTGTTGAATTTTGTTAAAATCATAGTGTGGTTTTGGTTGTGCGGTGCATCATCCTCTTCATTGTAGCGAAGGATGGAGTCTTAAGAATGTGCCTCGATGGAGTCTTAAGATGTGCCTCGATACGAGCTCTCAACGAGCTCACTATCAAGATAGCATATAGCATCCCTGTCCCTCATCACACATTTAAGGTCAGAATGTCCTGGTTTGGCTTCACATAGGGTGTTCAGAAGACAACCCTCACACAAGAGAACGCCGACGCACACACGCGCGTAGAGCGCAGCGGAAGTCTTACCCTGAGGCACCGCCCTAGGGCGGTGACTCTACCAAGAGAGTTACAGAGAGCCGGCGGGGCCCGCAGCGACGAGCTGCGGCGACGGGCTGGGCAGCAGGCGGCAGCAGCAGAGCTGTGGCGGCGGCGGCGGCAGCAGGCAGCAGCGAGGCTGGCTAGGCAGCAGCAGGGCTGTGTCTCTCGGGGCGTTGGTCGGACTGAGGAGTCCGGCCGAGGCCCACTACTTGTAGCGTTTCTCCTGCCACCCCTCCCCTGAGGGTGTGACGAGAGGTGCCCCCAGGGCCCTCCCCAGGAGGGGCGGGCCGGACAAAGGGGAACACGAAGCGACGACCGTTGGGCAGCACAAGGGCGACGCGAAGCGACGCCCTGGGCGGCACAAAGGAGACGCGAATTGGCACCTAGGGCGGCACAAGAGAGACGCGAAGCGGCACCTAGGGCGGCACAAGGGAGACGCGAAGCGGCGCCTTGGGCGGCACAAAGAGGACGCGAAGCGGCGCCTCCTGGCGGTGCACGTGGGTGCACGTGCGGTACGAAGCCGGGGGCCTCGGACCAAATTAGCTACTCATACAGTGGAGCAAAGCTACCCATACCGTTTGGGACTTCCAAACGGTAGATACGATACGATAATGTAAGGTTACCAGCACCGTTAGCACTCTCAAACGAAGGGAACGTTACAGCATACCTCTTGCTTAGCATTAAAGATCTGTATAGTAATCTTGCGGAAGCTTATGTGTAAAGCTTCCTCGCTTGGCAAAGTGGTAGTGATCTGTTTTCGTCTCTCACCTGAGGAAGTTAAAGTCGGCTTGTTGTCGGCCGCTCGGCTACTCCTAACGCAAGATGCTCCGTTTGGGGTTCACCAGATGCACTTGCTCCGTGTCAGATTGTGATGATGCAAGTCTTTGGCCCCCTATTGTGTAAGTCTGTGCTGTTTTACTTCAGTGGCAAATTGGTGCTCAGTCAAACGCCTGATGATCACGTACTGCACCTGCAGCAAATCCTGCAATTGCTGCGTGCAGATCAAATATATGCCATATAGTGTACTAACCAGCCGGAACATGCATAGGCCATGTTGTGGACAAGAACGGGGTTCGCGTCAACCCCACCTATACGGTAGTAGTAAAAGAGTACTGTTGTACCAAAGTGCCAAGGAATGTGCCACAATTGGGTTCTTTCTTAGAAATCGGAAATATGGAATTCGCAAATCACTTCCGTACTTTCACGGGAACAGAACTATGGCTCTCCTCTCAGGAAGCTCACTCGTAAGGACGCAATCTGGGTGTGGACGTCCGAATGCCAGAGGGCAGTCGAGGATATAAAACGGGTCCTGCTTTCTCCACCCGTTTTGGCCTTGCCTCGAGAAGGCGTGCCATTACTTCATATGTGACGCCTCTTTGATCGGCAATAACGCCGTTGCCTGGCAGCAGGCTCCCTTTGTAGCATTCAAAAGTAGCCTGCTTTGTCCTGCAGACCTTCACTACGGGGGAGCAAGAGCTCCTTGCTGTTGTGCGCGCATTATGAGAGTGTAATGTGATGCACTCTCGAGGGTGTTAAATCATCTACCTTTTGGACTCCCAGACGGTACCGGTAGCTTGGCTCCACTATAAGTAGCTAAGTACGGTCCGAGGCCCCGGGCTCCGTACTGCACGTGCTCCGTCCAGGAGGCACCGCTTCGCGCCTCCTTGGAGCCGCCCGAGGCGCCGCGTCGCGCCTCCTTGGTGCCGCCTAATGGCCGCCGCTTCGTGTGTCCTTGTATCGCCCAAAGGGCGTCGCTTCGAGTCCCCATTGGTCAGGCCCGCCCCTCCGGGGGAGGACCTTGGGGGCAACCCTCGTCACACCCTCGGGGGAGGGGCGGCAAACGCTTATCAGTAGCAGGCCGAGGCCAGACTCCTCAGTTGGACCCATGACGCCACGAGAGGCACAGCCCTGCTGCTGCCTGCTGCCGCAGCCGCCGCCACAGCTCTGCTGCTGCCGCCTGCTGCCTAGCCCGTCGCCGCAGCTCATCGCTGCAGGCATCGCTGGCACTCTGTAAGTACCTTGGCTGCGCCCCTTGCGGGGACAGCTACTGACCCTCGTCGACTCGCCGCCTTCCGGCGGTGCCTCAGAGTAAGTCTTCTGCTGAGCTATGTGCGCGTACGTGTGCGCTGTGCGCGCTGGCGTTCCACTCTGTAAGGGGGTTGTCTCCAAGATACCCTATGTCCGAAACTCAAACCGGACGTTCTGACCCTAACTGTGTGAATAGGGACAGGTATATCACATTGGTATCAGAGGACTTCTTGCATCTAGCCAGTCACGTAAAAGGTTGTGTTTCACTGCTGACAGTTCAAGGATCCCTCTGTATTCTGGACTAAGTTTTCTGTAAGCGTGATATAGTTTCCAGACTGTACGTGGAGCCGTCATCGGCGAAGCGGCACGTGTGCCACCCGTTCGCCTTCGACATCCACGCACTGCGTATCCAAGATGCTGAGTGGCTCTTCTTCCCGGCGGCAATCTTCAATGCCTGGTCAGTACTCGCCTACGTAACCACCTGTGTCCGGTGTGTGCTGGCTTAGGAAGCACGGCATAGCACCGGGTGCCGCAAGTAGGCGGCAATCTGACTGTCGGCCAGGCGCTGGTCTGTACTCTCGCCTGGTGTCCTCCCTCAGTCTGCTTTTACAGCTTTGCTGTTTGGGGGTATGATCTGGCAGTTTACCATGTTTTGCTTTGCTTGCCTAGTGCACGGGCCTTGCTCAGCAACACTGTGGTAGTATTGTCAAATATGTCTTATACCTGCCACTGACTTGATCTCTCAGTGTGTAAAGGCATGGAGTTGGTGTAAAGGCATGGAGTTGGCTAAGTCAAGCGCGCCACCTAGTCCCTCTCTGCCGGCTGTCCAACCTGCTAAGGTCGAGGAAGTGGTTTGATAAGCTGTCGGGACTCCAGTCGCCATCCCTGGCTGTCCAACTCCAAGGAGGCTCAGCGCGTTGTGCGCTTGGTGGAGCAGTATGAGTCTGCTAGTCCAAGGGGACCTAATAGCAACCCCTGTGTGTGGGGGTGCTATGAGACGTGCAGATTACTCGCCCATGTTGTGGGCGAGCAATCCCTGCATCTCCTGTATGCTAAGTGTCTGGTGCTGCCGGAGCTCTGGTTTGATGTGCCCATCTGTCTCCACCTGCTGCACCCGTAGTCACGACTGGGGTGTGTCCAGCCGGCTCTACCAGCCATGTCTACCTGTTACTGATGCTGCCGGATTACTTTGAATGTGCCCAGTCGTCTCCATCTACCGTGCGGGCTAGGACGGCAAACAGGAGCAGCCTCAACAACTGACTTTAAGATCGTGGTAAGGCTTGCTTGTATGGCAAACCTTTCACATCCCGCGTGGGGCATGTGACCCCACCTCTCTGTGTGGGACCCTGCCTGCGGCCAACTTGGCAAATTGTCCAGATGCTCTCAGGGAATACCTGGCCAAGGGTGGTAATTCTCCTAGGCTTGGTAGAGGCAGCAGCCGTCGGGCATCTTAGTACCTGTCGGCTGTTCTCTCGTTGTTCCCGAGGACGTGAACACCAGAGTGGGGAGCTATGTAATGAACCGGCCGTTTGGTCAAGCCACACGGCTCTATTGATATTACATGACCGACTATTTGGTCCAGGTGGCCCGTCAGGTGGCGGTCTGGCTGGCCGGGCAAGTGGCCCGCCCAGAGGCGGGCCCCGCCCGTCCTGAAATACCCCTCGCCAGGATCCGCCCGTTCAAGAGAGGATCTGTGGCCTGCCGCAAGGCGGGCCATGGGGCGACCCGCTCACACCCCTGGAGGGGGGGTGGCACAGGGAAGCACGAGGAGTGCTGGGGCTGAGGTTCGACAGGAGTTCGAACCCGGGAAGCCCAGTAGCAGCCTTGCCGCTGCTCGCCGCCGCAGCCGCCGCCGCACTCTGCTGCGGGGCCTGCTGCGCCGGCCTGCGCCCAGGAGGTGGAGTCGCCGCCGGACGGCGGCGCCACAGGGCCTGTCTTCCGCTGCGCTGATGCGCTAGTGGTTTGCCTGTGTGGTGGGTTGGTCCCTAAATTCCCCACAGCCGAACTCAATAAGGACTGCTCACCTTAATTGCGTGTTTATAGCGAGGTTCTCTACACTTCATCTGCATGGCGGACAGCAGAATGGAAGCCCCTGCCGCCAGTGGCGGTCCGCAGGGAAGCTCATTGCAAAGTTTGAAAGCGCCGACGCCACTTTGTACAGTGCAAGTTTGGCGTTCAAAATCAAGGCAAGCTGATGTAGCACAAAGTCAATCATCACCCAATATCACATCAAGTGCAGCAGCCAACGCAATGGCGTAACAAGGCACCTCGGTCGTATGTTGCTGATTGCGAATGGGAACCTTGCATAGACCCAGCACATTGATGGGTGGGCAATCGGCCCTTATCGCTCGAGACAAACCATCTGCCTGCAAATGAAAGCTAGTGATACACACCAATGCTTATTGACGAAGGACACTGAGGCCCCTGAGTCTATGAGGATCTTGGCCTGTGCATCAGCAACCAGCCCCTCACATAGCATCAGTGTATACCCCACGTACACTGCTACCAATAATTGGAGTGCGAGCAACATATACCTTGAGCTCTGCCGGGTATGAACTAGTCTGAGCGGCATCAATGCTACACCTAAGGAGCCTGTGTCCCGCCTCGTACGAGCACAACAGAGTAATCCCGTGCGGAGCTTGATGTATCACGGCGCGCCTGTAAGGCACAAAGAAGAAGACAATATCTTCAGGCCGACGGCGAGCAGACCAGCTCAGATACACATCTGCAGCTGTTTGCAGATGATTATGGGCAATCCACACAAGTAGAGGCCCTCCGGTCCCCAGAGCTTGCAACACAGCAATTGTCGAGCGCACCACAGGTACTTCGGAGCGGGCAAGCTATGTCAGCAAGACTAAAAAGCTCACATTCGTCTGGCTCAGTGACATTGCTCTCAGAGGCTAGGGCAAAGCACTCAAGCTTTCCTTTGTAGTTGCCCTTGTCCGGCCCATAGGCCGCTGTGGACGTGGCCTGGAAGAAGAAGGACCTGCCGACTGGCAGTCCTTGATCTGATGGCTCTTATCGCCGCAGCAAAAGCAACGACCATCTTCCATTCTCGGCTTCTTGAAGCGGCCTTGGGGACGAGCGTTCGACCCCTCTTTATGGTAGAACCGCTTCTTTCCCCGCTCTGCCTCTGCAGATATACCTGCCTCCAGCAGGGGACGCTTGCCCGGCCCATTGTCCGGCTTACTGAGCACCTTCCTGGCGTGCTCCACCATCTTGGATAAATTTACAAATAGCTGCAAAGTGGCGGAATCCACCGCAACCCACCTTACAGCGGCGCTTCTCCACCACCAGCACTTGCTGACTGAAGGTTGTTGAGCACCCACTCGCAGGTCATGGAAAGTTATTTTGTGCTTTATGCGCCTTCTGGTCCTATCATGCTACAGGGCGTCGACGGCCATTCTACGTCAATAATCTAGACTGTAGCAAATTGAATGACGTGTCAGAGTTTGTACGTGGATGACAGAGAAAAGGCCGCTGCAGCTCGAGGCCCGCCACCTGCTTGCTGCCTCTGAAGCCGTTGGCTCCTCGTCTCCCCTTGTCGTGGCAGGGCCCCGAGAGCCGCAACCCGCTGGCCTTCAAGTACTACGATGCGGAGGAGGAGATTCTGGGGAAGCCGATGAAGGTCTCAGCTGGCCTTGCGCCCCGGTCACGGAGCGAGGCCTGGACTGCCTGACTGTGCACGCCATGCGGTCGGCAGGAGCGGCTGGCGGCTGGCCCAGAGGCACCGCTGAGTGCGGCCTTTGGGATGGGGCCAGGACTGGCTGCGCTTCAGCGTGGCGTACTGGCACTCCTTCCGCGGCGACGGTGCCGACCAGTTCGGAGCTCCGACACGCCAGTGGCCCTGGGAGGACGGCACCAACACCATCCACATGGCACTGCGACGAAGTAGTACTTCACCCACACGCGGCCCGCTTGCTTTACTTGTTCCACTGCTCTGATGACTAGTTTCGGGCAAGGCCTCTTGTCACGCTCTTTCTCAAAGCCAAGCCGTGCAAGGCATGTGTGTCCTGCCCACAGAAGTACCCGATAACGTAGCCACGCCGTGCCGATTGCAGTGAAGGCCAGCTTTGAGTTCCTGCGCAAGCTCGGCGTCGAGCACTGGTGCTTCCATGACCGTGACATTGCACCAGAAGGAGCCACGTTGGAGGTGAACAATGTGGCTCTGGCCGCTTGCTGTGACAGTCATGCTTGTCGCTCGATGACAGATGCAGCAGTCAGCGCCTGACACAGCCATGCACACACTCTGGTTTGGTTGCCAGGAGAGCAATCTCAACCTGGACAAAGTGGTGAAACTGGCCAAGGAGCTGCAGGTACACGCCGTGGAGCCTCCTGACCTTGTCCTCACTCTTTGGGGCGTTAGTGAAGCACAGTCAGCCCAGGATGACCACTTGACCAGTGTCCAATGCTGATTGCAGAATCCAAGTTGTTGGGCTGCCGTGCAGGATGAAGGAGAGACAAAGATCAGGCCTCTTTGGGGAACTGCGCAGCTCTTCAAACACCCACGTTACATGCACGGTGCAGCCACCAGGCAAGCCAAGGAAGCTGGAGAGACTGCCCTGTGAATGCATCCTCAGGTGGCCACGCAGCCTGTTGCTTGTTGATGCTCAGGTCGCTACACCTGATCTCTGACATGCTAGTGAGTGTTTGGACAGCCCGAACGTCACGGTGTTTGCCTACGCGGCAGCCCAAGTGAAGAAGGCCATGGAGGTCAGCACTGCACCTTCCTCTGTAGTCCCTTGGTCCAAAGGAGATGGCCATTACTACGTTCACAAGGCATATGCTGACTGCAGACTTGACAGTGAATGTCAACGGCAGCACTCTTGGGGTCATGGTGACAGGTGACAGTGGAACTTGGAGGGGAGAACTTTGTCTTCTGGGGTGGCCGGGAGGGATATCAGTCATTGCTGAACACCGACATGCGTCGAGAGCTGGACCACCAGGTCAATCCTCCGACGCCTGCAGAATTTTTCCTCCCACGCTGCAGATCAGCATGTCTTGATGTCAGTATGGACTGACAATTGCCATGTTGTAACGCTGTTTGACAGGCAATTTTCCTGCGGATGGCAGTTGCTTACAAAAAGCTCTTGGGTTTCAATGGTCAGCATTCTTCCGTACCTTGCAGCTGCACGTTTTCTTTCACGAGCGCTTGCTTCCAGGTTTGAGCTCAATGAGCTGGTTTAGGAGTAGCTTGCATCAGTTACTCACTCATCAGATGGGCTCTCCCGACTGCTTGGGTATTGTTGCTGTCAGGCACTCTGTTACTGGAACCAAAGCCGCAGGAGCCTACCAAGCACCAGTAAGCTTCTAGAGTTTCTGCCTACTTGCTGGTTGCAAGTCTGCAGTCTGCTTGAGATGTTCAAGCAGAATGTGTTTGTTTCTTGTTATCAGATGTGACCTGCAGCGCCCAACATGTCATGCAGATATGACCACGACGCAGCAACAACACTGAGCTTCCTTCTGCAGCATGGCCTTGCTGGTAATCATGGCCACCTTCTTGGCTTCGTGGAGATTCAGGTGGCCCTTTAAGGATGTCGAGGAGTAGGCTGCTGTTTTTCCTTAAGTACTACAGACCACCTCCAGTGTTGATGTGTTGAGTCAACCCTGTGCTAAGCTTTCTTCCGTGACACTGCAGATCATTTCAAACTTAATATTGAGTGCAACCATGCAACACTTTCAGGGCACAGGTAAGCCTGCATAATGTGGAGCATTCCTATTCTCGTGTGAATCTTGTGCAGATTTCAGCATCAGCGGTGTCTATCTGTATATATCTGTGGCAGCTGTAGATGTAGCAAACTGCCGATGAAAGCTATCCAAGCATGTGCACAAGGCCATGGGACTGCTCTCACTTGACTGTGGTGATTTTTGTGGCAGTTGCTTCCATGAGCTGGAGGTCTCGCGTATTGCGGGCGTGCTTGGCAGCATCGATGCCAATACTGGGGATGCTCAGACTGGTGCATACTCTCTTGTCGATCAGCTTGTCCTTGATATCAATGCTCTAAAGCAGGCCTGTAAAGCAGGTCCCAGTATATAATCAGCAACCAGAGATCTTTTAGTGTGTCATCGATGCCGGCTCGTTGATGACCACAGCACAGGGAAATCTTGGTGAATGACAGCCACGTCCTGTGTGTTGTCAGGTTGGGATACTGATCAGTTCCTCGTTGATCCATTAGAGGCAACGCTGGTTATGTTGTCTGCGATCAAGAATGTATACTACCTGCCCTCGCTGTGGAAACTCAAATCAAATATGCATGCGGACTGTGTTGCTGCCTCTTCTGCCTTCCTTGCTTAACAACGTTTGCTCTGATGGATCAATGCAGGGAGGACTTGCACCTGGAGGAATCAATTTTGATGCTAAGCTGTATGGCATAGTACTTTGATCTACTTGTTCACTACTATTAACATAGGCATCCGCACAATATGTACTACTTGTGTTGCCTATAAGTGATGCTTGCTCACGCAATTGTAGTGAGTACTCTCATGCAGACGGCGAGAAAGCACCGACCCAGAGGATCTATTTATTGCTCACATATCCTCTATGGATGCGCTTGCTCGTGGCCTGCGTAATGCTGCCCGCTTGCATGAGGTATGAGATGCCCTGTGTGGTCCGCTTGCTTCTGCATGCAGAAGGTTCTTCTCGCTGGCACGTGCCTCACGAGTTCTTTGTCTTGTGCAGGAAGGTGAACTCCATAAGTTGCTCCAGGCTCGATACGAGAGCTTTGAGAGCGAGCTTGGCATCCAGGTGGAGGTGAGAAGCACTGAATCCCTGGAGCACTGGATCTCTGGTGGTTGTCTGCTGTTTTAAGGGAGATGGCATGTGACACATCTGCATGGGTCATTTTTCCAGCAAGGGTTGGTAGGATTCAAGGAGCTGGAAGCTGTGGCGCTTGCTGCCAAAGGCGAAGAAGTCAAGCCTGCATCTGGCAAGCAGGTCAGGCTTCTTCCTTCTTTAAATAAATCTTCCTTCCTTGTATCCCTTCTTCATGGACGAAGATCTTCTGACATGCCGTGAGATGTGGCACATTGATCAACACGTGCACGACTGCACTGCTTCAAGTTGCTACATGTGCCTCCAAATGCAGGAGAAAGCGGAGGCTATCCTGCTCAGTGTTCTTTGAGCCACTTGATGGCTCCATCCGAGCACTGGAAGCCCATAATGCAGCGCCAGCCATGGTGCATGGTGTGGTGGAGGGCTGCCCATTGTACCCCTATGCAGTGATTCAGTGCATTGTTGAAGGAATTATTAGTCTGTAAAGTACGGGTCGTCCATGATGCTCCACTTGCCTTTGCAGCAGGATATTGAACCCAGGACAGGAGTAGACACAGGCTTTGGAAGAGGCCTTCCTTCGCAACCAGATCAATAATGACGCATCTAAATGGACACTATGTAGCTGCAGATCCTTGTGCAACCTCATCAACAGTGCTGTTTCGTAGCTTGCTGCCTGTTGGCTATCTAAGCCTGTTACCATGAGAACACTTGTGAGAGGCATGTGGGATGAGCAGGGGCTGCCTTCGACAGCTCCGAGAGGAGCACTGTACATCAGAGCATCTGGGTTACTCTGTGGCTGTCACGTGCTGTCATATTGTCTGTCCAGCTGCGTATCGGCCTGCAAGGCCCGTGCTTGGAATGACGCACCCTGGCCTTGCTCGTCAGTGTGCTCAAGTGCAGGCCCGGCCATAATTGTCTCCTTGCCATCTTCCACCTGTAATACAGACTTGAGGTGTGAGGTTGCATACGATGTTCTCCAATTTAATCGTTGACGGACAGGCAAGTTCATATTATGGCAAGGCTTGACGGGAGATAGCAATCACACTAGTCAACAGCGTGGCTTTGGCACCTGGTAGGATGGTATGAAATTGGCATGAATGCCGGTGAACTTTGCTCCAAGGTGCGGCGCAGCGTGAGGAGCATTTGCCGTTCCCCCAACCTTGATCACCATTGATCGCACGCCCTGCACAGGCCACGCAACAAATATCGCTCTCATCTGGATTCGGCAACCCGCATGCTGTGGGCATGCCTGCTTTATGCAGCTGGCAGTGACCGTTGCTCGAGGCAACAAATGTCAAGATCACACACCAAGGAATAGCCTTAAGCATGCATGTAAGTTGGCTGGAAGTAAAGGCTGGCGTCTATGTGATGCCACATGACCAAGTACTCGAGGCCGAGGCAGTGTGATCTGCATGCACAGAGGTGCAGGGGGGTCGGGGGGACAGCCTACTGCAGGGTAACCAGACACAACAAAGTTTGCCTGCTTCCACACCCCTCCTACGGCCGTCAGGTCGCCGCTTGTCCTGCTTTTGCAGAAGGCAAGAGGAGCACACTGATGTTGAACATTCCGAAGGATGAAGCCAGTCTGCACAGTGTCCACTGGCATTGGCACCACTCTTCACAGGACATGTTTCTGTGGCTGGGGGATGGCGGCACTGGTGGCTGACCAAGCGAAGATGTACTGCTTCGCGTGGTCGCGCAGGAAGACGTCCATGCGGAACGTGCTGGCCACGGGCTTGCTGGCCATGTACCAGGCCGCGACCGCCAGCGGCGGGCAGGAGTCGAGGAACGCCGTCCCGAAGCCCTGCAGGCCGACGCTCTGTGGAGGAATGCGCCAAGGCGGGGTGAGCGAGGAGCGCGGCGTCGTGCATGAGGAAGTCGCCTGCACACGGCCGCCATGGGGCTGAGCGGACCTGGAAGATGCAGGCGGAGCCAAGGGAGGGGCAAGCGAGGACGGGCTGCGCCGGCGCGGCGGGGCAGGGCGGCAGGCGACCGGGCAGCGGCGGCGCCTGGCGCAGCAGGCCCTCGGCGGT
>WELB01000109.1:394077-433912 GCA_009602725.1 Spirogloea muscicola
CGGCGCCGTGGACCGCGCGCGCCAGCTGGCCGGCGTCGTCGACGACGACGTGGCCGCCGCGGCCGCCGCGCCGGCGCCGCCCGAGGAGCAGTCGCTGCTGGACGAGCTCTCGCAGCACTGCGCCCTCTCCCGCAAGCAGGTGCCTCCGGCCCCCGCTCTGACGCTCTGCCGAGCAGGAAGCGTACTTCGACGGCGTTGCTAGACTTCCTGAGCGATCAGGCCGTCAATGAAGGCCTAGTGACGGCGACTCCGCGCCTTGAGATCTCCGCCTCTCGTCGTCAAGGTTGTAAGGCCCTGCACCGTTGTAGAGCCCTGTACCGATTGGTCAGAGCGCCAATGCAGGCGCCCACCGGCAACTCTGCAGCTTGTCATGCCCACCCCACCGGCAGAGTGTGTGAGACGCCTGTAAACACTGCAGATGAAGCCTTCAGGGCCCTCCTGTCTCCACTCGACCCATCAGCTTCTGTCACATTACACGTCTTGCACATCCTTTGACAACAATGATCTGATCTCTGCCTGCCCGCATGCTCACCTGCAGCGCTTGTACGGCTTCGCCGCTTGCCTAGCGCTCGGCTTCCTGTGCACACTCCTGGTACGAGGCCTAGCTTTCCAGCTTTGCAGCCGCAGTGCAGCCTGCAGCAGCTGGCAGCAGGTTTGCAAGCATTCCTGCCACTGACGCTCTGCACTCTTATAAATTTGGGTGCATGCCAGTCCATGCTGGTGTTCTTCAATCCCATCAAATTTTCCATCACGTTCACGCTCGGCAACCTGCTGTCTTTAGGCAGGTGCCTACCCCTCTTGCACCCTTCTTCCCTCTGCCGTATTCATTACCGATGCAAGGAGCATGCAGAGCTGGCCAAGCTATGGAAGCCAAAAAGGCCTGTTCTGGTGGCATGCCCGCGCTTATGTTGGTGTGATTTACACCACTGACGGAGCCCGGAGGCAGGCGCTTATCGTACATTGCCCTGCTCCTCTCACGTGCAGCACGGGCTTCCTCGTTGGTCCATGGAGGCAGGCCAAAATGATGGTGGACCCAGCCCGCATTGTGGCCACCGTGGTCTACTTGGTGGCCATCGTCCTCACCCTCGTCTGCGCACTCTACGTGCACTTTCTCGCCCTCACCCCCGTGGAGCATTCTCTGTCCGTGCAAAGCGAGCGCGAGACTGTCAGGTTGCTAGCCTCCCCTCCAAGCTTGTGGCTAGCAGCATGGTCTTCTCACACCTTCTGCACTGTGGCTGATTGTACAGATTCGTGATGCCCTTCTCACCCTGATTTGCATAATAGTCCAGGGCTGCGCCCTTCTCTGGTGAGTCACAGCTTCTTCTTTTTCATATCCTATCAATGAGCCTGGAGCAGCTTGCTAGTCTTGAACAGTCCCAGCTGGCTCATGTGCTTTGGTGGGAAGGGGCGGGGAGAGAGGGTGGGTCAGTGGGGGACAGTCAACCAGGCAGACACAGATTGGTCAAGTGCATTCAGCAGAAAAAGTGAATCACACCCAATGTCATTGCACTTTCTGCATACCAACTTGCTTGATTTGGCCGCCCTTTAACTTCATGCGCACTGCACGCTTTCTCATTTGCAGGTACAGCTTAAGCTATATACCCTTCGCCAGAGCAGCAGCACGGAGGTGCTTGTCTACCTGCTGGACAATGGAGTTTTGAATGTCTTCAGGCACCCGGTCTATGTAAGTTGTTCTCATGCCAGTAGTACTGGTGGAAGCAACACAGACAGCAAAAACTGTCATCTTGATGGCCATGCAAATCGTGCAATATGACCACCAGCCTTGTAATAAATGGCCGGGTACATTGATGCAGGTGTGCCCCAATGTGGAGAAGTCAATTCCTCGGCAACCTTGTCACGGGGGCATGGCCCTCTCATATGTACAAAGGCAAATTAGACTGCAGGCCATTTGGACTGCTGAAGAGAGTGTCAACCCTCTCGCTGTTAGCTGTGGTCCTCTTGAACTGCTTTGTCCGACTCTGACAAGACCTAGTATGCACAAATCAATGCTCACGACCTGTCTGGTCACGATTGCATTGCAAGCGGCAAGCTCATCGAGACCTGATATAGGCGTGGAAATTCTGCGGACTCTTCACAAGGTGACTCCTGGACTGTAAGTTGCAGGCTACCATAGTGGCAGCTTCCATTACATAGCTATGTTAGTGGAAATGCCAGCGGCGATATGTGCGGTCAACTATGCCTCCGCCCGAGCGGATGGCAAGCTTGAGAGTGTCAGCAGCTGGCGGTACTCCCCACAGTGATGGTACTGCCACAGTCATGCGCAAGCGCTCATGGAGCCCCTCACTGCCCCCCACAACCTTCTCCGCCTCCACAACCTGCATGAGAGAACGGGGTTGAGCAGCAACTTGAGCTTGACCACTGGCACGCACTTCCGAGACAAGAAGCTGGCAGCCTAGAGGAAATTAGTAGATCAGCCAGGTGGATGGCAGCCCGATCACACCCTGGAAGTCATAGGTCAAGGCGTGCTGTCAACCTCGCCCCCACGGTCGAGGACTGCATCCTCGACGCAATCGCTGAGCATCTCCACCGAGCGGCAGAACCCCAGGATGTATATCCGGCGGCCCACGTCCAAGCCCTGCCGCATCAACGAGCAGGCAGGCTGGTCACAAATGTGCGAAGAGGAAGAGAGACAGGGGGGGCAAAGCAATGGCCAAGGGGTGTGTGTTCCGAAATGGACGTTCGGAGAAGGATCTGGATCGCACATTGGTGGCGGCAATGTCGAAGAGGGCACCGAGGCAGAGGCCCTGCTGTGGGTCCATGTAGTCCTCCTCGCGGAAGCGGCGGACCCTCCCGGGCCGGTCGCAAGCGCCCCTCTGGCGCAGCAGCAGCGACTCGCCAGCATGGGCGTCAACGTCAGCGGCATGCGCTCGCAGGGCCCTCGGCGCGGTGGCCATGAGCATTGCGAAGCAGGCCAGTGGGGAGCTCACGAGCGAGGGGCGGACGGGGATGCGGTCGCCGCCGAGGCGCACGAGGCCGTCCGCCGTGAAGAAGCTGACGGTGTCGTCGTACACCCAGTCCTCGTCGGCGCCGGCCGCCCAGGGAGGCGGCGCCTCCCAGGGGTCGTCGCGCCCGCCCGACCACCCGTCGCCGTCGGAGCCGGCAGAGTCCCGCCACCACCTCCCTGCAGCACCGCAGGGCTCGGCGGCCGCTCAGTGAGCGCCAGGAGGTGCCCAGAAGCGGCGCTCCGACCGCAGCTGCGTGCGGCGCAGCGCGGGCGCCCGGGGTGGGCAGTGCGGCGGTGGCGCCGTACTGGAGCTGGCGACGATAGCAAGGCCCGGCAGGCCGAGCCCGCCGCCGACGGCGGCGGTGCCTCGGCGCGCCAGCCGCCNTTTTCTAGAAAATGTTCTTACTTATTGTTGCACTAGATTCTGCCTGAGCAACATATTATTGGCTTGACTTGGCCTTTCATGTCATGCGCACCGCGCGCCTTCTCCTCTTGGCCACCCTTGCACTTCATGCGCACCGCGCGCCTTCTCTTTTCGTGCTGGCCTCTCCGCGCTTTCACAGCCCTCGCACCCTTTCGGGAGAGCCACTTTCCTTTCTACCTGGACACTAGCTTTTGCCTGCACAGTGTGTTGGCTTAAAGTGAAGGAAGACGCTTTCAGTAGAGGGCGATGGCTGTGAGAGGCCAGCCCAGAAGAAAGAATGGATGAAGTTCAAAGGGGCCAGGGGAACGAGGATGGGCCAATAATCTTCCATAGCAGAGTCACTCTGTACAAATGTACAACTCGACAAGCTCCAAGCTATCAAGCAGTCCGAATATTGACTGTCTGTTGCAGACTGTCTACCAGTTGCCACTAATGTCATCAGCCTGGTGCCACGGTCAACTTTGCCACACTTGGCCTAATCCCAATCAGGGAGCTACATTGATGCGGAATCGTCCGGCCCAAGGATGTCATAAGAGCGGTGCTCTCCAAAGCCAGCAGGGCCGTTGTTGTCAAAGATGGGGCCTTGAAGCTCGTGGAAGAGGCCAAGGTTGTCCACCAGCTTGTGAAAAACCAGGCACCCACCGCACTGCACCACAATACCCTACATTGTTGCTGTCAGCGAATTGTATGTGAGCCCGACCACTAGTGCTAGTGCAAAGCACATGACCCTATTTGCACCACAAAATACGTGTGGTGGTGGCGACATGCAGCACAAGCAGTAGGGCGTATTTGGAAGGCCCACTTCACCTGGACGAATACAGTGCCCTCATTGTAGGCGTGCGGGTTGATTGCACGAATCGTGCGCTTGCCGCACTTGTTACAAGTAAAGGCCACACGCATCCGCCGACGAGGAGAATTGCTCAGCAATGGCCACGAGCCTTCACTGGCGCCAACCTCTCGTTCCAACCCTGAATGTCAAGCTCGCCACCAAGGCAGCAGCAGTAAGTGCAGAACGGCAGAACATGGAGTGCGAGGTGCTTCCTGCTAAGTTGCAACAGCAAAAGTTGAGTGGCACCTGAGGGAGCGAGCCCTGAGAGGCCGGAGCCGGTGGTCCACCCAGTCACCGCATGGAGCGCAATGCCCATGGCCTCCTCCTGCAAGTGTAGGTGAAGTGCCTGAGAAGCACACCCCAACCAAGCGGTGGCTGCCAGTGGGAGCTGAGGCCACCTTCCAGCTAGCAAGATAAGCAAGCGCAGCAGGCCGCCTCTGAGGTCTTTGGTGCGTCGCACGTCACCTGCGACAGCTTCTGCAAGGCCATCAGAGACCCGGCCTGCTTGGGCTGCCGCTCAGCTGCCGACAGGGCGCTGCCGCTGCTGCTGCCGGTCCTTGATGGGCCGGGCAAAAGCAGCCCTGCGTGCAAGCAAGGTGTAGGTGAGCTCAAGCGGACAAGTACGACGGTGTCATGGTTGTAGTAAGCGAGCCTCGGAGCACCAAATTCCGAGGACGTCCGGCGCTGCTCGCTTGCCAGCGCCACGCCGCAGAACGCGGGACAGTGAGCGGCTGGCCCCGGGCGCGCACCGCGGGCGGTGGGAGCAGGCAAGCCGAGCGGCTCGGCCGCCGCAGCGTCCTCGCTGCAGGCCCGGGGGCAGGCTTGCGCCAAGCGGGGGCGAGACTGCGCAGCGCCGCAGCCCAGAAGGCGCCGGACCGTCAGGCGCAGGCTGAGCCGCCATGCACCAGCCACCACCATGGCCGGCGGCCCGCTTGCCGCGCGCCAGCGCCGCGGGCCCTCCGCCTGGCTCGTGCCGCCAGCCGCGCGGCACGGGCGGGGCCATGGCCGGCGTCGGTGGCGGCGGGTGTGAAGTGAGAATTCGGCTTGCCGAGCAGGTTTGCTGCAGCGGTGAGCCGAGGCGCGCGCCGGCTCCGCTTCGGCACGGGCTCCGCAGCGGCGTGGACGCGGCGGCGGCGGCGGCGGCGGCGGCGGCGGCGGCGACGGCCGGGGCCATGGCCGGCAGCGGTGGTGGCGACGGCGAGGGGCCGAAGGCGACGAGACGAGCGCAAGGGAATGCGTGTATGTTAAGAGATGGGGAGGCCATGTGTGGCCAAGTACAAAGGCAAGCACATAGCGCAAGGGAGGCGGCTGGCGGTGGGAAAAAGGGAAAAAGGGAAAATGCGGTCTCTGACCGCAAGGAGTGCAAGTAAAGCGATCTGGTACTGGACCTGCCACCTCAGCTACCCCGGCCGTCTCCTTCGACTTGCACTAACACTAACATGGGTTACCCAGGTTGCCCAAGCCTGAGTTGGTGGTCTCTTTTTTATTAGTCCGTACTCTCTTGCATAGCTGTGGTTTTCCCGGCGCCTTTCTGCCCTTCTGATCTCTGCAGCGGCTTTCTTGCACGGCGGCCTATTCATTGGCAGGGACAGCAGGGTTGAGCTGCCCTGATTCAACGCCGCCGCCTGCTTTCCAGACAACACGTAGCCAAGTACTCTGCTTCCACCATTGACAGCGAAGCTGTAGCTTCGTTTGATTCAAATACACGACTTTTTTCCATATAGCAAGGAGACGTACCCGGTAGTTGAACGTTGTTTTCAAGCCACAAGCCCAATGAGACTCAGTATTATCAAACAACACACTTGCTTGCAACTAATCAGAATTCATCTATCAGACTGGAGGCAGCGCGAGGACTAACGGGGAGGGACTGCAGTGATGGCGACGGTGGAAGTGATGGAGGAGGCTGAGGCGGACATGGTGTAGGCAATTGTGGAGGGTGGTAGCCGAGGTGGTAGCAGGGACGGCAAAGGTGAAAGGTCATTGGAGGTGGTGGTGACTATGAAAAGATGTGTGTATAAAGACATTATGGGAGTGAGGATCGGCTACAGCAGAGACAAAGAGGGGCGGCTTGTCGTGCTACATGGTGTCGGTTGCTAGTTAACGTCGATAGGAGAGATGTGTGTGAAATGCAGGTGACAACATTGAATTCACGTGACCGGCAACGCCAAACATTGTGAAAAGAAATGGAAAACGAGAAAGTCGGGCATTACTTGCTTTGGAATAAGATAGAGAATAGTATCGGAATAAGAAGGTAACTGGAGCTTGTGACGGATGATTTCCAGTTTACCAAGTAAAGAGGCATCGGAAACACCAAGCAATGATAGCGATGCAAGGACTAGATCCGAAACTGATGGCCGATAGCCGTCACCGTAACAGTTTCAGTGTCGGTATCGGTCTTTGAAATAGTAACGAAATTGAGAACCCCCTACTACGGGCTCGGACAGAACCAGTATCACGCCCAATGAAGGGACTTCGGACCGAACAGTATCACGCCCAATGAAGGGACTTCGGACCGAACAGTATCACGCCCAATTAAGGGACTTCGGACCGAACAGTATCACGCCCAATGAAGGGACTTCGGACCGAACAGTCTCACGCCCAATGAAGGGTCTTAGGTCAGTACAGAATGCTCACGAAGATGCAGTCAGTACAATGGATGGGGATAAAACAAGATCACTTGTGTCTTGTCAAAGCACCGGTTTACGTACCGGTTGAGGGAGTTCGCCGGTAGAAGGCTCCTCAAGCAGAGCGACCTAACGCGCCAGCCCGTGCCTTCCTGGCACGTCCGGAGCGCTCGCTCGATGTCCGCTGCTTGTTCAGCGGTGGCGGCGGCGGAGACAGCGACGACGACAGCAGCGGCGACGGCGGCAGCGACAATGGCAGCGACGACAATAGCAGCGACGGCGGCGACGGCGGCGGCGGCGGCGGCGGCAAGTCGGCTCAAAGGAGGAAACTGGACCGAGTGAACTACTCGGTCCCAGCCCTCCGCTCGCTTATCTTCGGTCGGGAAAGAATGGCTCTGTTTTCTTTGGAGCAGGACCTTTGGCCCATTTGGCTCCTCCCTCCACCCTCGATCCCAAGGCCAGTGTAGCCTGAGACCGCTATTTCCGACCTACCCCTCCACCCTTAATCCCCAAGGCCAGTGTAGCCTGGGATTGCTTGCTATTCCCTCACCCTTTCACCTTTACCCGCCGCTAGCCTGGCCGGTACCCGCCTTCGCTCGTCAAGGTGGGTCATCCCCATCAGAGCGGGCTTCAAGGGCTTTTCGGCTTCTCTTCGAGGCCTTTTGAGCGGTTTCGGGCGGTAGGCTGGGGCTGCCTCTCGGATACCAAATCTACGGTCCAGCGGCAGATACGCACGGGTGTTTGAGTGGTTGAGATTGGAGAATGGGGTTGGCCTGTTGATGTGCAATCGATAGTTCCAAAGACAAATCCACACTTGCGCGACCGGAGTTGAGCTAGAGGTGCTGTGTTTGCGAATTCTGGTTCACAGTACTAGATAGGTGACGTGTCTCAATCGTCCGCGTGTTGTGCCACCTCACATGTCTTGTCAGACCGACATGAATAAGCCACCGACGGGATATTTCATGACAGGCTGCCTAGCAGGTGATCGTGGCAGTCGCAGTTGCGGACTGGGAATTGTCGTATGGAAGTATTGGCGAGCAAGCTTAGCATGGGGTACTCCGGGCTCCGGCTCCGAAAGAAGCGCAGCTGCGGCACTAACAGGTCACCACGGGCATGGGCAGGCCGAACCCTTACTTCTTAACTCCCTAAGCCCCTGTAGTATTGAACCCCTGGTTCTTCCAAGTCCACAGAAAGGCATTGATCACGAATGGCGCCCTAGCTTGTTGGCTTCCTTCAAGAAGATAATGTAGAAATGGACGTGAATGTGCGGCCAAGTCCCTGCTGTTGTGCGAAGGACACCTTTCGGCAAGGACTCAAGCTGCTACGACAGGCCAACTCACTGAAAACTATCAGGCTTGAAGCAATACCACAAGCTTGGCCATTAGGCAAACAATTGCTGACTGCAAGGCAACCGTGGGCTCAGCTATCTACCAGCCTCTACACAGGTTTCCATCCAGCATAAAGTTATTCACTCATGTACAATATTGCTGCGTATGCTTGAAAGCTGCTGTGGGGGGACCAAAGAATCTGCCCATAAAAGAATAGTCTGCGCTTGCAGCAGGGGAGGACATCAGCAACCTGGCAAGTCAGCCTAAGCACGCCTGCGAGCACAGCTGCATGCCTGCTAGTGGGTGGCTCCCCCTCCGCATTGAGCACATACATTGGTACAAAGCATTCCCTACTGTTGGGGCTCTGCTGTTCCAGTGAATTACTCCCAATCGACTATGCGGGCTCGCTAAGGAAGCCTGCGAAGAGCCAGGGCAAGAGGCTCATCACACGCACTATAAGATGACCAGTAATTGAGCTCCTAAGCGAGATATCGGAACATGTTGGGATTGTCCTTGTCGCGCTCCAGGTACTCTCGAGCAATCAAATCCTCAATGCGTTTCTTGATGATCTTAAAGTCAGGCTGCAACATGAATAATATTCAGGTCAGGCTGCCTTTCAACGAGGGAGATTCGAAGAAGCTCAAAATTGCGTAGAACATGAATAGTAAGCAAGTCAGGCTGCCTTTCAAAGAGGGGATTGAAGGAGCTCAAAATTGCATTGAGTAACATCGTAAGATCACAATGTTAAGAAGGAGGTATCGGGAATGGGGGCCTACCTTGAACATGCGTCCAAGCTGTTCGACGCACTCAAGCACAAGCTGCTGGTGTGCCAGGACCTTACGGCTTTTCATGATTCGAACAATGGACGCGTCAATGGCATATCGCCTATCTTTGTCGACGTCCTCGACCACTTTCTTCTTCTCGTCCATGAGTGGAAGTGGTATCTGCTCGTGATGGACACAAAGCCTTAGTTCCTGTTAGACTCCTGCTAATAAAGCAGCAGACGAAGAGGAATAGTAGGGTGACTGGCCTGTTCTGGTTTACACAACAGATTATCAATAGCTGATGTACTCTGACGTCTTTGCTCCATTCCGAAGCTATTACCTTAATACGGCGCATCTTGTCTGTGAAGTTGGCATTGAAGTCGAAGGTGTCATTGACGGTAACATTTCTGGTGTTCGGCTCTTTGCTCAAAAGCTTGTGCTTGGCGCAGGCAAGTGAATGCAACAATCTCACTATGTCTTCATCCGTCAGATTGAGCTGATTCTTGATGTCAGCATAACTCAATCTGTCAGTCGAGTTGAAAAGCAGCAGAACCGCAGCCTGCAGTCCAAAGTTGAATTGTTGTATTATTGGCCATTGTGGTTTTAGGCAGCTGGCCTCTTTACTATGACTTATTGAGTTGCCAGCAGGGGGACGGGTGACACAAGCATCGGATACATCTCGGCTCTCACAGACACTGGAGGCAACGGCAGTGAATACAGACCTGGTATGTTGACACTACGAGCTCAATGGGCTTGGCATTGAACTTTCCAATAATATTACAAGTACCCAAGGAGTATATCCATGTCAACTTCCGGTGCTTTGTCTTTGTTGAGTAGAATTCCTTAAAGACTTCCACACATCTCACCTGGCAAATAAGGTGGGGGAAGCACATTCAGGAAGTAGCAGAAAAGTCTGCAGGATGCTAAGTAGGCATGGTCTAACGTACCAGTAGGAACTAAGAAATGGTGGACCTTGCAATACACCCTTGATTGGACTGCTGCTACTTGACATGAGAAGCTTCTGCAAATTAAGCAGTGCAGAAGTGCTGCTGCATATAGACTGTCACAACTTCTCCTTGTGATACTGTTCTATCGGGCAGTCAATAAATCTAGTCAGCCCCAAAGATTTCTATGCAGATACATACAAGCAAGAAACAACAAGCAATACCATTTCAGCTGGCAAGGCAAGGTCCGAAGATCTGTAGCTTGGCCAGAACCCAGTTGTCAGGACTGTGACTGTCAGGTCAATGCCTGGTAGTGAGTCTGGATTGGCACCCAGATAATCCTCAAAGGCTGTCTGATTTTCTCGGGCCAAAGTCAAGTCAGTCACCTGCCATGTGAAGAATCACCATTAATTGTATGAGTTGGACATCTTAGTACGACAATGACAAGTTGAAGGAGCTCTGCTTCTTTGCATGCTAGTGCTTGTATGCTGCCTTTGTGCATAGCAGCTTGCCAGGTGTAACACTTATGCCTCTCCTTGTCATCATTAAATTCACTCTGATTTACTAGGGCAAAACATTACCATGCCCTCCATCTTGGAAGTAAATTGCCCTCCACATTGCTGCTTCAACTTTGTCAAGATGCTCCGCTCATGGTCATCATTTGCACTTTTGTCGAACAATAATCGCCTAGCTAGCTTCTTTCTGATAAACCACAGAGTTGAAAATCAGTCTGCTAAGCCTTTGGAGGGATGGAATCTGAGCAAGTTATAACACCATATGAACCTTAAAAGGATGCAGCACAAGGCAATACGAGAAGCAACAACTATGGCTTGCATGTGGGCATGTTTGCATGTGGGCATGTCACCTGTAAAATTCTGCAAAGAGATCCTTGTCGCTTATGTAAGCGAGCAGCTTCACTACCTGGTACAGCATGAAACACCAACCTCGTTTCAGTGCATAAGCTGCAGCATCACATCTGTGGGGTTTGCCAAGGACAGACAGAAGCGCAGCTGTAGAGAAGCTGAGATCTACCTTCTCAAGGGTATCTTCAATTGCTTCATCGCTGAGCTTTTCAGAACCACCCTTCTTAAGTAGGTTGTCACAGAAATTTGCAAGCAGCTCAGCACTTGTGCTGCCTCCAATGGCTTTGTTGCAGAATACTTCAAAAGCCTCCTTGAGAGCCTGCACCACTTCTCCTTCTTGTTGAGCTTTGACATTGCCTCATGATTGAAAAGACCAGTTTCTGGGTCTGTTCTTAGCAAGCAGCTTCAAACTCCTCCACAGAACCGAAGACGCATCCTCACACATTCAGTCATTGGTAATGACCCTGCCCTTTGCATATGTCCTCAGTCCTACACTGAGGCCTAAGAAATAGAAGTAGTCCTCACTGAGGCAGGAGGAGTGGAAGAAGTCCACAACAAACAGCAGGGTGAGACTGGCTACCTTGTGGAAAAGAGAGTGGTTGAGGAAGCAGTCATTGACGTATTTGAGAAACTTGTCGTGCAGGTCAATGACCTGGCGCACAAATGCTTGTTCTTGCAGACCAACCGTGTCCTTCTTCTCTGCCTGCATACAGCATCTTTTCTTGCTTTTCATAATTTGACTTGTGACTGTCAAGCATGCGCACATCTGCAGATATTGAGTTTCCTTTGACTTGTAGCTGGAATACATTTGCAAAGCTTGCAGCAGGCAAGTGCCAGCTACAAGACAACTAGCTCTCTGTACAAACATGAGTAAGACCAATGGTTGCAGCAGCATCTGGCATACGCACCGACTTATTCTGGGCAGCATCCTCAGCCTGCTTGACTAAGGCCGAACCTTCGTCCGTCACATGCTGCATGAACGTCATGTTAACAAGTAAGTGGTGCCTGATGTGCAGCTACTACTGCAGCTTGCAAGATCACTTGGTCGTCTTTATCCACTCATGCAGCATGTATGGAGGATCCCTTTCAGAAGTCAAACCTGTCTGAATATTGCAGCTACCGGGTCCAGTCCTTTAGGCACTCTGCAGAATAGTCTATACATTCTGCACAAATCGTCAACCTGAACAAGAAGGACATCACAATCACCAGCCAATCAATGTAAAGAATATCAACTAGCTACTGTCCAAATTGCAAGAATGCACTCATGCACTTGTCCGTAAGCCCTTGCACACTGTAAGTGCCACGCTTCATAGGCAGGACGTGCATGCCACAGCATACTTGTCATGAAGTGAGTACCTTATCATCCCTGAGCAGGGCATAGAATCCCGAGTGCTCCTTCTCCAGCAGCTGGTGTTCATATTGGCTCAGAAGCTCTGTTTGCACCCTCTACAGTGACAAGAGTGTGCAAGTGTGAAACACCAGTGTTAACACCTTGTGAAAGCTTGACAAATAGAGAAGATGGACATAACTATTACACAACTCAGGAATGCGCCCTCACTGCATGCCCAGTTTATGACAGCTCACCTCAAGTAGCTTCTGCTCACTGTCAGCATGGAGGTAATGAGCCACTCTCTCCTTCTCTCGCTTCAAGCACTCCTCAGCCTGTTACCAAAGAGGGAGTCAGCTGCACAACTCGTGCCACTGTACAGTTGCACAATACAATGTGGTGCACGGCATGGCAGAACTTGTTTAGCAGGCTCTTGCAAGACTTGCAGTCATCTTGCACGACTGCTCCAAGCCTATTCTCTCCTGCTGCCATGCTAGATATGAGAACCTCGACAGGATCGAGATGGCACAACGGCCACTTACTTTCAGCATAAAATCCGGGCAAGAGTCTTCTTGAATCCACGAAGATGCCTTCCTTTTGTAGTAATCAGCAGTGTCTTGAAGCATGAAAGCCTCAAAGTCGACCTCGTAGGCATCCATTGACCCCATCCCAATCTCCACAAAGATGCCAAGAACATTCTTGAGGAGGGCTCTATCAATCTGCTCCCCTTCCCTTTCTCGGTCAATCTGCAAAAACTCAAAGAAGAGACTGTGTGCTTAGACATCCTGTGAATAGCCCATCAATAAGCACGTCAAGAAGGAGGATGAGCATGACAAGACTTCCTTCCAACTTGGCCAACTACTCCAACTTCCTCGTCCTTCAAGTCACTATCAAGACTCACCAAAGCAATCACTGCATCCTTGACCTTCGCTTTTAGCTCTTGATAGACCTGGCAAGAGGCACAACAGCATGAGTGACAAAAGAGTCAGCGTATACAAGCAGTGCAGGACAAAGCATTAGCCACTGGGGCAGATGAGAATCAGATGCAGATTAAAGGCACATGAGAGTCCCTCCATGAACCTCTGTGAGTACTTCGAGTCAGGGTATTCCAAATAAAGCAGCTGCCATTTGTCTCTCAAGTATTGACTGTTCTATAGGTCGTGTTACTGATGATACTTCCAAGTCAGGGCTACTTTTGTCAGCTGTAAGCACTTCAGCCAGGTCATTAGACCCCTCACCAGGTCCCTAAAGCACATGAGGCCGACTTCTCTGAGTGTCGGAAGTGGTCTTCTGGCTATGAAGTAACGGTCCAAGTAGTTGAAAAACCGTGAGAGCCACCTGACCATGATCTTGTGATTTACCCATCGCCTGACCAACTCCCGCAGCATAAATTCGTCATGCCTCTCTCTCAGAGCTGGCAATACCTGCGACAGATGATAGACCTCTTTGATCAGCGCGCGATTTGGCTCTGTCCAATGAGTCAACACAAACTGATGATCTATCTGCAAGTCCACGTTGTGAGCTTCAGAAGGTGCTCTTGCATGGGCTGCTTGATAGAGCACATCGTGTTTTGCGGCGCAGCCTGTGTCACAAGCCTGTCCGTCTCGCCAAAACAGGAGTTTAGATGTACCAAAGACTGGATGTAATCTTCGAAAGCCTCTCGATAACGGTCATAGAGCTGCTGGGAGTAGTCCAGCGGAGGCTTCTGTGTGCACATATTGTAGATGGTTCTGTGAAAGTGTGAAAGTGAGGTCAAGGAAACCAGCGGAAAGCGTCACGAGTGCTAGGGCATGCTGCGAATGCGAGGGACCTGGTCGTCGAGTCCGTCACGCCCTTCGGCGCTCACGACGACAGAACTCCGGCAGAGGAGAGGAGTGGGAGTCAGGGCGAGCAGGCACCGCAGGCAGGCGGTCGCCGTGTAAGCGAAGGAGGGAGGATACGTGTAGAGATTCATGCAGTCATCGGAGTTGAACTGCGCCTCTGTGACGCCTTCCAGCAGGTTCTTGAGCTTGGTGATACCCTTCTGCATAAAGGTCCACCCCTGCTCGAGCTCGATGACCTTCCGCTCGCTCATGGTCCCCATCATGCGTCCTGCGGCTGGCCTCCCGCTCCGTCACGACCCTCCGTGCATGGTCCGCCGCAGTCGGCGCCGCCGCCGCCGCCGCCGCCTCCTCAGCCGCGAAACGCCCGCACCGGGACGCGCCGAGGTGGGAGGCAGCGGAGGCCGGCCAGCCGCGGCGCTCGGAAGANAGCTGGCGCGCGCGCGGGGGGGTGGCGCTGAAAGAAGCGAGGAGACGGAGACGGAGACGGCGGGGCCCGTCTCGGCTGTAGCGGCTGCCTCCTTCTGGAGGCGCGCGCCACCGCTTGCCCGCCTCGGCCCCCACCGGCCCCAGCGGCCGCACTGGGGACATTCTTCCCTTGGGCCTGCCCTCTTGCTGCCAGTGCCTCACAATTGACGGAGCTGTTTCTCACTCACTTCCTTCCCCGCGCCCCACCGGCCACGCGCGGCGACCCTGGCCCTGACTCCCCACCCCTACCACCGGGTCCTCTGACCTCGTGGGCTCGTGGGCTCAGGTATATCGGATGCAGAAGAAGGGCTCGCCCATTGAGAATATGGGCTGGAACAGCCAGCCCAAAAAAGAATGAACAGAGTACAAGAAGAGGGGGGGGGAAGCCAGGCGAAGCCCTAAGGCGAAGCAGCAGAAATGACAAGCACACATGAAAATGCGCCTCTCTGTATCCCTGCAGCGGTCCATGGCCCACGCTCTGCATCTGCGAGCTGGCCGTGCTCTCGCTGCGGGCTCTGGCTTTCGTCAGGGTGATAGCTTCCCGGCAGCTAGTCTGTCGGATCTGAGGCTATCCTCCCCCTGTTTTACCATTGCATCCTCAGGCCCCTTTGTAGCTGCTCACCGCTCTTAGGCCCCTCTGAATATTTGTGAATTCCTTTTGGGCTGGCTTTTCGCAGCCCTTGCCCCCATTGGGAGTGCCACTTCTTCTCTGACCTCCGGCGCGCTCCAAGGCAGGCCACCGGCTTCCGTGGCGGCGCTCCGGCTCCCCAAGTTAGCTTGTCGTTAGCTTGTCGGGATTGTATGTGCTCACCCGTGGGTACTACCGTCACACTGCTACCTTATTAGCCCCCTTCTTCTTGGGGCGAGCACTTTCTTCTAGCTACCTTGGCTTTGAGAACAGCGCGTCAAATTGAGAGCAGTGGCTGTGAGAGGTCCAGCCCTAGGAATGGACAATGTTTGAAAGGGCCGGATTGCGCAAGAAGCAAGATACGAAACACTAAGACGTCAGTAAGTAGGCTCTCAGTAACCTCTAGTCAAAAGCACTTTTGGCTGAGCTTCCCTCTGCATCGTCTAGTGTTTTGCAGTGTTTTGTAGTATAGTCCTTTTCCGGCACTTCATTCTTCTTGGGCTGGCTGTTCCAGCCCCTATCCTCAATGGGCAAGCTCTTTCTTCTTTCTTTGGCTTTGGCTTTACATAGCATCTTCAGGCCCCTTCGTAGCTGCTACTCGCTTGTAGGCCCCTCCTTTGTTAATTCTTTTTTGGGCTGGCTTATGGCAGCCCTTGCCCCCATTGGGAGTGCCACTTCTTCTTTTTGGCTTTGGACTATATTCTTTTTGGGCTGGCTTTGCCAGCCCCTCTTCTCTATGAGCCTGAACAATGTATTGGCTCGAATTGGCCTCCCTTTCAATTCATGCGTCCCGCGCGCCTTCTCTCTCTCTCTATGGGCGAGCTCTTTCCTTTTGGCCCCTTCGGACCTTGTCAACTTTCTCCGGGCTGGCTGTTCCGGGTGAGGGCTGTTCACAAGCCCTCACCCCCCTTTGGAAAGAAAGTGGCCTCCTTTTTTGGGCTGGCTTTGCCAGCCCCTCTTCTCTCTTTGGCTTTGGACTTTGTCCCATTCTTCTCTATGGGCGAGCTCTTTCTTTCGTTGGGAGAGCCACTTTCTTTCTTCTTAGCCACTTAGCATAGGACTTCATTCGATGTAACCGGTTCGTTTGCTCTAGGTTTTGCCTGCACACTGTATTGGCTTGAGTAGGCCACCCTTTACATGTCATGCGCACCGCGCGCCTTTTCTCGACCCGCCTGCCGACCAGCACTTCTTGGCCCCTCCCTCTCTTTGGCGCCTCTCAGCAGCAGTTACATTCCTTTTGGCTGGCCTCTCAGCCACTGCCTTTTATTGGAAGAGCTGTTTCGTTCTTTTCTTCACACAGCCGGAAAAGAGCTCCTGTTTCTTTGACCTTGCCCTTATTGGGCTGGCCATTCACAGCCATCGCCCCTTCGAAAAGTTTCCCCCTTTTGGGATGGCCTTTCACAGCCATCGCCACCCTTGAAGATAAGAAGAAGCTTAATCTATCCCAAACAAATGTTTCTCCGAATTGAAGAAGCTCCTCCAAAAGAGCGATGGCTGTGGAAGAGAGGGGCCCTTCCAGTGTGACAGGCCAGTCCAACAGGTATGGACAAGGTTCAAAAGGGTCCGAAAAGCGCACGACCTTGTCAGATGGCTGTGAAGGCTAACGTCGCAGCTAAAGGGGGTTGCAGACATAAGACATTGACCTCCCACGCAGGCAAGCGGCCTATTCAGTGACCAATAAGCAGAGCGTTGGCTAGTAAACTCCCCAACACTTAGAGATTGCGGTAAGAAGTTTGGCAATACGACTCAGCTGCTGCACGAGCTTCGTGAGCACAGTGCTGCATTTGTTAGTGACCATCCATTGCACTCCCCTAGCTCCTCAGAAGCGGCAGAAGCCTGAGCAGCCTAGACCCCGAATCAATAGTAAGGGCGGTATCGCATTGGCCGCCGGAACCGAGGAAATCTCCTGGACAGAAAAAGACGAGATGAAGAGGTGAGGATGACCTGTATCACTGGTGCAGCTTTTATGAGGATTCTTATACCTGCAAGGAGCCCTCCACTCAACGCCGCTTTAGCTCACTGGTTTTCAAGCTCCATCCTAATCTTTGACCAGGACAATTAGTGACAATATAAGGCATTGCAAAGCATTGCGAGGGTCGTCACTGGGAGGGAACAAGACCAGGACTGCATACACCCGTGAACGAGATAAGCAGTGCCTACCCATAACCTGGCCTGCGAGGTCTGTAACCATAAGGAGAGTACATCGCTGGCCGTCTGCCTCGGCTTGCTTTCAACCCTGGCAGATTGGTCCTCTTAGCAGTCACCTGTGCAGGGCGTATGGTTGAGCACAGGGGCGACAGTATATGAATTAGCATGGGCGACAGCAGACGAACTAGCATGGAAGCTTCTTGGACGTACATTGAGTACTTCAGGCATGAAGGCGCTCGGAAGTCCTGGAGTTAAACATTATGCACTTGTGTGCCGCAACGTTCACCTTGATCTGCCGGGCGTGCAACTCTGACTCATTCAGGAGAATTGCATTATTCACGGCCTCAAGTTCGAGGAACTCCACATATGCAAAGCTGCATGGGTAGACAAGCAATGGGCTACATAAGCTGAGATTATGGTTCTATCTCTGATCGACAATGACTCTTAACGTACAACACTACACACATGCAACCCACTAATACCATTCCAAGAATGTTATGCAAACAAGCACGCCAGAACAGAAGCTGCAGCCTGCTGTCAATGCCTCTTATGCTCATCAGGCAAGCGGGGATGGCAACAAGCAAGGGACAGAGTACGGTAACAAGGTGAGCTATCAGATAAGGTCTACGAGTGAGTATCCTCGTACCCTTTAGGCTGACCGAACTTGTCAGTAAGTATCGTGACTCGATTGACCGTGCCACACGATTGAAAGTGCTGCTGCACCTCCTCTGGTGTGCAAGCATAGTCGACCTGCAAGGATCATAAACCGAACCCACACTTCCAGAGCTTGCCAATACATTGCTGATAGTTCAGGTCAAAGCTAGTCAAGTCAATGGTACTGGCAGTCTGTTCACCAATCATCAATAGGAGCAAAGCAGAGCTTCCAGAATGTCTCACATTGCCGACAAACACGGATCGAGCATCGGCTTCTTCTCTGGTCTGCTGTGCAGCCAAGGCACCGGGATCTGTGGAGCAACTCACACCAGCACGAGCAAAGGGATCAGTAACACAATGTAGCTAAAAAGCTTATTCTTGACGCTCCACGTCTCAAGCGTAGCAAGCCACCGTGCCTGCAGCCCTGACAGTGGGCACGGCAGAGTCCTACACAACCCTAAACCCAAACCACTGTCCCTTTTCCTGACAATGATACTCTGCTATGGCGACGCAAGCTCCTGCTGGTGGCGGCTGAGACAGCGGTACGCTTGCGCCTGATCTGCCACATGACCGTAGCAGCTGCGCGCACTGACTGCCGGTGGCACGGGGAAGTGCGGTGCCAGCAAGCGCAGGGGTAGCGAGTGCACCTTGAGCGCCGCCAGACATCTCCTTCTCGACCTTGGCCTGCATCTCCCGCAGCGCAGCCGCCTCGTCCTCCATCTCCTTGAGCCGCTTCTTCATCTCCTCCAGCTCCTGCCGAGTCCGGCCGGCGGGGGAGCGTCAGAGCTGGCCCGACGGCAGCCGCATGGCAGCTCTCGGAGGCCGTGCCGGCCGAGCCCGGCACCGCCTCGCGCGCCGGCCAGACGCACCTTGGAGGCGGCGTCGTCGCCGGCAGCGTCGTCCGCCTTGGCGCCGTCCTCGGCCTGGCCGTCCTCGCCGTCGAGGTCGCCCTCGACCTCCGGGATCTCGCCGCCATACACCTCGTGCTCGTCCTCCATGGCGGGCCACCCCGGTGCTGCGGCGGCAGCAGGAGGCCCCGGGCGGGCCGCCCGCGCCGGGCGAAGCTCGGACGCAGGCGGCGGCGCCGATCAGAGGCTCGAGCGGCGGCGGCGGCTNACTGCCTCTGGCTTGCGCAGCGGGGTTGCTCTTCCTCCCCTCAGCTCATCTGACTTGCTACTGCTGACACGGGGGTATTGAGGGCGCCCTGTCTGCCTAGCCTTTGGCTCCGTCATGAACACCTGTATGCATCTGGCTGGCATTTCACAGCCGATTCTTTCATATCAGCAGCCGCTTTCTCCTGCCCCGCCGCGGCGAGCCGGCTCGCTGGCTCGGCTCGCCCTGCGCCGCGCCCGCGCCTCCGGCCCGGCTCCGCGGCGGAGACTCGGCGGCAGCAGGGCGGCGGCCGTGCGATCTGCCATGGCGACATGACCGCTGTGGCTGCCTGCGGCTCCCGTGCATCATGCCGCTGCCGCCCGGCCTGCGCGCCCGCGACCACTGCCGCGGGGCCTCTGAGGATGCGCCCGCGCGCCTCCAGCGCGCCGAGCCATGGCGTTCAAGCTCCTGCGCAGCGTGCTGGCCACCATTGCGCACGACATCGCCGACGACCTCAAGTACATCTTGGGCCGCCTCTTCAGCCGAGGCGGCCATTCCTCCTTCCCTTTCCTCATCGGCAACCAGCAGGTGACGACCTCACCTTGACATTCCTGGAATTACAGGCCGCCATGCTGCATAGCAAAGCTGCAAAGCCCGGAGGGACGTCAGACACTGGCTTCCACCATGCAAGTTCTCATCCAGATGCACTGCAGCAGGTCAATTGGGAGAACTACAACTACCCGCCTTTTCTGCGCTTGATTCACTATGAGCTCAACGATGTCGAGGTGAGCGCATGGGGCTGTGGACATACCCTTCCTTACTCCCACTTGCGTCAAGCTGCATGCATCTCCTTGTGACCCACGCAACCAGCAGTCGAAAGCGATGCAGTCAATTGGCTTTTTCTGTCCTTGCCTGCAGCTCTTATAGGCAGCGACGTAAGCTCTAGCATGCTTTTGCACGCAGGATGTACATGCAAGGAGAGCCACCTTTTTTGCTCATCTGGCCTTTGTTGTGGGGGTCGGCTCCTGCTTGGCGAATTGTAAAGCTTCATCACTTATGTCTGAGCCGTCTGCGATATATCATCTGCTGACCCTTGCATGGACGCCATCCTTCTGCGATGACATGGAGTTGCAAGGGGTGTTTCGTTCCTTGACCTGCTTGACTAGTACAGAGCAATTGAGGACATCGAGCATCTTGCACGCTGGCCTTGACTGGTCATGCCTGAGCGAGGAAGTGCAGTATAAGTATGCATGTATATGTTTGTAAATGAAACGTGCAAGTAAGCACTGCACTTGAGTTCCAAGTATCATACTTCGACGCATCGATGGGTGCAGTGGGCGGCACAATTATTCTGGCATTGGGTGGTGTGCACGGGAAGGCCGTCACAATCGTCTACTCCACGTTCAGTGAGTTCATCCCACGTGAACATCTTTGTTGACCTAATATAAGCTTTGTCATGGGATGGCCTTTGCCTACGAATTTAATAGACTCCAACATACAAGTTCAAGGTCATTGCTAGTGAGCAATTCAGGGCTTGGCTGTGGTTGTTTGAGCCACTCCAATCAGCTCTTAGTGACACAGTGTGCTCAGGATTGCAGCAGTTGCACGAGGAAAGTTCCATATTGCATCTCCTTACTGGGTTATAAGTTCTCCCTTGCAATGTAACAGACGTGGTAATCTTTGCAGTTGCTGGCTTGTACTCATTTTACATGTGTTACAAGGTGAGCTATCGTTGAAGTTGACTTTGTGTGCATGTTGCTAACTTTTCCATCCAAGTTCTCAAACTTGACAGAGATCCATGTTGAACTCTGTGCAGGGTCTTGTGACCACCAATCTCAAATTTAGTATAAGATACCTGTTTATACAGCCGGTGAGAGCTCCTCTTGCATGTTGGGTTCCTGACCTGCTAGACGATCATGTCTGAAGTCATGCTGCTCTCTGCTGTCAAGACCATATTTGTAAGTGTAATAGCATGCTAAGCCTTGATGACACAGATTCACAGGCTACTTCTGGTGACTCTGGACCTTTTGAGCAAGATAACACAAACAGAGCTTGCCCATGGCAGATATTTATCTGTGCATTTGTTGCATTCTCCATTGTGAGTGGCTCAAATTACAACGGCTGGTTGAATCTTGCCAAGTCTCGGGTAGGTCGACAGCCTGTGTCGTACAGTAAGCTCCTCAGCAAGTTCTTGCTTTGCAGGTGATGCCTTGTCTTGATGTTTGCTAGTACAGATCACATGAGAGCAGCTGACGGATCACATGGATAAAGAAGGGGACAGGTTGCCAAGGTTGAAAGGCTGTTCTGACTTGGCCTGATTGATGCACCTGTACCTGAAGTCTGTGTTGGTCTTGATATGCAGCGATCTAAGCAACTGTCAGGCTTTTGGTATATATGGACCATCACAGAGTCATGCTTGTGGTCATTCAATGTGGTGCTCTCATGCACTGCCCTCTTATACGTGTCACTGGTATGCCCTCAGTCAGCTCAGTGGACCAGGCAGCTTTTGTGCCAAATATACTTGATTGCAGCCAATCTGCTCTTGACGAAGCAATGCAGTCATGCTTGACTGGTGGGCTTGACAGAGGCCGTCACACATGCTCCGCGTGCAGACAAGAAGGGAAGGCAGGCCACTGGGGACTCCTCCAGTCAGCCTGCACCTGCGCGCCTCTCCGGCATCTTCATCCACAACATCTTCCAATCACTAATGAGCCCTTATCACTAGATAAGCATGCTAAGCTTGTCACAGATGGTGTACAGGAGATAGCGGTACATTTGGGGATGCAGTTGGTAATTGCCTTGAAAAACTGGTCTTTACATTGCAAGCAAGGGAGTTGTCAACGGCGGATCCTGCAATTGATGGGTACAGGAGCAAGCACATGAGCACACAGCCCAGGAACATTTTCAGCATTGAAGATCCTGCTTGTTCTTGAGAACTGTCTCTCTTTGTGGACTTGACTGCTCGAATCAGGTCTGTTCTGGAGTGACTCGGTTTGACAGACGTTTCGAACAAGGCTGACACATTTTACAGCCTTATTTTGATCAAACCTGACATATTTCACAGTGCATGGACTGAAGATCTGGGCAAATTTTGAGCTTGTAGCTGGTTCTCCGAACATTGTTGCTGTGGTTGGTGCGACTGCAGTAGAATCAAAGTTCACTCTTGTAAGTTCCGCCAACGCATCAGGTGAAATGGAGAGGCCAACTTACTGAGGTACGCCAGAGGTTTCTTTGTTCGAACCGAAGGATTTTTGTTTTGCGGGACCTGTAAGCTACGGATCCCGGGGTGCAATGTCAATTGTGATGATGCTATGCTGCTGCTGGGGTGATACCTAACTCAGGAGTTGCTGATGGATATAGAAGATTGTGTACACGTCTTAGGGATGACCAACCCTGTTCCGCTTATGCATCAGATGAACAAAGGAAGGTCCTCAGTCACGAGAGGATCCATTTTACAAACAATTTTCAACCAATACAGCTATGTACAAAGTAAAAGAATAAGGTTCCATCACTGTTGAGGGGATGGGAGGCGAGGGTGCGTCTGTACGAAGTGGGAGAAACAAACGACGGCCAAATGGCCAAGTATAAAGGCAAGGGAAAAACAGAAGGAGTGTATAAAGTGAGGGAGGGCCTGTGTGGCCAAGTACAACGGTAAGCACATTGATGAACGTACATCACCTGCTGCTAAGCTGACCCGCTCAGTAACCGAGTCAGCACATGGAGGAGTGAGAGGCAGCAGCAGTGGCAGGAAGGATGGCGAGTGGGAGAAAGGAGGGCTGGAGGTGCCACAGAGCGGGGGGAGCCGTACCGCTGGGGGCCATGTTGACTCGACCGGCGCCGCTTCTAGAGCTGCTAGAGGAGTGGGAGGCAGCAGCTGTGACAAGAATGGCGGGTGGGAGAAAAAGCGGCTGCTGATATTACAAAATCGGCTGTAAACTGCCAGCCAGATGCATACAGGTGTTCATGACGGAGCCAAAGGCTAGGCAGGCAGGGCGCCCTCAATACCCCCGAGTCAGCAGTAGGAAGTCAGATGAGCTGAGGGGAGGAAGAGCAACCCCGCTGCGCAAACCCGAGGCTGCTGCAAGGGCGCGACCAGCCCGGCGATGCAAAGCAATCGCCTGGGACCGCTGTAGGGACATAGACAAGCGCATACGGTAGCAGGAGAAAGGAGGGCCAGAGGTGCCACAGAGCGGGGAGAGCCGTGCCGATGAGGGCAAGGGAGGGTGCCGGCCCAGGAAAGCCGCGGGCGGGGATCGGGCGGGGCGACGGGGGCCGGTTGCGCTACAGGGTTGGCGCCTCTTCAGGCCACGCCAGCCTCCCCTGGCGGCCCCCGGCCCCACACCACCTTTACCTTACTCATCATCCAATTCCCTCCAATTTGGTTTGGGAAGAAATGTGGCTCTCCGAAATGGAAATTTAGGGCGACGTCTTTCCGCCAGCTAGCTACTCGGACTTGCATCTCCTGACCAGAGGTTACTGAGCGTTCCCTGGCTGATGTCTTAGTCCTGGTCGTTCGCACTCAGGCTCCCTCAGACCTTGTCCATTCCTTTGGGCCCAAACCTCTAGACAGGAGATGCAGATCCGAGTAGCTAGCTGGTGGAAAGACGTCGCCCTGACGGAAGCCGGAGGCCGCGCTTTGGGCTGGCCTTTCCCAACCACCAGTCAATCTGGCCGCGCTTCTTCGAAATTTCGTGTGTTTGGACCAAACGAAAGAATGGCCAAGTACAACGGCAAGCACATCTAAACTGGGGGCGGGGAGCTGTGAACGGCCTGCCCAGAATGAATTGATAAGGTCCGAGAAGCACGCAGATGACTCTCCGGATCCGGCGGCGAATGCCCGGGGCCCGGTGCGCGCAACCGGCGCCGTCTGGCCGGACCGGCGTTCGCCGGCGGTCCGGCATAGCCGGGCACGTGATCCCGGCGCCCCGACGGTGAGGCGCAAGTGCCCCGCCCCGAGGGGGCGAGCCGCGTCGCCATTTCCGTGGCATCCTCTGCCGTTCACCACCGTTGGTTGGCTTTGCCAGCCCCTCTTCTCAATGGGCGGGCACTTGCTCTTCTTCTCACCACCGCCGCGAGCGCGGAGCCCGTCAGAATGTGCATGTGGCCTCGGCGAATAAGGGGTGCTCAACAACCCCTAGTCGGAAGGTTCACCGATGCACTTCTTTCTTTGGCTTTGAACATCGTCCATTCATTTTGGGATGGCTTTGCCAGCCCCTCTTCTCAATGGGCGAGCACCTTCTTCTGAATCCATGGTCAGGCTCTGCAGAGGAGGGCTGGTTCGGAAGCGGGGCATCATCAGCCCGGGGGGTAGGCCGGCGACACCGCAGGCCCCGCTCCGCGACAGCGGAGGGGCCACCTGGCGCAGCCGGGCGTCCAAGGCGACGACCCGGGGTGGGTGGCCCCACCCGCCCATTGTCCTCGGTCATTGCTCTGTGCGCCTTTTTACCATCGCATCCTCAGGCCCCTTTGTAGCTGCTCACCGCTCTTAGGCCCCTCTGAACCTTTTGTGAATTCTTTTTGGGCTGGCTTTTCGCAGCCCTTGCCCCCATTGGGAGTGCCANCCGCCGCCCCATGGCCGCCGCCGCCGCGCCGCCCCTCCCGGCGCTCCTCGGCCTGCTGGCGCTCCTCCTCCTCCTCGACTGCGCTTCAGGCCAGCCCCCTCCTCTCCCGCTGGGCAGCTCCCTGGGCTCCCTCCCGAGCCCCCGTCGGCCGCTGCTGGCCTGCCCGGCCACAGTGCCCAGGCCCTCGCCGCCGTCCTGATGGCGCACCGATGCCTGCCGAGCTCTTAGCCTGAGACGGACCCCCGCGGCCCGACGCTGACGGCGTGATTGTGTGTGCGCTCGCTGGCAGGCGGCGCCTCGAGCTGGCACTCTGCCCTCCCCAGCCAGGTGCGTAGTGCGCCGCCCCTGGGCGACGTCGTGCCAGGGGACGTGCGAGAGGTCGGCAGCAGCGCTGGTGTCAATGGCGTCGTCGAGAAGAGGAGTCCGTGCCGACTCCTGAGCGGGCGCGGTTGCCAGCTGGGCGGGGCAGGTTGGGTGGCGAGCGGACTCCAATCTGCCGGCGGCGGCAGACGGCAGCCGGCGGTCGCTCATCACGGCCGGAGACTTCTCCAGTGAGCCTCGCACCGCCCGGCTCTGCAGCTCCCAGTGGAGCCCAGCCAGTGCTGACCAAGCATTTGATGTGCTTGGGCGGCGCCACCATTGGCGGCGGCAGGCGGGCCGGGGTACTTGGTTGGGCCGGGGAGCCCAGTGGACGGGGCAGTGTCGCCGCCGCCGACGGGCGACCCCGCCGTGCTGTGCCTCGCCGTCCTCGGCGGCGGCGCGGCGTACGCCTACGGCCAGCCGGTGGGCGGCTTCCCGTGCGAGGCCATGGCCCCGTCGAACCTGTGGACGTTCACCGCGACGGACCGCTTCTTCGGCGGGCCGCCCAGCGGGACCAACCACACTGTCATCAGCGTGCAGTCGCCCAACGGCACCGTCCTCTGCCTCGACGCCACGGGCACCGACGACGCTGCTGCTACGTCGCTCATCGTCTTCGGCTGCAACGGCGGGCCGAACCAGCAGTGGTCCCAGGATGGCCCGCGCCTGCGCAACGGCGGGGACGACGGCGTACACCCCCGCTACCTCCTGCTGTCGACCACGGCCAGCGTCCAAGGCAGCGTTGCCATTGTCGACGCCCCCGAGCTTGCCACCAACTTCACCTTCGTGCACGAATTCCAGAGTGCGTTCCGGGCCTTGCGCACACACAGGGTGGCAAGTCTAGCACCGCCTGCAGGCGGCCACTGACTCGGTGTTTGCCAGTCTCTGGCTGACATGAAGTTGATCTCTCGCGGCACCGTGCTCTCGTAGGCCCGCCGCCGCCTCCCTCGCCCCCGCCCCCGCCGCCGAGCCCCCCACCGCCTCCTCCCTATCAATGTGAGTGCCTGACCGCGTGGTGCAAGATGACCCCAGCTGGCCCCTTGCCTTCCCCAGAAATTCCTCAGGCACACCTAGATTCCTGCCATGCCTTTCCGGGCAGCCGAATCAGTGCCCGACTAGGGGCATCCCACTGTGAATGCCAGGCACAGGACCAACCAGCTTCAAGGACTTCATCGAGGCGGTGCTCAAGGGCGACGCCAGCTCCACCATGTCACTGTGCGCCAACATCACCGTGGATGCATCGGTCAAGATCGTCGGCTCTAAAGGGCACACCATCACTTGTGGACTGCCTGCCATCTACACTTGTGGCTTCTTGGGCAATCCGTCCGCACGCCTGGCGCTCTTTGACATAGCCTCCTCGGATCTCACTTTTAAGAACCTGCTGTTCCAGGGCGTTGTGGTGCGTGCCTCGACCTGTCACATTCACTTTCGACTCTGCCTTAGAGAAGCAATGCCCCTGCAGTGCACATCACTGATGCTGTTGAGCTCGATCATGGCCGGTTACTTTCCCTTCTCCTCTTCAGCTGTCTTGCTCGGTCTCTTTTCCATGGCGAGCTAATGCGGGCCTCTACTTCTGCTGCCGATATAAAGTGCACTCTGTCTTGTGGTGGAGACAGTGTGCCGCAAGCTAGCCACGGACTGATACACTCTTTCTCCTGGTCCGCTGCTTTAGTCTGAGCCAGCAGGAGGAGGAGCTGTTGCAACAATTACTGGCTCCAACATCTCCTTTGTCAACTGCCAGTTCCTGAACCTCGTCGGCGGGGTTCGTGACCACAAGCTCAATCATAGCTTGCTTGAGTTGTTGTCTAGAGTAGCCACATGAAGCTGGGAGTGGGCATTGGTCAGCTTCAATGCCTGCCAGCCAACAGGTGCTGCAGTCACGGCAGCTACTGCTACCTACAGACCTGCTTTGACGAGGTGCCCTGCTGCCTGTGGAGAGCTGTGCAGCAAGATGGAGCGATCACCGCAGTCGATTCCAAGGTCACTCTGACCGGCTGTTCATTCCTCAACTCGAGCTCGAAAATTGTATCTGGCGGAGCGAGCGCTCAGAATGTTGTAAGTGTTCTTCCTGCTCAGCACCCATCACGAAGTTGCTGGTTCGCTCAATGTGGGCTTCTCGGGTTCGCTTTGCACGGCTAGAGCTAGAAAGGCACTCTGTCAAGCAGGTGTCTCTCTTGTGGCTGCTTTCAGGATCTCTGCAACAGCGCAAGAAATGCCGGTGCTTCTTTTCCTTTTGATTGGTCTGGTCTGCCTTTCTAATGTCAGCCTCAAGCTGCTATGCCTGCTTTCAGGGTGCAGGGGCTATTGGAGTGTATGGGACGTCCGTGCTGACTGTCACAGGCAGCACCTTCCGCAACAATGCTGGATCTGACGCGGTCAGATTGACAATCTGCCCACTTACTTCTTGCATCACCTTAGGCAGCTTGCTTCTCACCGGTGAGAGCTCAAGGGCGGCTGGCATGTAGAGACTTGCAAGGGTGCTGTATTATACGAAGATAGGTCCTCCAGTATTAACACTATAGAATAGATGGCTCTAGACAGTCATGAGTCGGGTTTGAGATAGGATCATGTGAAAGTCTCTCTCACATATCCCTAAGAATCTGTTTACACGTAAAAGGCTGGTTGGCTGCACTGACACGTTCCGTGCTGTGGTCTGAATGCAAGCACAGAGATAGCTTGCCAGGAGCCTTATGTTCCAGCCCACAGTCCAAAAGCTACACGCTTGTTACATTCTTGATGCCGTTCCCTTGTGTGGCCCTACATGCAGGGTGCCATTGTATCCTCAGGTGCTGCAGGGGATGTGTCCTCTTGCAGCTTCTCTAACAATACCTCGGACAGGGTGGGCATTGTGTTCCATGACATTCGCTTGCTGGCCTCGTGTTCACTGCCTGCAATGTTCTGCGAGAAGACATTGATGAACGTGGTTTTCAAAGTGCCTACTTCATCTGTGTAGGAACAACATTGTCCTCACACAAGCTGCACAACTGATGCACACGCTTGCAGGGTGGCGGAGCAATCTGTGCTGGAGCCCCAACAAATGTCACGGACTGCACATTCACAGCCAATGGTGCCACAACTGTGAGAGTGCTGTTCCTGCATGACTTTCAGCAGCTGTATGCCTTGATCACAACATCCCCAGTCACCTGGTCCTGACTCAAGTCAACAATAATAGCTCTGCAGCAGCTGAGTGCCTCCGCTGTGCTTGGTCAAAGCCTTGGATCTTGCTTGCCCCTATTCCAGAATGGTGGGGCGCTCAAGCTTTTAACGCCTGGCAACTACATTCAGTTCTCCAACTTTTCCAGCAATGCTGCTGGCGGGTTTGTGAGTGCACCATGTCCCTGTGACCATTCTTGGTGTCAAGTACTTTCATGGCCAAATTGTCTGCATTGTAGTTGTGTTTGTGGTCGCAGAATGCATACAAATGAGGTATTGCACGACTTTGACAGTGCATAATCCTGCACTATTGAATAGCTGCGGCACTCGCGACTCAAGGCGAGTGTACTGACAGCAATGGCCAGCATTGTGCTATGTGCACCACATCGGACAGTTACTGTCTTTTACCAAGTCTTATGGTAGACATTCCGGGTGTCGAGACTCATTTGTTGAGCAGGGAGGAGCTGTGTATACGGAAGCCGCAGCAGATGGGACGGCCCTATACGCCAGCATCAGGGGCTGCATCTTTGAAGGCAACACGGCAGACACCGTAAGTATCTCTTTATGCTTGTTAAATGACTCTACTATGAGGGACTGCATCTGCACTGCACTTCTGAGAATGTGAGACATACTTGCTCCATATACATTACAGACTGTCAAGGGTGCTGGATGCGCACTCATAAGGTAAAGGCACCCTCTTCGTTGCTATGTGACCTGCTTTGCTGCAACAGCTATCACTGATTGGCTGCGCAAGGTGCTCTTGTGGCAAACCAGGGCGGGGCTGTTTCTTTCTTCTCCACCACCATCTTCAAATACTACAACCAGATCACCTTCTCCTCGTTTCTCCACAATGCTGCTCCAGCCGTGAGCTTCCTACGTTCTGCAAGCCCGCTGCTTCGTTGTCTGCACACAGATGCTAGTAACACACCAGCATACTTAGTCAGCACTTGAGCAAGAGCTCATGTATATACGATGTCCGGAATTATGATTGTGTGGGAAACTTACCAATGGGTTGCAGGATGGAGGGGCCTTGCTGTCACGAGGCCTTCTGGACATGTATGCAGTCATTTTCCAGGACAACACGAGCGAGGTACCTTGACCCAATAAATGCTCCTGACTGCATCTGTCGCTGCCGTCTGTTGCTCCAATATTGACTGAAGGTCATTCTAAGTGAGTGAAACGTTTCAGGAGCACACGCCTCTGATTGCAGTCGACCTGCTTTTGCAGAAAGGCAGCGGGGCTGTGTCTGTGTATTCCCTCTGCCTCTGGCTCAAGCAGTGTCTCTTTGGATCTAATAAGGGGGCTTTTGTGAGTTGAGAAGCATGAGCCTGCTAGATACCTACTTATTGCTCGGCTAAGATGGGTGCAATTGACTTGTGACCGGATGCTTGCTTGCCTTGCCTACGTATTGCTCACTGGTTGTTGCTGCACAATCAAGCCTCTTGAGAGGATCTTCCTGCCTGTTTTAGGGTGGAGTCTACTTCAGGGGGGACACGCTGACCATCAAGCAGTCCAACTTCACTGGCAACAAAGCCATGACAGATGTGAGACGCCGGTTGACCCTCTCTCAAATATCACTGGTGCATCAGCGTCAGCTCAGGATGTATGACTTCAAAAGTGTGCCGTAGCTGGACGGCTATGTGAGGAACTTTGGGAGTCAGAAGACAATGCAGTCCACAAAAAGTTGCCATTGAATTACCACTGTTTGAATACATGCTTCACGGTAACAGAACGGTGGTGCTGTCAACGGGATTGCCGAGGTCAACACGACAATCGAGGAGAGCAACTTTGACTCCAACTTTGCCAGCCATGTCCGTCGATAATCCTCATGTCTATGACTGCATCAGTGGCTGACGTCACCGTGCACTGTTGTGTTGTTTCTTACTGACTGCATGGATCACTGCAGACAGGCCTGAGTATGCAGGCACATTTGACAAAGACTGTCTAAAGCGCTGTGGGCTGTTCTGTCGAATATCACTTTAGGGAAACCATCCAGGGCTTATCTAACGCTTGACAAAGGCGTCTGCAAGACCATGTGCAGCTGGGGGGCGCATTGTACCTGGAGCCAGGCTACCTCTCCATGACCTTCTCCACATTTGCCAACAATGAGGCAGCAGCAGGCGACTCGCAAGTATGATCCCAGTTTTGCTCGACATCTGCTCTGCTGCGGAGACTTGCACTGCCCTTGGCCATATGGTAGTGCCCTCTAAATTTAGTGATTCTGCAGTTAGTGGTCACTGAGTGGTCAGCAACCCTGTCCATGGGGACTGCTGATTATTAGTTGCTTGAGATACAGACTCAAGGGGAGGCCCTGAGCTCTGCAGCGTGTGTTACACAGGGCAGCTCGCTGTTGTTTGTGACCTCATGCTCCATCTCCCTTTGCACTTCAGAGTGCCGGAGGAGCTGCATACTTTGCCGGCACTGCGTTTGGCAACTCGTCGGCAACTTCGTGTTCGTTCACCAATAATACTGCGGTACAGTGTTGCCACCACATTGCAGCAAGATCATGTTGCCCATTGCTTTAGCTCTTAGCAAAGCGAAGCGCAGGCCTCGAGCACTGGATGCTGCGATACTAAAGCTGACAAGCACTTCAACACATTGTCGTGCTACACTGGCCAGTCTTCTGCTGGAGCCGTACAGGTTGCCAGTCCATACAGCCTCACATTATGTGGATCCACCTTCTCCGACAATGTTGCAAAGGTGAGGATACCTCCCGCTTCTGGTGGGTGCAAGCTTTGCCAGTGATGTAATCTCTGTGCATGCACCTAAAGTGACACAAAAGACCACTGATTGCAGTCTGCAGTAACAGGAGACAACCTTGTGAGTGGTGGGACGACCAAGCTTTGTGGAACCCTGCAGCCTGCCATGGTTGGATCCCACCAAAGGCAATCATGCTGTCTTAGTTTAGATGCGTCTGCCAAATCATTAAAGACTAGCAAGTAATTAGCTCAACTGCACCTTGACAATGTTGTCTTACATAGCAGAGCTCCTCGGGTTTGTTGTTGCAAGTATCTGACAGGTCCTTCAAACTCATATCTGCAGCTCCTCCTGACACGCCGCATTTGATGAACGGCTGTAACAGAATGGGACCGTCAAGGTTACCGGAGGCTCCATCAGTCTGAGTGAGTCTGACGCCCTATGCATTCCAGTGCTGCATTTGACGCAAGACTCTGGCGGGCTACATTTGCTGCAGAGGCCAGCTGTTCCTGGTCAAACACGCATTTGATACCGCATCTCATAGTGCACTCACTTCTGACAGGTTGTGAAGCTTGTGAATGCTTTCCACTCTGCTCGCCCGTGGGCATCTGTGCACTGTTTGACCCCGTCCAACCCTGCGCCTGCCCTATTGGGCTCGTCGGGGACGGCTTTATGTGCAGTAAGTAGTCTAGCAAGCTGCTGCAAAGAGGCCTGCCTACATGCTCAGCACACGCGCCGTGCCAAGAAGCAGAGAAAGGAAATAAGAAACCAAAAAATGGGCTTTGCTGTCGCACTGTAGGCTTTGCTAGTGTCTCTTCCTACTGCTTGTTACATGTCATCATCAAGGAAGCAAAAGTGCCATGCGAGCCAATCCAGCCACCACAAATCGGTTTTCATATTCATTGTGCAGGAAATCCTCCACCTCCCCCTCCGCTGTCTCCAGGCCAAAGCGCCTCGAAGCCAGGGAGGTGTGATGGAATCCCGTGCTCCAAGTTTGGAGACTCTGCTGCGACCTGTCGAATTGGTGCAGGGCACACCTTGGTCTGCATTTGCAGCTCCAACTACGTTAACAGTCAAGGCACCTGCCTTCCAAAGTAGACAGGCCATTGTAGCCATTTCCTGGTGCCGGCACCCCAATGACAAGGTTGCTGATTGAGCAGCCGAGAGCAGTCAAGAGAGGTATATCTTCTGTGGGGGCACTGAGGAGTGCCCCCACAGCAGGTATGCTCTCTGAGGTGCTCAATTGACTTATGAGTGGCTTGAGTACAGTCACATATGAGCTTGTGCAGTACTGGAAGATAGAAGTGCTCGCCTCATTCTTTGGTGGCATGGGTGAGCTCACCCATTATCCACTTTATTTTTTTGTTACTTCTTTACTTCATCTGCAAGATCGGTAGGTGATTGTTTTGTAATTAGCACACTAAGCTTCCCGACTTAATTCTCCGTGCACTAGGTACACACCATATTTGGACTAGACCCTAGATTACCGGGCAGATTGAATATGCATTTCTGATGTACCACACACCTGTCCAATTTGGAAGCCACTGCCCAAATCTGGCAGTAGTCTTGAGCATTGCGGTAAGAGTGGACTGCTCTACCAGTCGTAGTGGACTGTTGCTGCTCAAATTTGCTGACACGAAGTGCTTGCAATGCTGCCCTGGCAACAACCCTAAGACTTGCCCTGCGCGTCTGTGATGGGCGTGCTTTTGCTGCTACTTTAAGCTCCAGTAAGGGCCTACTCATGTTCCGCTACCAGTAGTGGAGTGCTCATTCACACACACCTCCCCATCCTTCACTGTGAGAGGCTGATGGACTTGGCATCTCACATGTGGTCCTGGCCACCTCTGAGGGGGAAGCCGGGAAGCCCGATGGTGGATGGCCTGGCCAGGGAAGACCCTATAGTGCAGCCTGGATGACAGGCTGCCTGGAGCAACGGCAGGCATTTGTCACTGAGTTCATTATTTTCGCCTGAACCTGTGGAGCGCCTTCGCCTCCATCAATTGCAAAGATTGCGCGGTTGGGTGTAGATGCTCGAGAGAAGGACGAAAACTTGGTCCAAGCAAGATTGGCCAGCTTATGGAGGACCAGGACAGCCAGGACGATGGCAGGTGGGCTGTAGTGCCAACAGCCACGGGTCAAGAGCCACCAAAAGAAGCTACGACAGGCAGAGTGGCGACCTGGGACTCTCGCAGACCTGGTTTTGGCCTGCCGCACAAGCTGGACCAGAAGGGCACGCCAACGCCTCAGATGCACCATGTGAGGACAGCCAAAAAGTTCGAGTGATCAGCAGGGGTTGGTGGGCGCTTTTTCTACTGCTAACACTCTGGACGTTTTGTCAGAAGGACACTCGTAAGGCCAGACTTGGCCTCCCTTTCAATCTCATGCGTACCGCGCGCCTTCTCGGTGGACGAGCTTTTTCCATCCCAAGGTCCGAGCGACAAGCCCATCAGTGCCCAGCCTGTCCAAGCGATGGTTGGATCGCACGGGTTTGCTATCTAAGCCCCAAGACTGGAGCCCCTGTTGCTAGGTTCCTGTGAATTTACCCGTGGGTAAAGCTGTCGAGCTTGATAAGTGCAAATGATCTTGCACCCGCTGATCTGGCCATCTATTCAAATGCTAAACCCTTGATGCCAAAACGCAAACCCTGAATCTAGACTTCATGCCGCCTTCGTCCTTTCCTAGAAAAGCGTGGTCACACTCTGACTTCCTCATGGTGGTCAAGAGGTGGGTTCAAGGTTTACGCTTGTCATGAGCTTCTCATGCCGTTGTTGGCCTGCATATGTTCTGATTGAAACAGTATCCCAAGGCCACGTTGAGGAACTGCTCAGACTCTCAAGCCCGCTTACTTTTCTCGACAAGTTCAACAACCATCCAGTGCTCCTCTATATGCTGGTCCCTCATTCCCAATGCTCACCTACATGGCAAGCCTATGCTACATCCCTATACCAAGCGCTGTAATCAGCACCAAGTGGACCCTCAAGATTCGCTCCTATGTTAGCCGCGCAGTCCCCGAAAGAACAGCGAACTGCCAACAGAGTCTTTACTTGACTTCAAATCCAGGCCAATCATCATCGGAACTCGTAACCGTCGAGCAGACTACAGGAGCCCTACCTGTCTGTGTGACTTTGTGGCTGATCTCTGTGAGGGCGGTACTTGGTTGGAGGGCGGATGGAGGGCGGATCCTCAGCTGTGTGTATCAACCCAAAGGGTACATAATCTTTGCATCTGCCCACCCTCTCATAGCCTCCGTGAACGCCCAACGGCAACGGTCCGTTGTAGTCTAGTCGGTTAGGATACCCGGCTCTCACCCGGGCGACCCGGGTTCAAATCCCGGCAACGGAGATCTAGTTCATTTTTGTTTTCCACTTGCTGGCCCCCTCAGATGCCCTCTGGCCCGGCCCTCTGGCCCGGCCCTCTGGCCCATCTTCTCGCCTACGGCAAACAACAAGATCAGTGACTAAAAAATTTTGTTCGTCACTCGCTGGCCCCCTCAGATGCCCTGTGGCATATCATCTCGCCTTCGGCAAGCACCAAGCTCATTGAACCAAATTTGGCGGCCCTTTGGCGGCCCTCGAGCCAGGCTCTTCAGTATTACCAGTTATTTGCTTTTACACCACGGCTTACACGTGCAGGTGCTGCCGCGGACTTGTCCCGCAACTCTGACCGCAGTCACTATCTTGCACGTGTAAGCCGGACCTTGCAGCTCCATGATGAAGGCTCCCGTCGCCCGTACTTCGTGCGTCACGGTGACAGCAATGCCCAGTAGTCTCCTCCCTCGAGCGGCCTGTGCAGCAGGTCAAAGATCGTCGCCATGGTCGGAGGGGCCGTTTGGAGCATGCCACCACACCTGTAGCATGCAACTGCGGGATGCATGCTACAGGGTGCAGCTTACGCTGTTGCCGCAGCGCTTGCAGTACTGCATTTGCCAGCTTGTGTGGTCTGTAGATCTAATTGATGTGTGCGGAGCTGCATAAAGGTCTCGCCCGCTTCATGCAGGAACTGACCCTCTTCAAACGGAAGGGAGCAATGGCTGTGAAAGGCCAATAAAAGACAGTGGACACATCGGACTCCGGAGTGTGAGGCTCAGTCCATTCCCTCAGCTTATCTGGCTTCTCACTGCTGACACGGGGCTATAAGGAGGAGGCAGAAGCTCTTCTAGGAGGGGGCGATGAGAGAGAAGATTTTGTGAAAGGCCAGCCCAGAGAGATATGAAAAGCTCCAAATTGGAAGACCTTGAGCTGCCCAGCCACGGAGAAGAAGGTGCTCGCCCATTGAGAAGAGGGGCTGGCAAAGCCAACCCAAAAAGAATGGACAATGTTCAAAGCCAAAGAAAGAGGTGCTGAAAAAGGACTACACTACAAAGTGCAAGATGGTGCAGAGGGAGATGCAGATGGCTGCTCAGTATCCACGTGTGAGCAACAGCAGATCAGAGTAACTCGGAGCAGGAGAAGCGGCNAGCCACGGAGAGGGAACAAAGCGGCTTCTGATGCTCAGGGGCTGCTGTAGATGCCGGCCATGTGCACATCGAAGGAGCTGCGCCTTCACATCCAAGCCACGCAGTGGGCAGTGCAGAATGAAAAAAGCTGCAGCACTACATCGACTACCCACACTGCGATCAGCTCCTGCCAGCTGCAGGCGATATCTTTGGCTGTAAAGGTCCTCGATTCCACACTCTCCTCGAGACGTTTGCCTACCTATTCTATGCGCGCCGCGCAGATGTGCTTCCGGACGAGATGGGCTTGCCAGCTGCATATCTGTCGTTCTTGCGCTGACCAAGTGTCGGCCTGCTCGCAGGCGTGCTCAGGCTCATGCTTTGCATCAGAAAGCTGGGCGAGCTCTAGTCGGTGGCCGAAGGGCTCGGAAATTGCCATCTGGGATTCAGGCATCGATTAGCGACCTTCATGTGGTGGCCCGTGGTTTCTGAGCGGGTCAGTTTGCAGTGGATATTGTAACTTATCCGACGTGCTTGCCGGTCGTCTTGGCCGCTCTGGCCTTCCATTTCTCCAAACACACGCCACGTCCGTCCCTCGTTGTTGGCGCACAGAGCTTGCACCGCACGCCAATGGCCAGCCCGCCGCCGCCGCCGTCACCCGCAGCCGACGCGGGCGGCGGCGAGGCGGCGCCGGGCGACGGCGGCGAGGCGGCGCCGGGCGGCGGGTGCGGCCGCGCGCCGGCGCCGGCGTCGACGATGGGCAAGCTGCGCGAACACCTGGGCGACTTCCTGCACGCCTCGCCCGACGAGCACGCCGCCTGACTGAAGCGCACGCTGGGCAAGGTGCCCCTCTCCCGCTCTCCCGCTCCTCCGAGCTGCCGCCGCCATGGCCGCCCGTCCTCTCGCCCAGGCAGCTCAAGTCTCCCTTCTCTGGTCTCAGATGTTTGGGTTCAGCAAGAAGGATGCATCCAAGGTGGCGGTCCCAGCACCGCTCCTCCCGGTGCACTGTGTGCTGCACCTCCGTGCCAATCTCGAGGACTCGGCCTCGTAGTCGCCGGCAGGTGATACCGACCTTCCTCCTCTCTTCGAGCAAGCAGCATGTCCCGAGCACCCTCTGTACTGTCAGCTGCACAGCGAGCATCTGCACTATCACCTGCCAAATTTCCTGATGTGGGGCTCGCCACGGGCTGTGTTTCCCAGCCTGCCCAGCGGTGTATAGTCGACCAAGAGCTTTTGCACTTGGGACGCTCATGACGGCTGTGGCCACAAGCGGCGACGCGGCGACAGCCTGAACAGTCCCTTCTACCTGGATAACTTTCCAATTCTGGCCAACCTGCCCATGGTTCGTCAAGCTGAGCATGCTTTGTAAAGACTGTCACATGGCGCTAGTCAGCTGCTCTCTGTGAGAGTCAATCTTTTCTGCTCTGACATGCTCACGCAGTCTGTGTGAGCAGTACCCTACCTCCCCTCAGGTTGTGAATTGAAGGTTGACACATAAGATTGCTTCCTGCAATTTTCAGCTGCACGTGCTTGAAGTGCAAGCAAGAACCAAGAGAAACGTAGTCCGTTGGCCTGGCAAAGCCAATCGCTGTTTCTCGCTTGAATCCTGGAGACTGGTAACATGCATAGGCTCTCATCAGCAGCCTTCATCGAGGCACTGGTAAGGTGGCTGCACTGGTGGCCGCTGTCTTCATGCTTTGCTGATTTCAAAGCAGGAGCTTCCATTTGCTGGAGCTTGTGATTGCCGCCACCACATCTTTGCTTCTGCGACTGCAAGGCAGGATCGTACATCGTGCTCAAAGCTTGGTGTATACCTGAAGTACATGCATAGACAGAACGAGTCAACTTCACACTGAGGCTGGCTACACAGCCTCAGACGTAGATGGCCTCCACCTCCGGGTGCTGGCAGTCAATTAATCACGATCAATGACGCTAAATGTTGATCACAATTGCTCCTTGAGGCTGGCATTGAAAGGGCTTTTATCCCAACGACTTCACAACTCCTTCAAGTGAGCTGTAATATGATGCATATAGCATAGCCAATTTATTCGCTAACGTAACAGTCTGCTTTCACAGACTACAAGGCCCCACTTTCCTGTTGACGTCATATGATTCTGCACTGACTGGTTCAATTCCAGGTCTCGGTAACATGCATTGGGCATAAGCAGGATTAGAAGTACACCGCAGAAAAGCTGAGTATCTGGGTGCGTTGGAACTACACAAGCGATCTGCAATTACGTTGGGACTTGCAGGACAACTATCTCCACCTGCAACAGTGCTTCGAGGAACAGGCGCTGAGTAATCAGGGCTCACGAAGACCTCACTAGAGCGATGGTCTTGCATCATACATGTTCTCCACCTGCGCAGAGTGCAACAGCTGACATCTCTGCACAAAGGGAAGGGCAGTGCCTTCTGCTCGACTGAAAAGTACTCATTGACACCCCTACGTAGTATTTGACCGTGCTGGCTGTTGGTGCTGTATTGACACACCTGACCTCAAAATCTGGATTCAGGAAGCATGCTCATTGTAAGTTTGGCTTCTGCCTTCCGGGGCTGCATTACATTGATATGATAGTATGTGTGCATTCTGATACGCCTGTGTAGTGGGGTAGGCCAGCTAGCAAGTCATCTGCAGGACTTCAGAAACATGTCAATGTCAAACTGGTGCCGGCTGCGGAAGAGCATCAGATGGCTGCGTGGCCTGCTTTGATCAGCATCAAGTGTTTCGCCGAGTCCAACATTGTCGAGCTTGTTGAGTTCTTCTTAAAGCCAGACTCTTTGACTGCAGCAGTTGTTGCTGTGCAAGTATGCACTCTGAGGCCATTTATGTAACCTGTTCAGTACGGCAAGGTAATTGCTGACGCTGTGACGGCAAAACCCAACATAAACGGACTAGTCATGTCAGGTTGAGGGGCTGCAACACAATAATCTTGACAGCCCAGCATCTTGATGCCCAGCACGTCTGTAAGGGGGCTTGTGCTGAGCCTGCACCTTGTCGTTAAGGCCTGGTATGTGCAGAGGGCTTCAAGATGTAGGCATCACAATTAGCCAAGGGCATGTGTAAGTAGCATGATGACCACTTTTCAATGAAAGGCATTACTGAGCAGCATCGAGATTAGTGAGAATTGTCTGGTAGGTGGTACGTCAAATTAGTGGTGCAGCCGCAGCTGGCATGGCCCCCTTTCCAAGTGAGAGCAGCTGACTCGAGGTACACAAAGTATGCCTGTTAACAATTGCAAAGATCCTACCTATTGCCAAGAAATCCAACATGGAGTTCAATGTAAGTGATAGTCTCGATCGAGCTTAGTCCAGCTATGCAGTCAAAAGATGTGTCTCTGAACAGATTTCTGTAGGCTTCACAGCTTTGGTGCCGTTCCAGCAAAGTGGACCAAGAACAAAAGTAGCAGGTGTCCTGATGATACTACTGGACTCCTGCCATGAAGCATATGGATCCAAGTGCCTAAAGGTCCACAACCTCATTCCTGCAACCACAGTAAGTCTCACCTGCTATGTATGGGCAAGCAACAGGCAAGACGACATGTGAGTATTCAACACAGTAGTAGAGGCGGACACTTGACATCAAGCACCGCCCACATTGCACTTTTGAGTATACGTGCACCTAAGTATACCATGAGAGCATTGAGTGGAGCCGAGCTTATACTACTTCTGTGCGATGAGGCTGCTGGCATGTATTCCGACTCAAGCCATTGCATGCCTGGATGTAACACTGTTGAGGCCTGCAATGCAAGAGCACAGGAGACCCACCTCACTGGAGGTGGCACACAGGCACTTGCTGTGCCAAAGTGGAGGAAGTGGACACTGCAAAAGCAGCCATACCGAAGCAGCTTCGAGACAGCCAAGGCCGGTCCTCTGACCACTGGATGAAGGCTCGTGCCACACCGAACCTTCCCCCTATCCAGGCCACCTCCAGGGGCCGTGGCATGGCATTCCCAGCCAGCCCGCCGGTTACCTTTCCAAGACCCTAAGTTCGTTAGCCGTTCGCCCTGCAGCTGCCGCGGCACCTCCTGTGGCACCTCCCAGAAATGCAGGTGGCTGCCGATCGCTGAGCACCAGGCTGCCTGTGCCAAGGCCAGGCGGGCTTGCATCCAGGCCAAAGCTGCTTCCAGGCTCATCCTCAAGAGCAGCCTGCAAGTCGTCCACCTGTCATTGCAACAGAGTGACAAGGAGCAACAGCAGCTCAGCTCAACTGTAGCTCTGGCTTACCTCCAATCATTGAGGACAAGCAGGGATGACATAAAGGGCAATGCAATGGAAGCCATGAAGGTGAGCACATGAAGGCAGCAGATCCACCACAGCACCTACCACTGAGCAGGACGCCATCACCCACTGCCTGTCCCCTGTGCGAAGCTGGAGCAGGCATGTCGTCAGGGCAGAGCAAGATGGCAGGCGGCCGGCTCTCACCACGCCGAAGAGCACCGCAAAGTGCTTCTTGCGCAGGTCCAGCGTCTGCTGCAGGGCGGTGTTCTCCCTCTCCAGGCCCGCAATCTCGCGCTCCAGCTCCTCGGTGGCCTTCTGCGTCGCCCTCCGCGACGGCTGCGCCGCGATCAGCTTGCGCTCCACCTCGCACTCCTCCTCGTGCTGCCGCTCCACCTTGGCCACCTCCAGGTCCTCCTGCAGCTGGCCGATGTCCACCTCCGCCTGCGCTCGCGCTCGCTCCGAGCAGCGTGAGTCATGCGGGCAGACCCATCCTGGGACCCGTCGTCTCGGAGAGTGCGGGGGGGGGGGGGGGGGGGGGG
>WELB01000109.1:451909-467502 GCA_009602725.1 Spirogloea muscicola
GTCTACCGGTTCACCATGGAAGCGACGGGCGATTGCGTGGCGGGCGAGCTGGTTAAGTAGCTCAAGCCACCGAGCGCCCAGTGCCCCATGGATGTCAATTGCCAACGGGAAGAACTCGTCTTCCGGTGGATGGTCGGCGTACTTGATCTCTTTTGCCCGAGCGGCGCAGGCGACCGCATACCCAGCCTTGGTGGCAGACTGGGCTGGGTGGGAGCGGTCAAATGCGTCGGTAGTCAATAGGGTGGCCAAGGCAAGCCAAGGCACTGCGGGTCCAGGCAGCAGGCGGCAGGAAGGCGGCGGGGCCGCCCACGAGAGCGCCAAGGCGGGGCGGGCCGCTCGTTCTGGAAGCGGCCGGCGCCGGGGGGCGAGGGCCGTCCGATGGCGGCGCGCATCCGGCGGCGCGGAGCGCGCGTGGGGCCCGCCGCCCCCGTACTACCCCGCCGCCGTCCGGGCTTGGCGCATCGGTCCCGCACCCCGTGTCCCGTCGCCGGTCCCGCTTTCCTCCTGGTTGTTCCAGCTGGTTGCTCCAGCCCCTATTCGCACTCAAGCTCCCTCAGACCTTGTCCATTCTTTTGGGCTGGCCTTTCCCAGCCACCAGTCAATCTGGCCGCGCTTTCTGTCATTCTCAATGGGCGAGCACTTTCTTTTCCTCCTCCTTTTTTTTTTTTTTTTGAGCAAGTACAAGGACCACCCGATTGCCTTGCATCGCCGGGCTGGTCGCGCCCTTGCAGCAGCCCCCCTCTGGTCTGCGCAGCGGGGTTGCTCTTCCTCCCCTCACCTCATCTGACTTCCTACTGCCGGCACGGGGGTGTTGAGGGCGCCCTGTCTGCCTAGCCTTTGGCTCCGTCATGAACACCTGTATGCATCTGGCTGGCAGTTTACAGCCGATCCTTTGACATCAGCAGCCGCATTTCTTTTTCCGGCCCCCCTCTCGCACACCTCGTGCTGGCCTGATCTGGCGCCCCCCCTCCCGTTCACCATCACACGCGCACCGCGCGCGCCTTGCCGAGGAGAATAGGAAGCGCGGCCAGATTGACTGGCGGCTGGGAAAGGCCTGCCCAAGAGAATGGACAAGATCTGAAGGAGCAGGAGTGCGAAGGACTAGGACTAAGACATCAGCCAGGGGTGTGCCCACTCTTCTGGCCCGGCCCTTCCCACAGCCACTGCTCCTCGCCTCCCCTTCTTCCGCCCCTCGGACAGGGGCATGTCGCTCATCCGGACGGAATCAGCTCGTCCCAAGGAGGCCAGCGCTGCGGAAAGCCAGCCCACGGAGACTGGGCAGAGGAGCCGGGAAGGAGTACCAAGCTCTTGCCGAATTGCGGCTCGCATCATGACAGCAGCCGCAGTCTTCTCAAAACGCGGCCCGTGCCCGGCAGCCCGCCGGCCGTCGGTCCCCGCCTGCAGCTCCCCCTCGGGAGTAGCGCTCCCCGCCCCGTCTCCCCTCCACGCCCGTCATGAACACCTGTATGCATCTGGCTGGCATTTCACAGCCGATTCTTTCATATCAGCAGCCGCTTTCTTTCACGCCCACCCCCTCGCCCACCGCCGCCGCCGCCACCCCCCCCTGCCGCCGCCGCCGCCGTCGCCACCGCCGCCTCCATGGTGGCAGCCTCCCACCCGGCCCCGCCCCTCCACACGCCCGGGCCCCAGCATGCAGCGACGGCCGCGTGACCCCGCCTCCGCCGCCGCCAACACCCCGCCGCCGGGCCACGACGCTGCTGCCTCCCACAGCGCTGGCGCTGCCGCAGCCGCGAGGTGGACTGTGCCGGAGCCGCTGAGCCTGCCTCCTCCCGAGCGGTGGGGCCACTCTGCCTGCTACTCCGACGGGAACCTGCTCGTCTTCGGGGTACGGCCTAAGGGTGCCCACTGCCGAGACCAGCTCGCCGCCGGCAGCCTCTGCTCGCCGAGCTGCACTGCTGGCGCCGCCAGCAGCAGAGCACCAGTGCAGATCGCGGCGAACAGCACTGCCTCCCGTGAGCGCTGTTGTGGTGAAGACGTCCTTCAGTTGCTGCTATTGCCGGCAACAGGGGCAAGACAGCCCCCTTGACGGCTGGCCGTGATCGACTGGAGAACGACCAGCCAATGCTGCCACGTCGGGGTGGAGCGTCCTTCACTCGCCTGGACGGGCTGAGAGGCCGGGCGACAGTCGGTTGACTTGGAACGGCAAGCTTGACGCCTGACAGGGCTCCACATCGCCACGACCGCACTGGAGTGGGAGAAGTCGGGGTGCTGCTGCTGATCGCAGCCGGCGTCTGTCCTGCCACTGCAGGGCTGCTGCGGAGGGCACCACTTCACCAATGTCGTCGTGCTCAGCACGTCCACGTGGAGCTGGACGCCGCTCGCGACGGCCGGCTGGCTGCCTGGCCCGAGAGACAGCCACAGCGCCGTCATGTACGGCAGGAAGATGGTCGTCTTCGGGGGCACCGACGGCAGCCGCAAGGTGAACGACGTCCACATCCTGGACCTCGACTCCCTGGAGTGGACGTGCCCCAACACCACCGGCCAGCTCCCGGCTCCCCGGGAGAGCCACAGCGCCGTCCTTGTGGACGGCAGCAAGATGCTCGTCTTCGGCGGCAGCGGCGAAGGCGAAGGCGCGTACTTGAACGACGTCCACCTCCTGGACCTGGATGAGATGGCGTGGCGCTCCCCGGAGATCAGCGGTGACATTCCAGTGAGCAGGGACAGTCAGGCGGCGGCTTTGGTGGACGGCAACAAGCTCCTCGTCTTCGGGGGCGACTGCGGCGACCGATACCTCGCCGACATCGACATCTTGGACCTTGCAACCATGACTTGGTCGAGGGTCGGTGCCAGTCGCTTCTTCCCACTGGAGGTCTGAGGGGCGTGCATGCCTGAGTGCAAGTCCACTCCAAAGCACTCCCCAAAATGGGCTACACGGCAGGGCAAGGGCAGGGGCAGTAACTTCCCGCGTGCTGTGCAGTCGGGAGCAGGTGTGCTGATCGGTACTCGATGGCTGGCCTGAGCCGCCAGCTGCATCGTGCATGGCTGCAGCTAGAGTCGCTCAGCCTGCACTGCCCTGACGCGCGGGCGGGTCACACGGCAGTCGCGTGGGAGAGTAAGGTGCTCGCCCCTTCACCTCCCGACAAGCGAGAGGCCACAGACGCCGCACTCGCCCAGGCCGCAAGAGCGAGGCATCTGCCTTGCTACTTGCTCGCTCATGTGCCCTGATGCCTGTCAGGTGTATGTCTTCGGAGGAGTCGGGAACCGAGCCTACTACAACGACGTGTGGATGCTGGACATTAGCCTGTGCTCGTGGACGCTTCTGGATGTCTGTGGCTCAGTGCCCCGTGGCCGCTTCTCGCATTCAGCGACTCAAGCCGGCAGCTCCAGCATTCTTTACGGCGGGTACAGATGCTCCTCGGCGGCCAAGCATCTCACAGCGTGCCCCTCATACCAGTCGTGCTGGTAGTCCTGGCTCTCAGCGCAGCAGCTTCTCTAACAGCGTGACATCTCTTTGTGGGAGATATGCCTCCACCATTGCAGGTGTGGCGAGAACGACGTGCCGCTCGGCGACCTGTTTGTCCTGCAGCTCGCCCAGGGCGACGTCATTGGTCACGAGTCGAGCATGTGGCAGCCCGTGACGCTGTCGTCACCACCCACCATGACGCCCAGCCACCGGAAGAAGCCCAAGTACAGCATGGCGCGTGTTGCTCCCGCACCCGAGCTTGCCAGGCCAGCGGCCCGGCAGCCCCACTCGCTAATCGGGGCGGATGTCCAAGGCGTCATCGACGGCCTCTTTGATGCAGGGTTCCTGCTCTCTGCAGAGGTTGGCGGGCGCCACTTCAGAGGCATCCTCTTCAACCCCCTCGGATCTCTGCCGCTAGTACCTGCTGGCGGCAGTGCTGGCGCTGGAGCCGACGTTGGCGCAAGTTCTGATGGTGGACCAAGTAGCATCGGGCAGCTCATGATGCAGGGATTCCCCAGGCCCGGCGAGAGCGGCCTGACTGAGACCGTCTGGGGCCGGCCCGTCAGCCGGCAAGCAGCTCCAAGCCTCACGACGCTGGCGGACCCCGTTGGCATGGCCGACTTGAGCTGCCTGCAGGCTGACCTGGACTACTGGGAGGGCGAGTTGTGATCGGCCAACTTGAATTGCAATCCGCTCAGTGTGGAAGACCCAGCGCTGGGTTTGGGTTTGCTTGTTGTCGTGCTACATGAGAAGGTGCAAGGTGACCTTGATGGGGCTAGATGAAGAGTGTTTGCAGTTGTGGGCAAGTACAAGGACACAAACAAGCATACACCGACTACGCAGTTAAGATGGACCAAACAAACGTTAGAATACCCTTGGTCTCGGCCAGATTCCAAATGTGATTGAGAGCACCTGTGCGGAGCAATCTTCGAGAAAAAACTACTGACAGTCCGCATCTCCACGCGATTGCACGCTGGCAAACTCGACAATACCAGAGAACGAGTCATTCGTCTTTGTCAGACCCCAGAATGAAGTCAAGTAAAGCTCGAACTCGGGACAGAGGCAAGGTCTTGGGCATTCATTGTGGACAAAGGAAACCGCTCCGGAGGTCCCTAATGACCGGCATCACAGCAGGCTTTGTCGCATATCTGGGCTGATCGGGGATACGGTTGCTGCTCACAAGCGGTTGCAGCCGCTTTCTTCACAAGGAGCTTTCCTTGTGAGCAGCATGCGAGTGGCATCTGCGCACTTTGGTCCAGTCGAAGATGATACAAGCCCGTAAATCAGAAGCAGCATGCTCCAGCAGCATGGACACATGGCTTCGAACACTACTTCGTCTCATCCTGGTGCCTTGATGACTATTTCACTGACAAGGTGTTAGGACATGGACAATCTGTGAAACAGTGACGGCGGAATGTGGCCTCTGCAGGTACGAGGAATGACTGAGCACAAAGGATGACGCCCCCTTGCACTTTGGTAAAGGTGAGCGCACGGTTACGACAGGGAGCTGAGCCAAAAGAAACTGTGGAGAAGACCATCTTATACTGAGGAGTGCAGATACCCATCAACAGTGCCAGGACTGTCCCAGACACCTGTCCTTGTGTGTCGCATCTGTGTTCCTGACTCTTCCAGCGTGCAAAGTCTGCCACCCTACCCAACACTGGATGCGTTCAGGTGCTGCCATACAGAGTAGCCCCCTCAAACTGCAGCTGCCTTGCAAGCCATGTTCAAGCTTCTGCAGTATGGCCTACTAGGAAGCTTGCAAAGGGCCTGGCCACCGCCATGTACTGATCTCGTAATTATGGATGCGCACATTCTTGTGGCGGGTGAAGGCCACCAGTGACATGATAGCTAATCTGATGGCTGGCGACCCGTTCACGTTCGAGCTGAGCTAGGTACCCTGGCCCTGCAGACAAAAGGCTAGCAGGTTATTTGTAGTAGCAAATCTAAGGAGCGGCAGGAGCAATACGGGTTTGCAAGGACAGCGGAGACACCGAGGACTTTGCAGCAAGGCCCTTCAAGCAAGAGCTGTAGTGTGGCAACACCTGGGCTGCTGCTGCTGCAGCAGCAGCAGCAGCACGTGACGCCCGCAAGAGGCGCGCCCGCTCCTGCCACGGCGGGGCTTTTGGCTGCTGCTGCTCCTCACAGTCACAGGCGCACGCAGACTCAGATCATACCCGCGGTGCAACATATATGTCAATGCAGGCAGAGTTGAGGGCTAGGTGCAACAATGGCAAGCGACCAGCACGCAGAGCCGCACCTCGTGCGCGGCGCCCACCATGGAGGGGCGAGCTTGCACAGTATAGGTGTCCGCCTCCTCCACCATGGTGGCTCCTTCCAGCTCCTCCAGGCACAAGGACTCCACGGCAGGCTGCTTTGGCAGGCCTTGGCTCTGCTTTCCATTCAACTTGGCGGCTCGTCCTGATCGATCAGCTCTGAGAGTGGCCGCATGACCAAAGATGGCCGCATCATGGGCTGCTTGGAGCTGCGCCTCTTTCTTCTGCGCCCGTGCAGACAAGGTGGTGTGAGTCAGTCCGAGTCGTGGCCAAACAGTGTGCTATCACAGGCCCGCACTGTGCGTCCAGATGACCGTCAGCGATTCCAGGATCCCTGCGGCGGCAGCAGGTCAAGGGCGGGCGTCCTTGTCATGGGGCTTGAAGCTCAGAAGACCTGGGTCTGCGAGGAGAACAGGGACGCTCCCACGGCCTCGTGGTGCACGCTGTGCTCTCCCCAGATTTCACCATCTGCCAGAAGCAGGACGCAACTGCGACCAGTCACTATGTGTGGCTAGGCTTCACGCAGTCCCCAGGTTGGTGTCATCGTGCAGTGTGTTTGCACTGTCTCAGCAGGGGCACTGACTCTCGGGTCGCTGCAGCGAGGCGTCGTCGTCCAGCGGTGCGCTGCTGCTGAAGTCAAAGCGCTCCCACTCGCCCGTCATGCCCTTGGCCGTGTCCTTGGACACTGCCCGCCACGCCCAGACAAGAGCCGAGGTGGCCATGTCAGTGGTAGGCAGCTGCTGAAGCCAGCTGCTCGCTTGGCAGAGCTTCTGGCAGCCACCGACAAGATGTGGAGGAGCGCCAGACGAGCAGGTTCTGGCTCACCCATCTCGGACAGCTGGAGCTTCATCTGAGCCTTCACCCTCTCCGCAGCGCTCTGGAGCAAGAGCAAGCAGCACTGCCGCTGCGTCACGCCCTCCTCTCACCGGCGGCAAGTGCGCCGCAAGCCATTGGGCAGCGCTCTGCTCACCATATTGTCAAAGCCCGGGATGCGGTCTGCAAGGCCGTCCCGATGAGCTCCCCGGTGACGGTCATCGGGCCTGCTGCCATGACCAACGGGCAAAGGACCCTTTGCCCGTTGGGAGGACGCTGCCGCCGCCCGGTGCTCGGCAGCAGTTTTCCGGCGCCCTCCGGGGCTTCGACTCCGCCGCCCTTGCCTGTCATCACGGTGGTCGCGGCTGCGGCTGCGGCTGCGGCTGGGGCTCCGCCGCCGCCGCCGATGGCCTCGACCAGGGCTACTACTGCTGCTCCTGCGCCTCCTCCTTCGCTCCCGGCCTCCGCCATGGCCGCGGCTGGTGCTGCGGCTGCGCCGCCGGCCACGGTGCCTCCCGCGGCTGCGGCTGCGGCTGCGGCTGCGGCGGCGGCGACAATTGCTGCGGCGAGGGCAGCGGCGGCGGCACCGCACGGTAGCTGGCCGCAGGACGTAAGCCCGGCGGTGTTCTGTAGGCAGTCGTTGGAGACGCCGCCTCTGGCCGGGGTGGCTCCTGGCCTTGGCCCTGGCGGCCCGCCTCTACTGGTGACAGCGGCCCTTTGGCGGCGGTGATGGCAGAGGGCGGGAGGACAGCGGCGCTGGCAGAGGAGAACGCTGCCCTGGAAGGGCCGGCATTCACCACATACACGTAGCCTGACAGCGGCTGCCGCTGCGCTGGCGGCTGCTCCTGCCTCCTGTCGTGGCCATTAACTGTCGAGGCCTGAGCCGCCATCGTGGCCGCCGCTGGCGAGTCTGTGGCGACGGCAGTCGTGGCGGCACTGCGGACAACAAAGTGTGGCAGGCCCGAGTGCTCGCGCAGCATGCCAGCGGCTATCGGTGCCGACATCGCCCCTGCCGAGGCGGCCCCGGTGCCACCAGCGGGGGCGCCCTCCGGCTTCTCGGAGCCGTCGCCACCGGCCGCTGCGGACGCTGCTGCACGCTGCGCCGTCCGCGCCGGCACTGGCGGCGGCAGGAACGGAAACAGTCCATTGACGCTCCTGCCAGCGGGCTCTGCGGACGCCCTCTTTGGGGAGCTGGGCGGCTGCTGCTGGGAGGCCACGTCTGCGGCTGCTGCTGGTGCCCCTTGTTGAGGTGCAGCAGTGGTGGGGGCCAAGGAGGCGGACAGACGACCACGGTCATCGCCGCTGCCACCGCTGCCGGAGCTGGCTCTGCGACTGTTGCGCAGCATGTGCTCGATGGCCATGGCCATTGGCGTCGCCGTGGCGCTGCCTGCCGCGGTGCCAGGCATGGTGAACCTGCTGCTGTGAGCCGTCGGCTCGGCCAGTGACGGCGGTGCTCCATGCACCTGGTACTGCGCAAGGACTGTGGCGGCACTCAANCGCCGGCGCTGCTCCGCCGCCTGCGGCAATCGCGGCACCCGCGCCCGCGGCGGGGCGGCAGGAGGCGCTGCCCGATGACCGCTGCCTGGCGGAGCCCGAGCCTCCCGCCGAGAGCCAGGTCCGCCGGCCCCCACACGCGCCTCAGGCTGCCGCATGCTCGCTGCCACAACCTTCGCCCTCTGCGCTGCCGATCCCTTGCTGCCGCTGCAAAGCCGTCCTCCAGGGGTAGGCGCCATCTCGGCGGTTGCAATCTGCCAAGCTCCCGGGGGGGGGCGCCCGTCTTGCAGCTGGGGCAGGCAGGCAGGCGGGCGAGCTGAGACTGGCCGCGCAAGGCGGGCTCCGATCCCTCGTTGCACTGCCGTGGTCAGCGCTGCACCACCACAGCAAGCTTCCCCAAGGGACCCCGCCGCGCTCGGGCTGAGCGTCCCTTCTTCTGCTGTCTTGCTGGCTGTGCCTGCCGCAGCGTGGGGGCTCGGACCTGCGCACGCTCTTTCGGCGCTTCGTCAAGGTCGCAGCGCCCTACTGGAGCTCCGAGGACAGGGTGCAGGCGCGCTGGCGGCTGGCTGCCGTGTTTGCGCTCACGCTCGGCACCACGGGCATCAGCGTCGCCTTCAACTTCCTCGGCCGCGACTTCTACAACGCCCTCTCCAGTGCACCCGCGTGGCCCCCACCCCATGAGACCTGCATCCCTGCATCACTGTCACCCCTCCTGCTCGAGCTCGCGGGGCTCGTGACCGGCGGGTGTCTGTGAGCCAGGCTTCAGCAGTGCTTGGCTGCTCCTGGGTGGGGCCAGGCAAGGACGAGGAGGCGTTCACGAGGCAGCTCACGTACTACCTTGCAGCCTTTGCCGGCGGCATCCCTGTGAGAGCCACCAAGTGATCTGGCCTCGACAAGGCAGTGTGCTGTAGCCGGACGTTGCTCCAGAGCTGTAGCTGCACAGTAGCAGGGCAAGGCCCGGTCCCCACCTTCCCTTGTCTGACAGCCCTTTCACTGGGGTTGTGGTGGTGTAGGTTTTTGTGATGCGGGACTACGCGCGGGACACGCTGGCGCTGCGCTGGCGGGCCTGGATGACATCGTCATACCTGGACCAGTACTTCCGCGGCCGCAAGTTTTACAACATCCAGTCGCAGTCGCTGATTGACAACCCCGACCAGCGCATCGTGGACGACCTCAACTCCTTCAGCGGCACTGCGCTGTCCTTTGCTCTCGCAATGTTCAACGCCGTGATCGACCTCGCCTCCTTCTCTGGAATCCTCTACGGCATCTACCCCCCACTCTTTGGAGTCCTGGTGGTCTACTCATTGGGTGGCACGGCAATCAGCGTGGCCCTTGGCAAGGTCATGCACCCTCCCGCATGGTCACCTGCTCTTCAGCCACGGCGTGCTGCAAATACCTTTGTGTGGGAGCTGTTGCCGCCCAATCCGTTGTCCGAGAGTCCTGCAGTGGATGGCTGTTGTCACACCCGAAGCCCTCTGAGTTTCTGATGCTGATGGAAAGCTGTGGTGTCAGGGCCTCGTGTCACTCAACTTCATGCAGGAAAAACGAGAGGCAGACTTCCGTTATGGACTAGTCAGAGTGCGAGAGAATGCCGAGTCAATTGCATTCTACAGAGGCGAGCGTTCCGAGACTGCGCTGCTCATTCAGCGCTTCCGCCAGTCTTTCCAGAATAATTCTGTGAGTGGATTTAGCTTCCCACCCTTGTCTTCAACCTTGGCATCTGAATCAGAAGTGCTGCCTGAGTTATCAGGGGGGAGTGAGAGCGCAGGGAATGGACTGTTAGGGGAGATCTAAGTCCAGATGCTTGACTCTGATGTCATGGCTCTTCCCTTTTCCCTTGACGTTCAAGCACTCTCTTTTTAACCCACTCATTTGCTTTATGGATTCTTTTGCTCCGCACAGCAACTTCTTCTGGCAGCCAGAAACCTGGACTTCTTCACAAGCGGATACAGATACCTGATCCAGCTGCTGCCTGCAGCTGTTGTTGCTCCACTCTTCTTTGCTGGGAAGATTGAGTTTGGGGTCATCAATCAGTCCTTCTCTGCTTTCAACCATGTTCTCGGGGACTTCTCGCTCATTGTCTATCAGTTCCAGTCCTTGTCCACCTTCTCCGCAGTCATCGACCGTCTAGGCAAGGACTCTCATGCACTCCCACATGACCGGGCAAGCATGCCGTGCCTGTGCTGGCTCTCCCTCTCACCAATATGCTGACCATGTCATGCCTGCTCCGAGTGTCTCAGCAAGTGCGCTTGTGAAAGGGCAAAATAAGAAGTCATTCATCCACTTAACTCTCACCAACATGCAGGGGAGTTCAGCGACATTCTCGACCAGCCACAGTTATCTTCTTTGCCAGCAGAAGCAGACGGCAAGAAGGCCACCTCTTCAAGGCCAACCATCACTCTTCAGGACCTGGCCTCTTCTAAGCCCTTGTTGTTAGCTGATAATATCTCAGACTTGTCCAATGGCAGCTCCAGATCGATTGACAGCGTCCTGCTAGAAGTGGAAAATTTGACGCTGTTCACGCCCCAATACACTAGCGACCTCTTCAGAGGCATGTCCTTCATGGTCACCCAAGGCCAAAATCTTCTGGTGGGCTGTCCTCCTTGGCTCGCGTCAAGCAGTGGATTCAATCCATCCTGTGTCCAGTGCCAAAGTCCCTGGCAAGTACTCTAGCAGTTGCTTCTCATGACATGCTACTACTGTGAGCTCCTCGATGCTGCATACTGAATCCAAAGACATGCTGAATTGCATCTAAGATTATTTCGCAGGTCATGGGGCCTAGTGGAAGTGGCAAGACATCCCTCTTGAGAGCAATTGCAGGCTTGTGGCAAGCGGGCCATGGCAGCATCCGACGCTATGTCCGTGTGGGTCCAGAGGGCTCTGGACCTGAAGGGGAGAAGGCCTGCGACCCAGGAGCAGTGGGCAACAGTGTATTCTTTGTGCCGCAGAGGCCGTACATGGTCCTTGGTACCCTGAGGCAGCAGGTTCTCTACCCAACGTGGAGCGATGAGGACCTTTCGTCTGCCACTGACAACGCCCTGCTTAGCAGTATGCATTGCTGCAAGCCCACGCAATTGGGTCTGTGTGATGAGGCAAGGGAATGTGCCATTACTTACATTGCTGGCTTTCTGTGGCTCTTGAGTACTCAGGATGTCTCCTTTGAATGCTGAATTTTGCACTTACAGCCCACAATGACATCCCTGCAGGCCTTCCCTCTGTTGGAGGTCAGCTTGAGACATTTGCCACTTTGAGCTCACAGCACCGTGATGGAGAAGTGGCTGTTTCAAATACGCCGCAGCCTAGCGACCATGCTCTGCAGGAAGCGCTGAAGGAGGTACAGTTGGGCCACTTGCTGGATAGGTGCGAAGGGCTGGATGCACGCGTAGAGTGGGCTTTAGCCTAGTTGACGTTGTCATATCTCGACGTTGTTAAGAAGGACTCTCGCTTTTGACCGTGGCTGACCGCTCGACTTCGGTCCTTCCCACAGGAGGCAAGCATTTATCCACAGAATGTGACCTGACAGAAAGACGTCCGCTCATGAAAGCACATCAGAAGTACTGGATCTAGGTATTAGGGTTCAAGGTTTAGCTTATGCGAGGGCTGCCCAGACTGGTCAGAATTTGCATGCATACCTGTGACGTGGAGCTGCTGGCCCACCGTAACGGGCATCAGCACCGGTCTGAAGCATGCTGCTTAGATTCTTTTCCAAGACTTCGTGCTAGAATGAATTCACCTCGGAGAGTGAAGCACGCATATCGCCTAGTGGCAGCGAGGTCTTCCAGCAAGTGAGCATCTTCAACGGTAGGCGCTGCTAGATGTGTCACGCTTGGTGGCATTCCTCAGCAATCAGCACGTGTTTGAGCAGGGTACCCGTGGCCAGTTCTGACCCTGGCTTCGTCACTTGTGCGCATAAGAGGGCCAGCTTGTGGAAGCCGAACGATGGCACACACTCCCAATACAGCAGAGGCTAGAGGTGCTCCTCCAGCACCTGCAGCCACCTTCGATCACCTTTGGGTAGAATGTGAAAGTGAACGAATGTGAATCCATAGATTCTTGAGGCCGACGGAATACTTCATTCTTTTGCCCAGTCCATTGGGCATCTCTTCACAGCTTTGTACGATAAGTTGCATGCTGATGTCGCAATATTCCTACAAGGACATTATTTTCTTTGAACGTAATCTCCACATGGACCTCTCATAGTAGTGCTAGAATATTCGCAAGGAAGAGACTTGCACTGTGTCAATGAAGTTGCAGTGTGACAGTGAACAAGCTCTGGAGCAGCTCAAAGACACCAAGCGCAAGGCCAAGAAGGTGTGGCACCCTTTGTGTCCTTGCTTGGGTGTAGTTTTAGCTGGGACCTCGCAGGGGGGGGCCCATGTTGCGACGACCTCATTGTCACACACAAGGTTTTGCTTGTGCATACTTCTCTGCTTGTTGTGGCTGCTTCTTCTGCTGGCTGGTTGCACGGTTTCTTGCTCGTCCGCACGTAGTAGGTGGGCTGTTAGATGGTGCGTAACAGGGAAATCATCTACACGTCTACGAGGTGGTGCGAGAGATGTTGGCCAGCTTGACGAACATCCACATGTGAGGAAGCACTTGTAACCACCTGTGTACAGAGCACAAATGGGTTGTCCTTCGACGATCCTGTTCATGTGCTTGAGAAGCAGCACTTGGACACAAGCATTTGCGCTTGCGCAACCTTGACCCTGATAATAATGCCCCTGCTCAAGCCATGCCTTACTTGCAAACTAATACAAGAGATTCCATCGGGCACGTGTTACCGCACCTCTCTTTGCCGTTGGTCTGCAATTCGTGTGGCATGTTCTGAAGATGCAAAAAGAGGGTGCGCTCATACTGACAGGTCTGCTGACTGGGCCTTCTGCCTTTGCTTTGGCATCATCAGCTGCAGCTTGGTACCACCCTCCGTCTTGGCAGCTGCGGTATGATGAGAACATGGCGTTCTCATCAACCTTCATGCCCACAGAAGTAGCCATCAGATGGCAGTGCATGTGCGACCAAAGATGGGAGTGCTACTTCCATGAGTGCAACATCACACTAGCTCCCTGTCCAGCAAGGAGAAGTACGATGTTGTCGTTCGAGCGTAGGAACAGCTAACTTATGGACTAGCTGCCATGTCTGAGTAGCCAGCTCGGTGCACCACCCTGTGACTCAACATGAGCAGCTAGATGAACGCGCAATATTGTGATACCGAGGAGTAATGAAATGCCTGTAAACGTGTGGTGAATGGGAAGGTTTTGTCACTGCCCCCAAGGGTGGCTGACTGCACTCCCGTTGCTCTGCAGCTCAAGAAAATCATCCTGTGAGAGGCAATTTGATACTTGTGATACAGCCCAGGTACTTGCATGGTCGTTGCTGGAACTAGTGCAATCAATCTTTCCCGGCGAGAAGCATTGCTGCCGTCTTGAGCCACCCATGTCTGAAAACACTTGAGTCTGCCAGATGTTGCTCCACTCCACTGCAGTCTACTGTCCTGCAATGACGCCCTTCATCGTCCTTGCACAGCACTGCTTGCACAGCATGCTCCTCGTCTTCAGTCTCCGGACATGCCACCGCCACTGTCACGTGCACGAGAGTCAATGCGCATGACAGCGCTCAGCAATGCAACTGTGAGAAGCTCTTTAAGCTGTCCATACGTGGGGCCTCGGAGCAAGTCGCTTCTCTGAATTGCTGCAAAGAGTCCACAAGTGTCGAGCTGTCTATTACGGTACAGTTCTCCTCTGCGGGTCTACACCCTACAGCTGTCAGAATGTACGTGGCGCTAACACCTCTCAAACGTCCAACACCACGGGAGGTGCAAGTGTCAAACCTCTTAGCAGATGAGTTGTTGACAATGTGTGCGTCAATGAACCATCACTCGTAGGACAACAGCTGGTGCAAGGGATGAAGAGACGCCCATGCTACGGATGGTAATGATGGTGCTGCAGTCGCCACCTCGTTGGACGTGCACAGATTTCAAAATCAAGGACATGGTCACTCCCAAGTCAGTGCCTCAAGATGCTACTTGGAGCCCAGGCACTTTGTCTGATTGCGAGAGTGAACCTCTTCCTGCCTCCCTAGTCCGCGCGAATGGGTTGCGCCCCTGCTCCGTGGGACCTAAGCATACGTGGAAGATGGTGCCAGCCCGGCTGGCCCGAGCCTGCAGACTGAAGTTGTGCAGTAGCAGCCTTAGCCTCAGTCCATGAGCCAAACCGAAGCTGCACTTCCTTGAGCCTTCACTGAAAGTCCAGGCCTCTCGCCGCAACAGAGGCGTCGCAAGTATCAGGAGATAAGGAGGTTTGGACTCTTGGCACCCGGCCTCGCGGCGTTCCAGCTGTGCTGCAGCGCCGTCATACGATCAGGTGGGCTGGGCATGACTAGCGACTTCGGCCGAGGCGTGTTGCTGGCAGCACTGGGGGCCGGACTGCGCAGGAGTGCAAGATCTGGTGCCTGTGGGGTTTGTACATGTCGAGCACTGCACTGCTGAAGTAAGTGGTGCTCTCCCATAGGGGGCGAGGGCTGTGAAAAGCGAGCCCCAGAACAGTTGACAAGGTCTGAAGGGGCCGAAAAGCGCTGAAAGATATACTTTGAAGGGACTACGTAGGATAGTGACTTACTGACCTCTAGCCAGCAGCCGCAAGTTAGAAAGAGTAGCCGCCGGAAAGCGGTCCCCTTGACGAAAGCCAGAGGCTGCAGCTAGAGCACGGCCATCACGCAGATTCAAGGCGTGGGCCATGGACCGCTGGAGAGATTCCTGCCGAAGCTGTAATGTCATGGTGCGGTCTCATAGCCCTTGGTGTGCCAAGTACGATGGTCGATGAGGCTACTTCGGGGCCCAGCGCAACAGCTGAGCGTGAGCGTGCAATAGAAGCGACGAGTGAAAGTGTGCGTAAGACATCCTTGACGTCCACGCATGAGGGGGTCAACAGGGTTCTTTTCCGATAGAAGTCGTCGCAAGGAAGATTGTGACGGAGTGCCAACCTGAGGCGTCGGATGCTGGTGATCGGAGGCTGGCGGATGGTCGATGAGGCTACCGCGTCGCCAGATCACAGCAGATTGACGGGTACGGCTGGGCAGATCGGGTCGGGCATGACCGAAGGACAAGCTCGCTCGGGGTCGGCCATTCACAGCCCTCGTCCCCTTTCTATCCGGGCTGGCTCTTCATAGCCCTTGCCCCCTTCGGAGAGCCAATTCCTCGCACTGCCACTGCCTTGATTTGTGTGAGCTGCTTGTGCTTGGCTGGAGAGCCACTTTGTCCATGCACAGCCCCACGCCCCAATGGAAGACCTCACTTCATCGGCAAGCCCCTCGGCGACCGTGTCTGGAGCCGGCGGGATCTGGCCGGAGCGGCGGCGAGATCTTTCTGGCCGTGTCAGTCCTTTCTGTCTGTCCGGGCTGGCTGTCGAGAGAAAGTGCTTGCCCATTGAGAATAGGGGCTGGAAAAGCCAGCCCAAAAGAGGATGAACAGAGTACGAGGCTGTCGATGGGGAGAGGCACTGTCAAGATGAGCAGGCACTCGCACGGGAGCACGGGGCGAGGCGGCAGGCAGGGGGGTCGGCTGGGGAGGCACGAGAGCGGGGGGTGGGCCC
>WELB01000110.1:20069-34113 GCA_009602725.1 Spirogloea muscicola
CGCAGCAGCTCCAGAGTCTCCTCGGCACGGTGGCGCAGGCGCGGCGGCTGCTGCGCAACCTCGCCGGCCAGCTGGCGGCCGTCTACCGCGACGGCGGCGCTGCCCCGCTGCCGCGAGGCGGCCACCTCTACGGCGCCGTACGGGACGCGGTGCATCTCCAGGTCTGCCTCCTCCCGTTTCCTGACACTGAACTTTAGACCCTAAATCCTAAAACCCAAACCCCAATTCTTGCTTCCTGAATGGTCTCGTCGATTAGAAGCCGACGCTGAAGTATCTCCATGACAACTTCAGAATCTTAGCGCATTACTCCTACTCAGTAACCAACAGTACGTCGTACTTTATTGCGAAGTACGTTCGAAATGACAGGACACCTACCTTCCATGTCCTTATTACTGATTCTTATTACTCCTAGAACCTTCTTATTTGACATTGCCACGGCAAGTCATAGATTGAATCACGATGGGTCGAAATTTACTTCTGTTTGAATAAGTTGGACTTGCGAGCGCTTGCGCAGACCGCCTTTGCGGCGCTAGCAAACGGGCTCGGGATGCTGGCGACCATTGACGAGATTGTGCGTGCCAATGCCGCCGTCGCCAGCGCGCCTGCTGCGCTTGTGAGGTCAGCTGACTGTTCGCCATGCAGCACACGTTCTTGGACTGAGATGTCAGGACCAAGGAAAGCAAGATCTCCAGAACGTGATGTCTTTCATTCAAAGGGAAAAGCTTTCTCTTAAGCTTTCTAGGCTCTCAGGATTGCATGCACTCAGAGACTTTGCCTAAGCGCGCATAATTGCTTGGTGCCCGCGTCCTCGCAATGTCAAGGAACCTCGACTCTGATGCCAGCAAGAGACTAAGTGACACTCCCGCATGGCCCGCAGGATGATGCAGGCGGCGCTGCTTGATCCCGCGGCACACAGCCTGCCGACAGGGAAGGTGGACGTGCTGCTGCAGATTGCGACAGACTGGGAGGCTGCGCGCCCAGGTTGCTTCCTGCAAGTAATCACACTGCGTGTGCAACCCCTGACCTAAGCTTGCCCTAGCTCTAGGAGATGCGAGCTGCTTCTGCGAGGAGCATGGACAGTATGGGCTCCTTCTTTGTGGAGTTCTCATCACGTCAGAGCAGCTGCAGCTGCAGCAGAGCTAGTCCTCAGCAATGTGCTTGGTCCTGCCTAGTGGTTGTCGCAAGTTCTTGATTCCTGCCTATGTACATTGAATGTCTCGTTGGAGGGTTTTCACTAATTCTCAAACGAAGCCTGGACCTTTGACGCGCTGAAATGGCCAGCGGTGCTTGCAAGAGGACTTCTCGGCTTGCCGTGACGGTGACAATGTCAAGTCCAACCTCCGCTTCCTGGACGAGCTTTCTTATCACATCCAGACGTCCCTGCATCAAATCTGCGGCCGGCTCGGTATTCTTTGATCCATAATCTCCGAAAGTTCGCGAAGACATACACTCAGCATAGAGTTGGATGATATGAATTACGGGCACTTGCCTTCTGCGCGAGCAATACCGTAGGGACGAGATGATGGACGTCATCTCCAGGCTTAACAGAAGCAGCGCACTTTGAAGCCAGCATTTCAGACGGCCACTTCTTTCGTTGGACCCTGAACTGGTGCAGGCACATACAAGGAACGCTTCGATGACAGGAGTCAGCTGCCGGGCCTGCTCGCCTCCTACGCCCTCCATGCATGGCTTGCAGGTGTGCTTCAGGCAGGGCGGCTTTGTGAAGACCCACCAGCACTACATCAGCCAAGCCAGCTGCATGCACGATATATTAGAATTTGTCTCGCCTCATTTCTGAACAAGCAGTCTCGACAAAGTTGGCCAATGGAACTCATGACACTGGTTGCGTGCTTGACAGGCAAAGCGTCCAACAGGAAGTTGAGCAGGGCGACCCATGAGGCCTGCGCCAGGGTACCGCTCGTGCACGTCTTTAGTGGCGTGGCATTGCGTCCTGCAGCCCTCCTGAAGGCCCATCTCCCGCCGTGGGTGGCCGCCACGGCCTCTCCCAAGGAGCTTCCTGAGGAGGCCTTCCAGTCCGCTGCTAAAGAGCTCCTGCACCAACTCGCAGAGGGCCTTCCCAGGTGCAGTAATCTTCTTTTGAATCTTAGATCCTGCACTTATGCTTTTATACGCTAGGCCCTATAATCTTGGATGTTGCGTCTTCTTTCTCCGGTCCTGCATGAGGCTTGGTTGAGCTCAGAACGCAGATCTCTGAGTATTCTCTTCTCCAGATGAAGAGTCTCTCTTGAGCATCGCGTATCATCATCTCTTCTATTTGGGATCTGACTAGAATGAAATTGATGTAAATGGGATCAAAACATTCTCAGCATGTAATAAGTCTTCTGAGTGATAGGACTGATTTATTTCCTCACGGGGTGTGGGTGGTGTCAGCCTTGTGCAAGTACTGAATGCAGAACTTTGTCCGTGGCTCGTCACAATGGCCACCCCAATATCGTCAAAGGTCAGACCAGATTTGAGCAAGCTACAGCAGTCCTGCTCTTGCAGCTTGGCAAACCCCTCCATCTGACGTTCTTGGCCTTGACCATGACCATGTAAAAGCACTTGTATGTTTGTGTGCAGTATGATCGCGTGCAGAAACCCACCAAGGCCTGTGCAATCGACCGCCTGAAGCTCCTGGAGGAGGTGAGGACTCTCTCTATGGCTGCTGGCACAATAAGCTGTTGCGTTAGTGTCCGGTGGTTTGTAGTACGCAGCTTGAAGGGTTGCACTTTTGCCATTCCTCAACTAGCATGGTCGTCCCGCCAGGTAACAACATGACCCTGACCTTATGCTAGCTACTGTGACCTGCGGTAAGCATCATGCTTTCATGTTCCAGGGAATCACAAGAGCAACTCGCATGCATCACCTCCTCCGGTTGGTCATTGACCTGCATGTTGCTCTTGAGGTATGCCACCAACTTACCTGCCAAAGACAGAGCCAGAGCTGAAACAAAGACTAGTTCATGATAGCAACTTTTCAAGCTAGCAATGAGCTTGAGCAGGCTTGGGAAATTTCATGCATATGTACAGCTTGCCCTCTGCAACTCTCACTTTGACTTTGGGTATGTGTGCATCTACAGGTTGCTGTGTCCAAGGATGATGTTGGACTTTTCTGCGAGCTCGCTGAGATGCTCAAGGCAGGTCATTGCTCCGAGCATTTTATACCCACTCAAGCATCTCCCACATCCAGCATCGTTACTTGTCATATGCAAGGGAATGCTGGTCATTGTGCATAAGCTAAGCCCGTGAAGCAACCTGTTATCATGTTCATCCCGTCTTATCACGAAGGAGACAGAGGGTCTTTGATGCTTTGAGACAAGGTGAAGAAGTGTTCTGCCAGGAAAAGATCACATTCTCATGAGTCGCAAAGAGTATCACATAATCAGGTTTGAATCCTGAAGACTAAAACCTCAAGCTTGTTCACCGAACCTGCAGGCTACTGAGGCTGCATGTAAGGGGCCCGGACTGACCATTGGGGTCGGGTTGGGCTCCATGATTCACTCGATGCATGAGCACATGCGGGAAATGCTGTCCACCTTGAAGGTCAGTTCTTGCTTGCGCATGCCGCTAATTTCCTCAAAAGGTTCAGCCAACTGAAAGAACAAGATGCGGATACTATAGTTTACATCATTGGGAAATAATGGCAATCAAACATCAAAATCTTTGATGTACGTATACCAAACTTCGGTGTTTCACGGTAAACATATCATTTCGAGACATGACTCCTGCATGCTTTTGCAGGACGCTTTTCAAGTCGAGCTCAATTTTATAACGGCTAATAGCAGCGATGGCTCATTCTTTTCTTCTTTCAAAAGTACGAAAATAGCCAAGGCTACTTACATAAGACGAGTCGTGAGGTTTCTGCTGCTTACACACTGCTTGATGCTGTAGCCTCATATACTTCGTGGCTGCGCCAGGCTAGATGCTTGCACTACTGCCCAAAAAAGAGGAGGTCGGCATAACGTGACTATTTTGTGTGTCCAATTAAGCAGGGAACAAAGGAGCGGACATGAAACTGCTGGATGCCCATGCTGCGGTCCGCCCTCCCTCCTTCTGCTCCTGGGTCCTCCCCTGGTTGTTCTGTTGGTTGACTTCTTGAACTAGGCAGCACAGGAGATTGTCATTGAGTAGTACAGCTTCTTTAAGCTTCTCAGGTCGTAGTACCCAAATTGTTGATCAACTTGAGGTCATCAGCCAAGGCTTTGAGCAATCTGTGCACCCACTACCGTGGATGCTTCATCATGCAACTTGGCAGGGCTCGATGCGTCAAGCATGCTAAGTGCAACGACCTTAAGTCGGGAGCTTGTGGTTGAAATGCGTGACACCATAGGCCGTGAGTGGCTGCAGGTCAGCATCTCCATGGAGGTACTGAAGGGCTGCGCCAGCCCTGTTTCTCAGGCGACCCTCGGCCTGACCCTGGATATATTCACCGGGCTTGTAAGTGATGTCTGCCTTGCCCTGCGCCTTGCTGACCCTCAATTGGAGACAGGTGGATGTATATATAGCGTAGTTCGCTCCTTAATACTTTTCACTTGTCATGCACTGGTCGACAATGGCACCAACTTCTTGGTAGCACAGTCATGGGCCTCATCAATAATTCGTGCAGTCTAGGAACAAAGAGACTACAGTGCTGAATGTCAGTGTTTGTCTTGGCATCTCAACTGAGTAGTGAAGATGAACAAATGCATCACAAGGACGGGCTTGTGATTGAAGGTTCAACCTCTTATTGCTCGACTAGTCATAAGCAACATTTGATGATGCATTCGACTGCTACTGGGACTTTCCAATCTTTCAAGGTCAGACACACAAGGATGGCTGGCAAGCAAACATGACACAGTGACACGGCCATTCCTTGCATCTAACCAGAGGCAAGGCAAGGACCAAGGATTGGTGGAGCTTTGGGACTGCGTCCAGCTGCTGGAGTGCGTTGCGGAGCTGACGCAGCGCGCGGAGGACGCCACCGACTGCTCCTTCCTGCTGTGGCACACGGAGATGCTCGCAACGTCCCTTGCATCGCTCTACTCCAGCCCTCTGAGAGCCGGAAAGATCAAGTCAGTCACGTTCCTGTTTGCCCTTGTCAGCTCGTTGCTCCAAAACAAGTTAAACAAGTTTGCGCCTATCATTTGGAAGCCTGACTTCAACAATAATCTCAATGACACAGAGCTCACTACGTACGCTTGCTCTGGGCGGCTTGCACTTGGCTCCCATCATCAACAGAGATAACAACCCAAACAATAGTTGAATAGTTGCTCAGTCTGTGCTAAGGCGCCTGCTCATGGCAGCCACGTCTTGCTGGCCTACTTGGATGGCGTGCGGATGCTACGGTCTGGGGGTGCTGAGATGATCACCATCAAGGATTACGTGGACTTGATTGACAAGATGCTTACTCATGTATCAGACTCTGCCTTCAACACCTACTATACATGACGGGCCATTTCGTCTTGCATATGAAGCGATTGTCTAGGCTGACAATGGTTTGGGTTTTCGTGAGTGTGATAGAGCTCGCTAAGAGGGCTTGACAAAGCATGGCTCCTGCACATTCAATGAGCACCGGTGTCGTGTCAGAAGTCACTCTCTGCCTTCTGCAACTGCTTCCACGTATGTGTCCAGGCAGACCTGCAGCAGGGCAACTTTGGCTCATTTCCTGGCTAATTGTCCAAGTATTGACACATGTCAATGCCTTCAGGAGGTCATTGAGCCACTATGCCACGACGTGGAGACCGACTTGCGCCTGCATGTCCATTCTGCTCGCATTAGCGGTGCTGTGACTGTCAACCCGACCAAGGTAGGATGGCACAACTGGCTATATGACTTTTCTACTTGCCTTGCCTTTGGTTGATATAGGTGCAGTCTTTTCCCATCTGCTTGCCACCCTGTCTTGCGAGGTCTGCCGAGTTAACGTGCACGGTCATTCTCTGCTTGCCAACTGCCCTGCCTGTCTTCATTCGTATGAAGTTGTTCGCACATAAAGCAATAGCATATGCAATCCGTGCCCGCCTTGCACAATGGGTTGGAACATCTTCATCTTTATGATACCTCAACTTGTGTCGTGACATTGACTCCGTCCAGACGGGGATCCGAGATCTAGCCTGGTTCACTCAGATGTCGCCGTTTTGGCTGGCCGGCAAGCGGGTCTGCACCAAAGCGAGGGTGGAGTCCTACTTGGATTCTTCCTTCTACAATCACTGCGCTGTGGCCCTCCATAACTGGAAGGTCTATTCACAACGAACTTTGCTTTACAGAGCATGCTGATGGGCTTTGACAAGGCAATAACTAATTGCTGAGCTTCTTTCTGCCTTTGCAAACACCTCGGAAAATGTCTTGCTAGTCCTTGAGCTTGAGCTCCTGATGCATCGCCGAGCAGACTTATGAGGAAATGCACCAGCTTGCGAGAGAAAAGTACGGGCTCACCTTGGCCGACGTAGAGCTTCCAGGGCACACGCAGGAGCAAGGCCTGGACGTCCTGGAGGTCATGCGTAATGTGCACCTCTTTGCTGCCAACTTCTGTTACAATGTCATCCTGCAGGTGCTCCTATCAAGCACATACACCACTTGCAATCAGGGCACTAAAGTTAGCAGCGAAATCCCAATATTTCACTGTAGAGACTCACAGAGTTACTTCATCATAAGTAGCAGATATCTGGCAAGTCAGAAGTAGCAAACTTGTGGTCAGTGCAGCTGCTTGCACAGGCTCTGTGCAAGCAGCCTGGAAATTAAAAGTCAAGTCCATGGTGCGTACATCCTCACTTCCAATTGGCACTTGATGACAGCTCTTTGTGGAGAAGGTGAGCAAGGCTCAAGACCGCAAGCACGTAGGGATTCTCACTGTCCATCATGTAGCAAATTCTGTTCGAGCACATGGAGCTGGCATTATTACCACAACTGTCAATTTTGCCTACCAGGTGTGTCTTGACTGCTACTGTTATGCATTGATTGACGCTCTTTGCAATAGTCAATAGGTGCAGTCGTCTGTGCTACAATGGCTGGCCAATCCGTGAGCTGCTCAAGACATGACAAGCATCAGCATGTTGGACCTGAGTTTGACGACACAAGATTAGACTTTGCTATTTGGTCCTCCGTATATATCTAGTCACTGTGAAAGAGTTGGATGCGGCACACTTCTTTGTGTAACTTTAGAACAACAACATCGTGCATCCCAGTTTTTGGCGAGGAAGTTTGTGATATTCTCGCAATTTCTGTATGATGACCACGTCAAGTCGCGGATAGTCAAGGAAGTCCGGTTCTGGAAGGGTGCCACTGGGGCACCAGGACAGAATAAAGGCCGAAGGCGCAAAGAATATCCATTTAGCCGGGCCGAAAGTTTTGATGAGGTAACTGAAAGGCATTATGCATGTCGACTATCCTTCGTCTCCAAGCTGATTCTTCATAATATGCTGAGTGCACATGCCTTCTGCAATTTGAGATGCTCCCACAGCATTGGTCAAGGCAGAAGCATCTGCGCTGATGGCCTATCTTATTAAATGTTTGCTGCAGGACATGGCGAAATTAGGGCTGGCAGACGATGGGCATAATTTCCTTGGCCGCTTCCGCCAGCTCATCACTGAGATGGGCAATACACTGGCACTCGTGCGCCTTGTGAGCTCCGGCATGCTTCAACGTGGTCACGCCTCTGCCTCGTCTGTCCTTGCACCCAGCCCCCGCTCAGTGCCGACCTTTTTGTGCACAGTCCTTCACACACTTGTGTATGGGCTTCAGTCAAGCCTGCTCAGTTGTTGTACAAAGGACGCCTTTTGATAGCAATAAATCATGAGACCTTGTGACTAGTCTAAGCTAGGCGATACCTGGGCATTTTGGTCTGCTAGTATATCTACAGAGAAGAAGCTGTCACCTCCCATTATGAATAATGATGAGAAATTGCTGCTTCTATAACAGATTCCTTCCGGGCTTGTATGAGAGTTACATATATCAGGACAACGCGCAAAGAGCTGGAATGACAAGTGAGACTGTGGAAGCTGCCAAGATCCTGGACACTGCTATGCAGAATCTACGCGCCAGCACGTCGGCAAAGCCCACACAGTACTTCCAGATACTTGTGGATGTATATGCTCAGGTTCTCTTGGCGATCTTTGCTCATCCTGCCTTGCACAATCTCTCTGAGGTGGCTATTGCAAACAGAGTTAAATTTCTCAATTGCTTCAAGTGCTTGTTGTCTCTCTGAGAAAAGGGTCGTCCAGAAGCAATTGAAAAGCTGGCAACGTTGGTCATCCGTACGTCTGAGGTGGCAGCTGATTGGGGTCTTCGCTTTGTCATCCTCAGACATTACGAAGCCCTGAGAGCAGCCATCTCAGGGACTTCTACCTCACTGTTCCAGCTCTTGCTGTGAATGCGGTCAACTCCATCCTGCAAGGGCGAGAACAGCTTAGCAGGAGGAGGGGGGATGCATCAAGTACCACACTTGCAGATGACGGGTTTATGCTTGGAGTTGCATACATTCTGAGGGTCAGAAGTCGGACCAGCTCCCAGCTAAGCATGCAATGATATTCACCAGGAATGAATCCACTTTTCTTATGGCCTGCTGCTGCAGGCCTGTATCAGTCAGGAAATTTGGGAGCTGAACTTGGATTGACAAATCGTGTGAAGGTCATGAGCACTTGTATGTACCTCTGCACTTGCAGGTACTGCAGCAGGAGAATTCTTTCGCTGCGCTGCACTGGTTCCAGTCGGTTTCTACGCACTTTGACATGCAAGTGGCGCAGATCAATGAAACCATTGAGGGGGAGAGCACAGGTAGTGGCATGATGGGCCTGCAGATGTGGAGCTGGAAGGTGGCCTCCACATCTGTTGAGGAGGTTCAGAAGCTGGAGCTGGTGAGTGCCTGCTCGCCTTTTCCATCCTCATCCTTGTCTAGGTTCCCTCGCTCTTTGTTCAGATGTTGAGCATTGTTGGGCTTTAAGCATGTGCACTGTGCTTGTTGAGGTTGCCTAAAGATCAAAATTTTCGTAAAATTCTGTCTTTAGCTTCTGAACATGTGGCAGACTTCAGCAGTGTCAACTTTCTTGAGCATGCTAGTAGTTGCAAGTAATTCTGAGGGTTTGCATCTGAAGTCGTGGACAACATCTCCACAAAGCGTCCTCTTCCTTGTGGTATGGAATATTGTTGAAAACTTTGAGTGACACATTGACGACCTGCTCTGTACAGAGCATGGAGAGGTTGAGGTCCGTCAAATGTGAGTACGAGTACCTGCAGAATACTTTCAGCCTAGCAAGCACGCTCCTTCGCTGAAATTAGTGGCCTGTAAACCGGGCAGTTGTTGACTACACTCAATCAAGAATGTCAAGTATATATTCAGAGATCTGTCTTACACAACGTTCACATTTGACTCCACGTCACACAGAGGGCCAAGCTTAAGGGCAGCACTGCCAAGTTGGCAGTGTGCTAGATGTAGCCCCTGTTGAGAAGGAGCACCCAATGGCCAGTTGAGTCGCTGTGTGCTTCAACGCTTTTCTGGCCCCTTCGAACTTCGTCTATTCTTTTCTTGGGCTGGTCACTCCCAGCCATCGCCCTCTACTGGAAGAGTTTCTCTCTCTATGACCAGAGCCTTTCCAGCTACATAGTCTTCCCGCAGCAACTCTGGTCGTGGCGCTTGAGGATCAACGACTCAGGTCACAGACGTGATGGTCTCTTCCACGGGTGCCTCATGCCATGCGCGCCTTTCTTTCTCTTTCTTCTCTCGTCCACCGCCCTGGTCGCGAGCAAGCTGCGTCCGCCATTGTTGTCCACGGGCGGCGGGCAGTTGGGCGGGCCGCCGTTGCCCGCGGCGCTTGCCGTGAGCTCCCCGCCCCGCCGACGTTTTCCCGCCCTCTAGTTACTGTGGTCTGCACTTGCTGACCAGAGGTAACTGAGAGAAGGCGCGCGGTGCGCATGAAATTGGAAGGGAGGCCAAATTCTAGCCTTACAAACGTCCTGTTGAAGGGGTAATGAGCTGGCTAAGGGGGACTGAGCGCGCCACTCGCAGGAGTCATAGGGAGGAGTTTCCCTACGCTTTGCTCCTTCCGGCCCTTTCTGACCACGTCCAGTTACTCCGACTTGAACTTATTGACTAGACGTACTGAGAGCCTACTTGCTCACGTCTTGCAGCTTAGCACCTTTGCTTTTTGTGCCATCCGGGCCATTCAGACCTTGTCCATTCCTTTGGGCTGGCCTCTCACAGCCCTCTCACAGCGTCTTCCCCCGCCCTGTCTGCTTGGCGTGCTGCAGTGTGAGTGTGGGGAGCGGTCGACGGACCCGGCGGAGCTAGCGGCGCATATCCTTCGCTGCGCCACTGGCGGCGAGCGCACAGCCGCTCACGACCTCCTCCGCGACGGTATGTTCGGCATCTTTCAGGAGGCCGGATACACAGTTGCGATGGAGAATACTTCTGTCATGCCCATCCTCCAGAGGGCCGACGGACTCCACACGCGCCGCGTCGACCTGGTGGCGTCCACGACGGGTGGTGGCAGGCGCATCATTGCCGATGTGGTCACCACTGATGTGGTCGACCGCTCCAACCCGGGGCTTTCTGCCTCGCGGGCTGGCCACGCTGCGGCAAAGGCCGCTCGCAGCAAGGCGGCCAAACACGCCGACCACCCGGCTGCCGACGAGTTCGTCCCCCTGGCTGTGGACGTGCATGGGGCTCTCGGATCCCACTGGCTCGACCTGTTGGCCAGGCTTGCACGGCGCGCTGTGTCCCGCAGGCGCGGTGAGCCGGCTGACTTCAACGCCGCCGGCTCGTGGGCTCAGGTGTATCGTATGCGCTTGTCTGTCTCCCTTCAGCGGTCCATGGCCCACGCCTTGCATCTGCGTGCTGGCCGTGCTCTCGCTGCGGCCTCCGGCTTTCGTCAGGGGGATAGTTTACCGGCAGCTAGTCTGTCGGATGTGAGGCTCCTCACTCGTAACTACTAAGTGGTCCATCCTCCCCCGTTCTGCCATAGCCTCTTCAGGGGATAGTTTACCGGCAGCTAGTGTAGTTTGGCCCCTTCGAACCTTGTCAATTCTTTTCGGGCTGGCTTCTCACAGCCCTTGCCCCCATTGGGAGAGCCACTTCTTCTTCTCACAGCCACCGCTGTCGACTTGGAAGCGCTATACTTTAGGGGAAAGCAAGCGCGGCCAGATTAACTGGTGGCTGGTGAAGGGCTCGCCCATTGAAGATAGGGGCTGGAAAAGCCAGCCCAAAAAAGAATGAACAAAGTACGAGAAGGGGGCCAGGGGAAGCGCTAAAAAACAAGCACAACAAGAAACAAAGCAGCTACGTGTTACTCATTAACCCCTAATGAGCAGCCTCTAAGTCAGAGAAGCTAGGCTCCTGGAAGTGGGTCCCCTCGCCAGAGCCAGATTCTTAACTTGGGCTTGGCCTCTCACAGCCTTTGCCTTGCGTTGGCAAGGTTGTTGCTTCCGGCCCCCGCCCCAGGTGGCGCCAAGCGACTCGCCCCGTCCGCGCGGCGTCGTGGTCCTCGTGCTCGGACGGTTGCTGAGCGGACCATAATGATTGCTTGTTTCCCTGCCGGCCCAATCCGCTTTCTGATTCTTCTGGACCTTGTCACTCTTTTGTGGGCCAGCCCACGCCCTTCGCAGCCCTCGCCCCCTTCTGGGAACCCCTTCTGCGTATCATCGCGGATGTGGTGACCGCCGATTGCGTCGACTCCGCCAACCGCGCCCGGTCGGCGTCGATTGCTGGGCACGCGGTCGGTTTGGCTGGGCCCGGGGCAAGGAGCGCAAGTACGCCGACCACCCTCCAGGCAATGAATTTGCGGCCCTGGCCATTGACGTTCACAGGGCTTTTCGGCGATGGCTGGTTGGATCTCCTCCAGCGGCTTGCCCGGCAGGCCATCGAGCGGCGGCCAGGTCTGCCAGGGGAGCTGCCCGGAGTCAATTGTGCCGGCTCCATCGCTCAGGTGTCGCGTGAGGCTGGCGGTCTCGTTCCAGCGCTCTCTGGCTCACGCAGTCCACATTCGCGCAGCTCGGGCTATGGCTGCTGCCTCAGGGTCTCGGCGGAGCCCCTCTTTTCTATGGGCGCGCTCTTCTCTTTCCCAGCCTCGAGTTATTCTGACTTGCTGTTGCTCACTCGTGGATACTGAGCAGCCATCTGCATCATTCGTGTCCTGTTGTGTAGTTTTTCTTTTCGGCACCGTTTTTTGGCCTTTGGATATTGTCCATTCTTTTCTGGGCTGGCTTTGCTAGCCCCTCCTTTTTCTGTGGGCGAGCAATTTCTGGAAGAGCCGCTGCTGCTTCTTGTCACAGCCATCGCCGCCTTTGAAAGAGCTGCTCCTCCCCTGCCATTCTGTTTTTGGGGCTGGCCTTTCACAGCCATCGCTACCTCAAAATCGCAAACGAACGCGGTGCACAGCAACTGAAGGGGCGGCTACGTCGCGCCAATTGATTAGTCTATGCAGAAGGTGAATGTGAGATGATGGGGCTACACAAGCGAAGCCCTCGAGAAGCTCCTTCACTTCCCCTGCTGCTTCCGACTGCTACTTGTACCGACTTGCTGTTGCTGATTAGGAATTCATAAGCGGTCATCTACTTTCTAGAGTTGATGTTTATTGGTCTATAATTGTCCACTCTTTCAGGGATTGATTTTACAGCCATTGGGCCCCTTTCGAATTATTCTGACTTGCTGTTGCTCACGCGTGGATACTGAGCATCCATCTGCATCATTTCGTGTTCTGGTGTGTAGTCTTTCTTTTTGGCACCGTTTTGTGGCTTTTATATTGTCCATTCTTTTCTGAGCTGGCTTTGCTAGCCCCTCTTTTATATATGGGCGAGCAATTTCCTTGGAAGAGCTTCTTCTCTTTCCTGCTGCATGTCATTCTGGCTTGCATATGCTGACTCGGGGGTACTGAGTGGCTCTTTGTAGTGCTCACTGATTTGCGGACTGACATTGCGGACGAGTTTGTCCTCTCGTTTTGGGGCTTCCTTGCCGACATTTCCAACTATTCAATCATTCTGAAATGGCCCTTCTCAGCCACCACTCTGTGTGGAAGTTCACCTCTCTCGTCCCCGTTGGGCTTCGCCCTTCGATCTCTTCATAGGCTGCTGTAGATAATGTACGTTTCTAGATGTGCTTCCCTTTGTACACGGCCATTTGGCCTTTGTTTGTTTCAAATACGCAAAAAGTTTCCATAGGCTGGCCTTTACAGCAACCGTCTTCGGAGACGAATGCTTTAACTCCACGTTGCTGCCAATCATCCCAACTGGCGGCTTTTACTAGAGGTGACTGAGTCGCTAAAAGCGTAGTGGTCACTTGTGGAAGGAAGTGGCTCTCAAGTGGGGGCAAGGGCTGTGATAAGCCAGCCCGAAAAGAACTGACAAGGTTCGAAGGAGCCAAACTTGTAAGGCTGACTGGCTTGCGCTGTCGGTGCTTTCCCTTCATGACCTTGTCCACATTCATGGGCTGCCATCAACAGCCACCACCACTTAAGCAGCTATTTCAAGAGGGGTCCAGGTCTGTGCGGCACAGCCCCGGGAAAACGGATGCGCTGCAAATAGCGAGTCCGCGGTCAACGTGGACTCTTGGTGACGTGCCAACACGCGAGAGGGGACGGGCCGCGGTGGTCGCGCCGCACGACACTCGGAGTGGGCGGTGGAGGTCGGTACCAGACGCCCTTCTGTTGTGTCGAGGCCCCAGCACGCCGGGCTAGGTGCTGGACGTCCCGTCGGTGGCAGGGGGAGACCACAGAGTCGCCAGGTGCTCAAATGTCGTCAGCTCCACGTCGGGAAGCGTGCACGTGCAGTCACGTGCGGAATAGTGAAGATTGCTAGGGAGTTCTAAGCCAATGATTAGGGCTCACTGCCGGCCCCACCGACGGGCCGTGGGCGGTGTCCGTGGGGTCCTCAGACGTCCGGGCTGCTCGGCGCCGCGGCACTGCGGGAAGCTCCTGAGAAGGCCGCTGCCAGGTGCGGGCGGCCCGCCTTGCCCCGACCCGCAAAAGGACAAACCCGGACGTCGGGGGCCGAACAAACCCCCCCCGGCGGCCCTCCCCTTTCTCCGTCTCTCTCTCTCTCTCTCTCTCTCTCTCTCTCTCTCTCTCTCTCTCTCTCTCTCTCTC
>WELB01000110.1:35653-76772 GCA_009602725.1 Spirogloea muscicola
CTCCGCCCCCCCCATCGCCGCGGCCTCCTCCGCCGCCACCCCGATCGCCGCCTCCCCCGCCGCCGACCTTACCGCCACCTCCTTTGCGACCGCCGCCACCGCCGCCTTCATCCCCGCCGCCCCCTCTGCTGCCTCCGAGCTCCTTGCCTCCTCCACTTTCTGTGCCGCCATCGTCCCTCCTCAAGCGGTCACCTCCTCCCTCTAAGCTTAACCTGCCGCCCCCAAAGCTGGCTCCCCCAGCTAAGGTTCCCACCCCTCCTGTTCTGCCTCCAGGTACGATGTCACTCCAATGTGGTACCTGAGCCGCAGGTTGCATGGCACCTTGGGGCTACACTGCACCCATCGAATATCCACTTGCTGTTATGTCCATGTTGAGCTGCCAGGTCAATTACCATGAATTCAATTAGATTCACTTAGAATGTATATCTGGCAAGGTGCCTGCCTCCTGAGGTTAAGCTGGGGTTTCTGTGCAAGCATTCTCGCTCATGTCCTTCTGGATGCAAGCCCACAACAATTCTTGAAGCTAACCCAGCAGCCGCGTGCCGCTCCTGGATTTTTGCAGCAGCTTGCAGTGCAAGCCGCATGACGATCAATGTGGAGACCGTCGCTGACATCCAGAGCCGGACCAGCATCCCCAAATCCCAGACCGTGGTGCTCGTGCTGCAGAACGACCTCACTGTCCCCCGCCTTTTCACCTTTGGCGCACCATTCTCCTGCACCATCCTCCAGTCTGCGCCTGGCGCGGCAAGGAACTACAGGATCACCACAACGAGCGACACTGCAGCTGGGATCCTAGTCAGCCACGTCAGCCACTTCCTTCTGCTTGGCGTCGACATCCATGCACCTATTGTGGAAGGCACGTCCCCGAGCACGTGCGGCTGGAAGGTGTATCAACACGTCCAAGCAGGCTACTGCCCTGCGCTGGTGGTTGCCGACAGCTCGTATGTGCAGGTCGTGAAGTGCACCATCGACGCCGCTATCCACCTCTTCCGCTCCACGAACTCACTCATTGACCACAACATAGTCTCCAGCCTCGATTTTGGGATTACTGTTGGCGGAACTGGAGGAGGCAGCTTCACAACGACCCCCATGAACCACATCATCTCCAACAATGAGATTCGGGGTTACGTGGTGGGTGTTAATCTCGCCTACGGCACCGTGGGCGTCTCTGTCAACAACAACTACATCTGGAACTTCATCTTCGCTGGTGTGTCCCTGGGCAGGGGCGTGCACAACGTCGGAGACGGTAAGTGCTCTGCTGCAATCTGCTTCACCGGCCCTACTGATAGTGGACATGGCAACTAGGGCCTCTGGTTTGTGCCCTCGTTTCCCAGGTCTGACTTTCTGACATGAGGCCTCGTGCTTCTTTTCCAGCCATGTTCAACACCGTAGCAAACAATTACATTGAGATCAAAAATGAGACAGCCATCATCCCTGACGGTGCTGGCATTTACACTGTGCTTCACTGGCTCAACCCAGGTGAGCAAGCAGTTCCCGGTACTCCTCACTTGTCTTGGTCTTTGAAGGTGGCCCACCAGCTTCACCTAATGGCAGAATTTGGGACAATGTTTGTCCATAGTCGAAGGGGTTTGTCAGTCCCCCTTCAGATTGCCAGACTAGGCCATCTTTGACGTAATCTCAAGAGCGTGTCTGAGCCAACCGGTGCTACACTGCTGCAGGTAATAGCCTGAAGTGCAACTACGTGGTGGGCCACGCACCTCACTGCCTCTACCTGGACTTTGCGAGCTCCGGCGTCCAGATCGAGGGCGCAGTGTGCTATCAAACTGGCAATGGCCTCAAAATCAACACTGGACACAACAACAACATCTTAGGCATGCTCATTGTCGAGCCTTACGGCCAGCCTGGGTTCATCGCTCCCCAGCTCAACTGGAACTGCGTGACCGCCCCAGGCACCGACTGGGAACAGCAACGCAAGGCGCACTTCAGTAGCCCTGTCTTCCAAGCGGTGAGCAATTGCATTGGACTCCCTCAAGAATGCGTTCAACAATTCGCTGGTCGCCGTGATCAGTAATGCATAGCTGGACTGGCCCAGGTCGTCTCGCACCTGCTACCACCACCTTGAGGGCTTTAAACATTTGTCACCTCGCCATGCATCTTCCCTTTCCTCTCTGTTGACCCTATTGCACACAATAAAGCTGACACTGCTGAGCTCATGATTTGCAGGCTTACCCCTGGCTCTCGAATTTCTGCAAGATCACTGAGGTAAACGGCTTCAACTGCAACGCCCCAGGCGGCCTCACGGCAGAGCAGACAGGCAACTGCAGTGGCATGCCGACAGGCAACCTCTGGGAGGTGAGCTTGCAGCTGCCAAACGGTCCTGGCAGGGAACCTGTAACCTTAAGCTGTCGGCAGCGCAGATTGCCTTCCCAGCAACTCGATATCAAGCACTTACATAAACCTTGACCTCGCTTGCCCGGATTGACCGCAACAATGAGATTGTATCCTACCCCCCGTCTGGCCACATTACTCGTCAGCTTTGCTAACACTCACATCTACCTGCGATTTGTGCAGTCGGTCGTAGTGGCGGCCAAGAATAAGCACAACCCCGAGCTTTATTTCGTCAACACCCTCCCGGCCCTTCCTTTCGTGAACACAATCAAGTATGCTCGCTTCGATGGTGTGGATGCTCCCACTGTGGGCAAAAACAATAGCCTCGGCTTCCGAGATGCAGCCAATAGCGACTACGGCCTTAAGCACAACTCTGCCATTTACCAAACTTTTCCCACATTCTTCTCCTGCCCTCGAGCTGCCGTTGGGCCTCAGCCGGTCGACCCCTCCTACTACTTTTCCAGACTTTGACTGCTGCAGCCTGCCCCGCTTCCCCCGGCTGCCACAGACAGCAGGAGCTTTTGCACACTGAACTGCCGTTAGCGGACATTTCCCTTGGCAACCGTGTGCTCGAATCTGACGCTCTTTTGGCTGGACGCAGGCGGAAGCATGTGTAGATTGAATAAGTGTATCACGTCTCTAATTGTCTGGGTTTAGGGTTTTGGGTTAGGGTTCAGGGTTAGGTTGAGCATACATAACTTCCTCTGTTGAGAAACATTCCTGACTTTTGTCAGACTGAAAAACTGGGTAGATGTCAATCCCATGTACAAAGTGGCCATCGACCATCGCCCAGAATTGATTACAGCAATAAGACATTAGGAGCTGTGCATTCTTTTGGCCACTGTCTTCTCAGTGTATTCATCTCAATGCTGACACGCTGATAGCCGCTGACCGCTACTTATGCACTCAATCATCTCTTCCGAGATGATAATTGCATGCTGATGGACGTGAACACACCTTCCTTTCAGTTTAGTTTGTCTGTAGGAAAAATCTGTTCCTGCTAATTGATCCGTCGAGCCCCAATATTTCATGCACGCCAGGATATGTTGAACAGGCTTTGACTGTTGAGATAAGCAAAATCTGACTAGGTGATTGAAGGTGTGTAGTGCAAGCCTTAGAAAGAAGCAATGACCATGGAGTAAAGACAAATGTATACTCAGCTAAAGTGACATAGGTACCACAGGAGCATCCTGTTGATTAGACTGCCACTGCGGCAGCTACGACCGGAAAGATGAGGAGATCAGCCTGCCAGAAATCCTCCCAAGCGGGTATGCACTAATCACCACCTTAACATAACCACCAGCCTCCTTCATGGTGACCACAATCTGAAGGATCACAACAGTGTCCTTCTATCTGAACTGTAGAAGGTCAGATCCTCAACAACAAATTACTCCTCAATGAGCAGCGATAAGCAGAGGGCAACTTGAAGCATCAACCTCACCACGTAGCGCAGATGGACTAGGCGCCTGGGTGCTGCTGCAACTGTCAGAAGGCCAGTTGTCACCTCTGTGAATAGCAGCAGTTCGTGTTGTCGCTACGAGTGGACAGGCTGTGGACGGCCAGCTCCAAGCATTTGATGAGTCAGAGTTCCTTATAAGCGTAGCTCTTTGGATTAGGCAGAAGCTGTGACCTGCCGACCTCATGTAAGTATAAAGAGATCATCTGAAAGCTACCGATTGGCATGCTGGATTGGCTCTGGTTGGCGCCAGCAGCAACGGCACAAGGGGGACAAATATGACAGTCATCCATGTTGGAATTATGGGTCGGTAGAGCCGGGCATAGATACGGTGGACAGCCGATAGGTGGAGGTGGGCAGATTGGCATTGCATAACAGCTGGATGGTACGTGCATTAGGAGTGCGTCAATATAGTGGCAACTGCACAGCAGAGCACCCACGAGGCGAGCGAGCAGGCCTGAGTGCTCGTGTAAGTGGCGCTGTCATATGTGCGCTGCCCCTGTATGTGCGTCGCGGGGGCTTATGTCATCAGGCCTGGGCAATCGAGTCAGGATGTCCAGGAGCAGCCTGTGTGAAAGCGGGCAGCGACGCAAGTGCTCTCTCACAATCGTGGGTTGCAGCGGCACTGGCGGCGATAGCGGCGTCGAGCAAGGTACAGGAGACGCGAGACGAGCAGAGCTTTTACTTCCACAGTGGAGACGGTGGCTGTGAGGAGGCAGCCAGTGAGGAGGGCGACTCCGCAATGGAGCAGACGAGGGTGCGAGTTCCTCCGAGAGAGGGTAGAGAAATAAGAGAGAAGGGCTCGCCCACTGAGGATAGGGGCTGGAAAAAGCCAGCCCAGAAAAGAATGAACAAAGGAAGAGAAGGGGCCAGGGGAAGTACGAAGAATAACAAGCACAGAAAAGAAACGAAGCAGCTACGAAGCACTCAGTAACCCCTGCTAAGCAGCCTCAGGTCAGAGAGACTGGGTTCCTGGAAGCGGGTCCCCTGGCCAGAGCCAGAGGCAGCAGCGAGGGCTCTGCCTGCACGCAAGAGAAAGAAGCTCTTCGCGAAAGCTCTTTCACAAAAAAGGTAGCGGCTGCTGATATTAAAAGAGCGGCTGTGAAAGCCAGTCAGATGCATACAGGTGTTCATGACGGAGCCACAGGCTAGACAGCCAGGGAGCTCTTAGTAACCCCGTGTCAGCAGTAGGAAGTCAGATGAGCTGAGGGGAGGAAGAGCAACCCCGCTGCGCAAGCCAGAGGCTGCTGCAAGGGCACGACCAGCGCGGCGATGCAAAGCAAGCGCTTGGGAACGCTGTAGCGACATAGACAAACGCATGCGGTAGCAGGACACAAGACCCAAAGGCACCGAGCCACCGGGAAGGGCTGCACCCTGTTCCCGGCGCCGCTGGTCAGCTTGAGATGCCAGCAGCGAAAGTAACGAGGACCACCGACCCCCGTAACACCCATGGATGTCCATGGCCAGGGGGTAAAAGGTATCACCCGCCGGGTGGTCCTTGTACTTGTGCAACTTCTTCTGTTCGGCCACCTTCACGGCATAGCCGGTCTCAGAAGTTACGGGGCCCTTCGTCCGGAAGCTGTCGGTTAGGACGACGTCCATGAGAAGCCGCTTGCCACCTCCCAGGGGGACGCCGACCAAAGGGAAGCGATGGCTGTGCAGGCCAGCCCAATAAGTGGACAGGCTCCGAAGGGGCCTGAAGTGCTCATATCAAGAGAAGAAGCACTTCGAAGGAATTGAGCGTGTATTGAGTGATAGAGGGCCTGGGTGGCCAGTACAAAGAAGTGGCTCTCCCAATGGGGGCAAGGGCTGTGGAAAGCCAGCCCGAAAAGAATTGACAGAGGTCGAAGGGGCCAAACGACGGAGGAAAGAACGATGGAGGGGCCTAAAACGCTATGGCAGAACGGGTGGAGGATGGACCACTCAGTAGCTACGAGTGAGGAGCCTCAAAGCCGACAGCCTAGCAGCCGGAAAACAATCCCCCAGTACAAAGGCAAGTACATCGACAGATGTACATCACCTGCTGCTAATGATTCGCTCAGTGACCACGAGTTAGCACGTAAAGGTCGCTAGCTGATGCCTGAATACCGGACGGCAAACGACAAGTCCTTCTGATAAAGGTTGACCAGCTTTCTGGAGCAAAGCAAGAGCCTGAGCTCGCTCCAAATTGGCTAAGGGGGCGCTGTGGCTGTCGAAGGAGAGCCCAAAAGCGAACAGAGGGTCTAATGGGGGACCCCCAACGTCTGAAGACGCCACCGCCCCGCAAGGCCGGTGGCCACCACGGATTGCTACTAACAAGTTCATTCTTTGTCTAGGCTGGCCTCTCGCAGCCACCGCCCTGTCCTGGAATCGTCTTCTCTCTTTTTCTAAGTGATCACAGGTCGACGCTTTTCCTCCCTCCAGTCACTCCGATCTGCATATGTTGACAAGAAGTCGCTGAGGGTCAATTCGCGGAAGTTATGGAGTCAGTTCATGATAGTTTTGCGCCTTATGGCCCTTCCGACCTTGTTCACTCCTTGTGGGCTTGGCCTCTCACAGCCTTGGGAGAGCCACTTCTTCTTCTCACAGCCATTGCCTTACATTGGACGAGTAAGGCTTGCTCCTTGATCACCCGCGTGTGGCATTGCTTGTAAAGCTGGGCTATACGTTAGTGCCGTGTTAGGGGTGAACGAATGCCCAGGACAGGAGTGTCACCATCACTCGGTTGGGGCTCAGGCGACGTAGAAGCTTGAGGCTCACGTTGAGGCTGACATTACTAACGTTGCCGGCGACGGAGGCGACGTCGGAGATGACGAGGCCCCGGGCCTCCCATTCCGCGGGGCCCTCGCCGGCCTGGCTGGCCCGGACCGGTACGCACCGGGCCGAGCCCGGGGATCGAGGGGGCGCTGTCATTGGCTTCGTTGCCACGTGTATGCGACCCCGTGGTCAGAGATGCGCACGTGCATGGGCAACGTCGGGAGCCGCGCCCCCGCCGACAGCGGAGCGGGGCGGCCGCCCCCGACGGTCGGGCGGGCCCACCCGGCGGTCGGGCGGCCCGCCATCGGGAGTTCATCGGGCGGGGGTGGGTGCACAGTGTCGGCGGGTGGCGGGAGCCCGACCATCCGGCGGGGCGAGGTATAACCGGGTAAGGGGGGCTGGGGTGAGTGGTGGGGGCTTGTGTCGGCGGGAGGCGGGGGCCCGACCATCCTCCTGGCGGGGGATCGTCGGGCGGGGGCCGCCCACCTAACTAGCACACCGGCGGCCCAATCCCCCCGGTGTCAGGCGGCGGGGCGGCCACTGGCGCCACGGGCGCGGGCCCCCCGCGCCTCCTCCCACCGCCATCGCACGGAGCTCGTCTCCCGGCGCCTCCCCTCAGCTCGTCGGACTCGCTACTGCTGACACGGGGGGCACCGAGGGCGCCCCGTCTGCCTGGCCATTGCCTCCGCTGAGCTCGTCACGGAAGTGGCTCTCCCAAAAGGGGGCAAGGGCCGTGACCAGCCAAGCCCGGAAGGACTCGAGCACCCGCTGTGTGCACCTACCTGGCTGGCTTTCTACAGCCTCTTGTGAGATAATCAGCAGCCGCCAGCCCCTCCACCCCCCCCCCCGCCGCCATCGCTCGCCCAGAAGCACGGAGCTCTCTCCCCTGCAGCAAGACCCACAGCCTCGCCGCCGGCTGAGCCACCCGCCGCCGCAAGAGCGCTGGCCGCCGCCGCCGCCGCTGCCGCGCCGAAGAGCCTGGCCTGCCTCTGCGGGGCTTCGCCGCCGGCAGCGAGGCTCTCGGGGACGAGGGGTTGCGGCTGCGGCGCCGGCGACGATCGGCCGTCTCGGCCGTCTCGTGCGTGGCGTCGGCGGAGCACGCGGGAGCCGTCTGTGCCCGGCTGCGCGAGCGCCACCGCCAGCCCGCCTTCAGCGGCCGCCGGCGGCGGCGGCGGCGGGCTGCAGGCAGCAGAGGCTCCGCGGCAGGCCCCTCGGGCGACGTGTGGCTGGCCGCAGGCATGCAGCCCGACGAGGACCCACTGCAGGTGAAGCAGCACGAGCGCCGTTGTCTATCAGGCTGAGAGCCAGAGATGGGCGCCCACGACCGCACTGCTCGTCGCGGAGGCCCGCAAGAGGAGCCCTCCGGCACCGTCTGCAGGCTGTCTGGGGCCAAGGCCCCCTCCTCTGTCTTTTGATGGGCCGAGCTTGGCCACTGATCTTGCGGCAATGTCGTGTTGCGGGGGCGGGCCGCAGTATGAGGACGACACGGACCTTGCAGAAATGATGACTCCGCCGGTGAGCCTGCCTGGCCCAGCCAGCAGCTTGTGATGGCTGTCACTGTTGTGGCAGACTGGCCTGCCTGAGCTGGTAGTAGGTCCTCAGGGCATCAAAATGCCTCAGAGCTCTTCCAAACGTTGTCGCCTACAAAGACGGCTGCTGGACGAGAAATGGAGGCTTTATGCCAAGTGGAGATTCGATGGGGGATCTGGCTGAGCCTTGGACGCGGAGGAGTCGAACGAGGAGGAAGATGGGCTTCGCTTTGTGGTGTTTAGAAGAGCGCCCATAGGCAGGGAGGGCAAATGGTGGTTTCTGGGGCGGCACGAAGCGGAGTTCCCAGTCGGCAGATGTTGTGCCCCGGATAGGCTCGAAAGCCCGCGAACACAGTGCCAGGCAGGCTGCTGACGTGCACGCCCTGTGGCCTGGCTGTGTTCCTGTAGAATGGACGTGCTGGCTCAGGGCTGTCGTCGCTGGCAGTCAGCCCCAAGGTACTGCCGCATAGAGCAAACGGGGCCTTCTTTGCTGGTCAACCATATTTGAGATGATGATTCAACGCAAAAGGCGACACTGTTGCTGCATGCAAGCTAGACAGTAAGACAGTGCTGGACGAGGATGTTCACGGGAAGCCAGCAGTCCTTTCTGCACTACAGGCTGAGTAGGAATGCAGATGCAGAGGCGCAACTCAGCAATATGTAATCTGTGCTCGTCATTCCCTGGTTGCTTCCCTGGCAGGCCGATCAGAAATCGCCCTACTCGGATGACAAGGTGCGCCTGATTCCAGGTGCCTTGTGCAATCAGACGCCCATCACGATCGTACGAGAGGCTGCTGCTTTCGGGTGGCCGCACAGAGCAGGCTTTTGGATCTGCTCATGCAGGGAGTTGCTGGATGAGAGCCATGCAAGGGCGAGAGGCAGCGTTCTGTGACAGCGGCAAGCTCACAACAGACTCGTGAACATGATTAAGTCTTGGCAGAGCTGATGGCTGGTCTTTCCTACCTGTGCTGCTGCTGGCTGCAGGATGACAGGGCTTGGTCTCAGCTCTCGACGCCCCCGCCCGTTTTCGAGTTGCAGGTGAGGTCCGCAGCTTGCGCCAGCTTCAATGGTCACATCTGGAACACAAGCCCGTTGAAGTAACTCTCACTTTCATGGTACGTAAGGCGTCTTGTCACAAAGAGGAGGAGCTTCTATAAGCTCACCCTGTCCCGGACGTGCGCATGTCAGAATTATGATGGCGCAGACCTGCCTAAGAGGGCCATTGTGCACTTTCCAGACCACTCAGCATTAAGCCTGCAAGGCATCAAGCCACCGGTAAGTCATGGCCTCAAACAGTCAGCAGATCTACCCACGGACTTACTAGAACGTCATCTTGACTGACTGAGACGGTACTAAGTGGACAAGCTGTACCTCCACTTGAAGCTGTGCATCTCATCTCATGACAGCTGAACATGACAGCAGAGGCCTGGTCAGCTGCTTGTAGTGACGGTGTCTTGGATGGTGGACAGATCCAATCGACTGCTGGTTATAGCTACACCCACGGCTCAGGGAGCCTGCCGCCGAGCTACACATTGGACCCTGGAACAGATGCTAGCGAGCAGAAGCTGGACCCTTCAGAGCGTCGCCTGCGACAACTTGGATACAAGCAGGAGCTGCGGCGGTCGTTGGTAGCTGCCTTCCCTGCATTGTTGCTGCTGTTGCCAATGCCAATACTACTCTGCGTGCCCAAGCTAATCGATTCTTAATGTCATCAAGGTGCTGGATGTAAGAAATCTACAGTCTGCATGCATCCGCTCTTCTTCGATTAGCTGTATGGGCAGATGACATGAACGAGGACGGCATTGGGCTTCCAACAATCTCAGGTGGTGTGATTGGCCTGGGTTGTACACAGAATTTCTTGGAGATATTGTCAGTTTCAATGGCGGCATGCAATCCCTACATCACAGTAATTCCATTCTACCAAATTGCGCTGAGCTATGGAGGGCCACAAAACGTGGTATGGCCGTGGTGGCCAACGGCTGCCTGCGCTTTGTGTGCAGCGCTGGTCTTGTCAGAGATCTGTTCGTCTTTCCCTGTAAGAGCTCGTGCTTCCCCAGTCTTTCAGCATGTCTCTCTCGAAGTGTAAATTAGGGTCCTTGATAACAGGCATGGCACTTGCGCACAGTACGTGCTAAGCACAGCACAATGTAGTAGTATGTAGCAATGTAGCAAGTAAGATTCCAGTCTGTATCCTCAAAGAATGTGAACAACTGCAAGTAGCATGCATCTTCTGCTCCAACTTGGCTAAGCGCGCCAAAGAAAAGTGGAGGACTCCTCTTTCACGGATTTGACATCTCTCAGTATTGTGGAATAGAAATCTTAGCACTCTTCTTCATGCCTCTGCTTTGGGAGTGATGGCAGACAACTGGTTCGCTCTACTTCTGGGCGGCCAGCATGGCTCCTGCAAAGTGGAAGGCCATTACATCGTGGGTGACGGCCTGGCTAGAAGTAGTGGCGCTCATTGTGACCAGCGCCAGTGTCGCATACCCAGGTACTGCCATGCCCCTGGAGGTCATTTTGCAGCTCTCCTGGTAGTAAGAACATGGGCACTACTTATAGCACTTCCTCTGGAGCTGACTGGCAAGTGCGCATTGTTCGTCGCTGAGCACCTTGGCTATCTCATGTCTGCAGCTACGCAGATCATCCAGCAGATAATTCTGCTGGCAAGCGGTGGCATGACGGGTGGGGGTTACTATCTGCCCAAGGGCCTCTTCTTCCTGGTTTATGCAGCGCTGGAATTTTCCTGGGCCATCCACGCCTCATTTCCCCTCAAGAGTGTCGCCAAATTTCTCACCTTCACCTTCGTCTACTTCAACGTTGTCTTCCTATCCGTTCTGGTACCAAGCAAGCATGACCTCTCATGAAGACACAGGATTATACAAGCAGAGTGGTTGCTTGCCACCTTCTTCCTCCAAGGCTTGTAGCAATGCGTCTGAAGAATGCCAAATCTGGCTCATGTTATGCCTCATAGCATCTGTCAGACCCCAAGTCAGCAGCAATAGTAAGTTGTCTCAAGCATCTCAAACAATGTGCGCAGGTCATTCTTCTGCCGTTGGTGGCTCCCACAACAAAATCTGCATCCTGGGTGTTCACTCACTACGAGGACAGCTCAGAGCTGACAGGTTTGTTAGTTTCAGGAACTGTGCTGGGACGCACCTTCTAGGGCCTTTACTAATGGAAGCTTGGACCTCCCTCAGGGATTCAATTGCAACATTAGCGCAAGGCAAATGCAGATGTGACTTCTCAATGTTGCCGGCTTCGGCATAGTGCCGGCTCAAGGTGACCGACTTCCCTGATGAGCTGCCGGCTGCTTCGGCAGGTGTCTCATACGTGGGTCTCAATTGGATGTTCGCAACACTGCTGCCCCAGTTCTCCTTCTTCGGCTATGACCAAGCTGCACACGTGACAGAAGAAACCAAGAGATCTGACATGGCCGGGCCAAAGGCTATCATTGGCAGTCTTGTTGCCGAGATCGTCCTTGGCTACGCTCTCATCGTCTCCCTCACTTTCAGCATTCAGGTCCCTCCTACCGCAGGATTGCGTGTCTTTGAACACTGTGCAATAGGCTGAATGTGCTATTATGGCCGCTGCTGGAACTCACATTCTTAGATAAGCTGCTGCTGGAATACAGCCTCCGCTTTGAATCGGTCTGCAAATAGCAGATGTTACACATGGTAGCATTGACCTTTGTCCAGCTAGAAAGCACAGCCGCTGAAGTCACTACTGCCTCTTCCTCACCTTTGTCACCTGCCAATCACAGGGCCAGTGGAAACATCTCTTCAGCGCAGACTGTGCCACCGGCGGCGAGTACCCATTTGCTCAGATTATCTATGACATCTTCCACGGCCGCTACCATGATTCAACTGGGGCCATCATCATCCTCGTCTTGATTCTACTCCCCTTTTATGCTTCAGGTATCAGGGCTGCTCAATTGACAAGCTAGGTGTGTGGATACACTTGCATGCCCAGAAGCTGCGGCACATCTTTGCTGCGGTTGATGAAGGATGACCGACCAGCCTGTCAGTTGCTCAGAACGTACCTTTACTGTACCACCTTCATGAGCCTGATGTCCAATGTCTGTTCCAGGCGTGGGCATCATGGCAGCCAGCAGCCGAGCAATCTACGCCATCTCACGTGATGGTGCAATGCCGGGCTCAAACTTTCTCAAAAGGTTGAACGCGAGCAGCAAAGTGCCAGTTCGAGCCGCCTGGCTCTCGTCATTTGTAGCAATCATCATCGGCCTGACTCAGTTTGGGTAAGGCTGCCCTCTACCATCACCTCAGATTGCGGCATGCGCTAGCATCATCTGCACCCATGCAGATGACCCATGTATGGATCTGCACGCATCGTGCATCGAGGCCAGGCCTTACATTCTCGTTATCGTCTGCAATCCTTGAGATACTACCACTGCTCCGATGTGAAGCGGGCGGCCGCCGAGCTGACCAGCACGTTTTCCTGGTCTTGCAGGGGCTCGACTGCCTTCCTCGCAATCCTTTCAGTGGCAACCATAGCATGGAATGCGACATACTTCGCTCCAATCTTCTTCCGCCTCATCATGCCTCGCGACGACTTCATCCCAGGGCCTTTTCACCTGGGTTGGTTCAGCAAGCCACTGTGTATTGTCGCCCTCGCGTACATTTTGTACACCGACATCATGTTCATGGTCCCACTAATCTATCCCATTACCCTCGACAACTTCAATTACGGCCCAGTCGGTGAGCGCAGCCGCAACCACATATATCAGTAAATTTGCCAGTAGCATCGGTCAGTCGCAAATAAGAGTGCTTCAGGAACCCCTGCTGAAAGCTCGCTGGCTCTGTTTTGCCTGGTGGTGGCTGCCAGCTGCTGCTGTGGTACTGGGCGGGGCGCTCCTGTGGTGGGCAGCGAGCGCGCGCAAGTGGTTTGTGGGGCCGGTGAGGACGATCGACGCGCCCACGCTTCATGGCCGCGACTTCATGGGCGTCTACTAAAGCAAGCGCCGGTCGCTGCCGGCGCTCTGCATTCATGAGCCCTAGGCAGGCCCCCTAGGTGCTCGCGGTCCATGTGCCTACAGCTGAGGCGCCCCCTTGGGGCCATTGGAGCAGGAGTCTCAAGACCCTGCCTCCTTGCATCTGCGAGGCCAGTGGTACACTGACGAGGACAGGTACAGCGGCCTACGTGTTGAGACGCTCCTGCAATAGCAGAGCCCTGGCAGCATCTCAGTAGCGGCGCTTACTGAGGCCGTTGTTGTGTAGAGTGTGTACGAGTTATGTGTGGCTATTTATTGGGGCTGCAATCCCAGGCACCAGCTTTATGCTGGCTGCACGACGCCAGGCCCCAACGCTCTACTTGAGCTCCCATAAGGTGTCCACTTCTCCTGCACTGTCGCCTGCAAAAACTGTGGGCCAAGCCTATACAGTCTTTCAGTGATCGCGCCCCAGCATGCTCAACGAGCTCCAATGGCCAGGTCGAGTGAGTTCCCATGCTCCAGTATTGTGCTCCATGCCAGTAAGAGACATTGTGCTCCATGCCAGTGTGAGACGAACTGTCAAAGGCATCACCTTACCTACAGTAGCTCGTTGTAACAGCGGCCTGTCCAAGTGGAGCTTATATTGCTCATGGCCAAAGGAGGACTTGGTTCCGGCTTCCACATCCCACTCGACCCATGTCTTTGGGAAGTGCGCCCAGCATGCTACTTTGGAGGACTAAGCTACCCCCTGCAAAGCTCACGTCTGTTGATGCTTCATTGAGGCCACAGGCATGTCGGTCTCTCGCACTACACTGGCAAGCCTCTTGGCGCCTGGCTTAGTCAAGCATCGCTGACTGCCTCGCAGCAGGCGGGGCGGTTGTGAGACAGGACAAGGTCGCAGCACAGGCGGCAGGGAAGGCACTCAATGGATGCCGCCACAGCTAACAGTGTCATCCATCTGTGGCAATGAAGTGGCAACCAGTACGAGCTGACAGTGGCACTTGTTCTTGAACGCCGTCATCGTCCGTTGCTCTGCATTCGTCCCTCTGCATTGGGCCCTCCGTCGAGACCCTGCTTCTGACGCACAGAATCTCAGGCTTGTCCCTTCTGGCCCTTGTGGTTGAAAGTAGCAGCTCTTCCCAAGGGGACGAGGACTGATTGAATTTTAGCCAATGACCAGGCTAAACAAGCTCCAAAGATGCCGGGAAGCGTAAAGAATGTGGCTGCAGCCCAGGGGCCCCACCTCCTGATTGATCGAAGGCATGCCGTGGCTTGCAGTTACCCCGGAGCTCCAGGCCCCTTCGGACCTTTTGTCCACTCTTTTCTGGCTAGCTTTCCACAGCCCTCGTCCCCTTTGGATGACTGCTGCTCAAGCAGGAACCACTGGCCAGGGGTCTCGCCACCAGGAGACCAGTTTCTCCGACCTGCGGCTGCTTAGCAGGGGTTACTGAGTATTTCGTAGCTGCTTGACTCCATGTGTGCTAGCTTTAGCGCTTTCCCTGGCACCACCTGAGTCTACTTGTGTGCTTCAGCGCTTTGTCTGGCCCCTCGCACTGCGCTCGTCCTTCGTCTGGGCTGGCCAATCACAGCCATCGGCCTCGAACTGGAAGAGTTCTTCCCTCTTTCTTTCTCGTGCTTAGTCTCGTGCTTAACTGCGTATTTCAAGCGCCTTTCGGCCTTCGGATCTTCGACGCGTTGTCGATTCTCGTCGGGCTGGCTTTTTACAGCCATAGCCCCCATTGGGAGAGCCACTTCCTTTCCCAGCCCCTACCTGGACGGGAGAGCCCTTCCTTTCCGCTCTCCCGTGGGTACTAATGTCACCTTAGGCACCTTAGTTTAGGTCTCTGTATTATGTCGCCTTGCTTCTTCTTTAGTTTGCACTCGCCTCTGCTTGAACTGTGTATTGGCTTGAATTGGCCTCCCTTTTCATTTCATGCGCCCCGCGCGCCTTTCTTCTTTCCTTCTGGACGACCTTACACCTTCCAAAAGGGTTAAGGGTTTGGGGTTTAGGGGTTAAGGGTTTAGGGGTTTAGGGGTTTAGCGATCCACGGCTCATGAAGCTGACTTGCCAGACTCTGGCTTTCCAACCCTGCAACTGAATCCGGCACACCGCCGCAGCCGCCGCCGCCGCGCCCGCCGCCGCCGCCGCCGCCGCTCAGCGGCCGCCGGGCATAGCTCGCCGGGGGCGGGAACGAGCACCGGCGCCCGCGATTTCCTCGACGGAAGGATTTCTCGACGCAACGGGACGGCGGCCCGACGTCGCGGCGGCGCCGTCAGGCGCGTTGACGGAAGCTTCCTGTCAAGGGGGGTGGGGGCCTTCTGGTGGGGCCAGGTGTCGCCCGCAAGGCCGCGCAATGCTCTTGATGGACTTGCGTCTACGCATTAACTGTCGGTGATGGCTGCGTTAGCCATGAGGCACCGCCAACGTCCAACGGGCTTGTGGAGCGGGGGGTTTTGACGGCGGCAGCGTCTGGAAGCCACCGCCACCCCGCCGTTTAACCGGCTTGGCGGTCAAACCGTAAGTGGATTCCATCAGCTTAATGGGCTTCCGTTGCCGCCCCCGCACCCCATCTGGCGATGCTGACCCGCCAGGCGCGCTCCCCCCCTCCTCCTCCTCCCTCCCCCCGCGCTCCTTAATGGCTTACCGCCCGCTTCCCTTCTCGCCGCGAGCCTCGTGCATGGTACCCCCCCCCCTTTTTCCGTAATTCGTCCACGAGTTCATCACTCTGCGCCCCCCCGCCGCCGCTGCCGCGCCCAAAAAAAAAAAAAAAAAAAAAAAAAAAAAAAAAAAAAAAAAAAAAAAAAAAAAAANGCCGGCGGCGCGGTGGGTCCGCGGCGGCGGCACGGCACTGCTGGCGGACCTGACTATGCTGCCGGCGGGGGGCGGCCACGGCCCGAACCCGCACCACGAGAGCGAGAAGCTAATGCCTGCCGCGCTGCTCGCCCGCGAGCTCGCCGCCGCCGCCATGGGCGCCAACGCCAGCGCCGGCGGCGCTGCAGGCCTGCAGGCCCTGCCAGTGCCGCTCTTCTGGCTCGCCGACCCCCGGCCGGCGTCATTCCTCTCGGCCTGGGCGCACGGCCTCCTCGCAGCCTTCGTCGCCGCCAGCAACGGCACGCTGCTGCGGGCTGAGTTCCTGAGCGTCCTTTCACCTGGGCCTCCAGCGGTCTGCTTCGAGGACGCGGTCCTGCTCGCGGGCATCACCAGCGGCCGTTTCGTGCCGGATCGGCGCAGCGCCGACTGGCTGCGCGCCCTCATGCTGGCCCACTGCGGCATCGACGACGGCCCGCCGACCGGCGCTGCGCCTCGCCGGGCTGTCCTTGTTGTGCGCGAGGGGGGTTTCCCCAGGCCGCCTCGGTCGATCATCAACGCCGCGGACGTCGGGCGGGCAGTGGAAGCGGCCTTGGGGGTGCCACTCGACGCCGTCGTGGCAGGCCACGGCTCCATGTGTGACCAGGTCTGTGGACACTCGCGCAACGGCAGCGCGCATGCCGCCCAACTCAACTCATGTCTCACTTTGCCCGCGACACTGTGTGAGGCCTGAACCCTGAAACCATATATGACTGGAATCTGACCTCTGGAGTTGCTCCAGCGCGTGGTAAGCTAGTGTATCATAATCAAATATATTAGATAGTGTAAATCTATCGTATTTTCTCACGCCATGCCCAAGTCCACATGTCAACACACTCCACCTTCTATTGAAATTGTCACATCCTCAGCCCTGGTGGTCGCCTTCGGCCGCGGCAGTCATGTACCTGACCGCAATCCAGGACCGGATGTTGGCTGCTTTTGTAGGTGAGGAGCGTGGCGGATGCGGACCTCATCCTCACGCCGCACGGCTCGCAGAACGTCAACCTGCTCTTTGCGCCGCGCGGGGCAGCGGTCGTGGAGATCTTCCCCTTCCTCTACCACGCGCCGTTCCTACGCAACTACCTCTGCGCTGCCGATGTCCACCACCACGAGCTCTTTGGGAGCTGGTCGCCGCTGAGCGGGGGCGGGCCGCTCATGCCGTGGGCGTTGCGAGCATATGCACTCGCACTGGGCTGGCGCCGCTGCTTCCACTGGCGGCCTTGCATGAATCTCGCCAAGCGCCAGGACATCTTTGTGGACGTTCCAAGTCTCAAGCTTCTACTGAGCTCGCTCGCTGTAAAGCCCATCATGCAAGCCACTGACGCGTAATGCTCACAGTATTGGGTTCACATTCACTCATGAGCCAGTGATGAACAAGGGCCAGCTCCAAGCAACCACAAAGCCAATTGCCTCTGCTGTTGCTTCTCAAGGCATCGAGTATCGCGAGCAGCACTTATTTTGTGATGTCTTCACACATACCCAACCCTTCCCACCACACCTCTCCATTGTGCCATTGAAAGAAGGAATCGAACACGTCTCATGAGAGCTCTTGTTGCTCCAGCAACGTCAAGATGGCATTAAGTGCAGCCAGGAGATCAGGACAAAGACCGGAAGTCAGTGCGAGAGGACCTCCTTGAGCTCGCCGCTCCTTTGCATCTCCATAACAATGTCACAGCCGCCAACCAGCTCGCCGCCGTGGTAGAGCTGGGGGTATGTCGGCCAGTCCGAGAGCTTCTTCAGCCCCTGGCGGACCTCGTCATTCGTTAGGATGTCGAAGTAGCCAAATTCAACGCCTGCCTCGCGCAAAGCATTGACGACCTGCATGTTTGCAACGTGAGGTGCTGCGACATCAATCAACGAGCCAGTGCAGGTCACCAGCATCCAAAGCCATGACTTCTCAGGTGGAGTTGCGGAGCTCTGCAGAGTGGATGTGCTGGCAAGCTTGGTTAGCTCAAGACCTGATCCAGCAGCAGCATAACTACCACCATAGCTACCAGCATAGCATAGCTAAACTGCGGTGAGCCGCAATATACTAGAGGTCAGACCTACATGCGCTGGTAAGCTATTGTTTCCAGACTTATCATGCATTACTGCATCGACAACGTATATCACAGCATATTATTCCTGATGCCTTGACAGACAATAGCACCCCTTAGAGCTAAGGGCTGACCTTTGAGCTGAAGCCGCAGCGGGGGTCGTTGGGCGTGCCCTTCATGAAAAGCATGGTCTGCTGGCTGACGAGCAGCCGCCTGCACCGGTCCTCGGCGCTCTTAGCAGGGGCCACGGGTTCCTCCATACTGCCAGCACCACCGTTGGCTGTACCTGAGGCCTTATCGCCTCGAAGCAGCGCCGCAAGCTCGCCACTGCTGTGCATCTCAAGCACAATATCGGAGCCGCCGACCAGCTCGCCGCGGCAGTAGAGCTGCGGGTATGTTGGCCAATCAGAGAACTCCTTGAGGCCTGCGCGCACGTTGCTGTCTAACAGGATGTCGAAAGTTTCAAATGGCACACCCTCCTTGTCTAGTGCTGCAACCACCTTGGCGCACAAAGAGCACACACAGCAGGCAGGGTTGAGCATCTTCGAATTTTCCTCGCTGCTCGTGTTGGCCTTAAAGTGTGGCACACAGCTGACGGCTAACAATGACACCAAGTCAGTCCTTGACGCAATGGAACTGACGATGACTTGATAATCTGTTAGCAACTTTCATGTCCATCTTGTGTATCAGACTGAACAACCACTTTCTCAAGCTGCTTCAAAGCGTCGACAACGCATGCTCGACCAATCAACAGATGCTTGCAGAATACCTTGGAGCTGAACCCGCAGCGGGGCTCCTCCCGAGTGCCCTTCATGAAGAGCATCACAGGGCTCGAATTTACCAAGGCCGTCAGCCGCCGACGCAGCGTGTCGCTTAGGCCTGCATACATTCACTTGATCAAAGCCAACGCTCACCTAAGGCACGGCTTCGACAAGTACAAGTCCGCCTGCTCTTCTGGACATTGTGCCCAATGTTGCTGGTCAAAGATTGTCCACACAGTTGGGCCCCAAACGAGCCGCAAATATATTGTTTCTATGCGAACGATAGTCCACCATTTAGGTCTTCTTTTGTATACATCTTGTAAGAAGAGGATGAGGTGAGGTGACAATCGATTGTATCAAAATCTTGCCGGGTTGAGGGGGTTTACCTCTAGAGTCGTTTTCGTCAGCACCGGCTCTGGAGCTGCTAGCCACGGCCTCGATCACTTCCGGGCCGGCAGCTGTGCCGGCCACAGCGGGCTGCCGCAGCGTGCCTGCAGGCGGGTTTTGGGCATCGGCGATGTGCGTCGCGACCTTGTGCGCCAGCTCGGGGGGGCTCGCGCCCTCCAGGCTATCGATGACAGCGCCGTTCTGGAGATCGAGCGCAGGTGCCGGCACACTGATGGGTCTGCTTCGCCTACAGAGTCCTCACGGTGTAGCCGAAGCACAGTGGGGACTGTGCTTCGACTAACAGTCCCGGAACACAGTGTGGGCACTCCACCGAGTGCCCATAAGCAGCAAGTGCAGCGATATGGCGGCAAAAGCCGCGCTCGACGCACCAGGGGAGCTCTGCAGGAGTTGAACCCGCACCTTGTAGAAGAGGAAGAAGGGCACCGCCGCCACGCCGCACTGCTCCGACACCTCCGGCAGCTCCTCGGCCTCCACCTGCGAGAGCCGTCGTCGCCGGCAGGCAGCCGAGCCGAGCCGCTCAGCTGCGCCTGGCGGGCGCCTCGGCCTCCATTTGCGGCGCGACGAGGAGGCCATCACACTGTCATGTTACTCAAAAATTTCTCCATATGACTCATCCACAATAAAGTAAATATTTGCAACATGACTGCGACGGCGCAGGGGCTGACCCGGAGGAAGGCGGCGGCGGGGGTCTCAGCAGCGAGCGCCGCGAAGACGCTGTCCATGTGGGCGCACGGCTCGCACCAGCGCGCCCAGAAGTGCACCGCCGCACCCGCCGCGCCCGCGCCCGCCACCGCCGCCTCGTACTCCGCCTTGGAAGCCACATCCACCACCGCGCCGCTGAGAGCCATGGCTGCTGGGAGCTCGCGCAGCACAGCCTTGCTGCCCGCAAGGCTGCCGCCACGACCGCCGAGGCGCTGTGCTTCGGAGCTGCTCAACCGCTGCCGAAGCCCTCGTCGGCTGCCGCACGGCCCGCGGCGGCGGCGGCGGCGGCGGCGGCGGCGGGGAAGCAGCAGGGCGGTCGCGGAGCTGTGCAGAGCTCGCGACTCATCGAGGAGGAACTTGCGGACATTAACGGCTTTCTAGCATTTCGAAGCTCGTTAGCTCTTCCGCTTTGGCGCTTTCTCTTGGCGCTGTCTGCTTGAAGCGTCTCGTCTTCCTTTGTTGCGCTTCGCCCCTTCGAGCTTTGCTCATTTCTTCTCCTGGGCTGGCTATCACAACCTTCGCCCTCTTCTGGAGGAATTTTCTCATCTTCGCAATGGCTGACACCATCCCCAAATCCTAAACCCCATACTTCAAACCCTGCACCGATCTGCTCAACAGGGGATCGTGAGCACCCCGTGGCCACTTCAATCGCTGTGTGCTTTTGCGCTTTTCTAGCCCCTTAGAATTTTGTTCTGGGCTGGCCATTCACAGCCGTCGCCCTCTACTGGAAGAGTCTTTCTTCTCCTGCACAGGGGCCGAGGCAGACATCCCCACTGCACTGCTGCCAATGCGGCCGCAGCAAGTGGCTCCAGCAGTCACACTGGCGCTCAGCTTGCAGGCTGGCAGGCCTGAAGGTCAGGCTGTTGCCGGGCATAGAGCCGCTCGCCCGCTCGACGTGCTCTGAGGCAAAACTAGGCTGTGTCGCTTGCACGTCTGAAGCAGGCCACTGCCGTCGTCTTAATCCTCTGAGGTGACTCCCTTTGACTTCTGCAGTGACGGTAGTCAAAATTATTTCTCCACTCAATCTTCTGTGGGCTCACCTCACCGCCGTCCATCCATGCATCTACATTGCCTCAAGCACGATCATCAAAGTGATACTCTAGCGGCACACATGGACTTGTCTAGCACTATTGAGCAGGGCAAGCTAGACCTCAGTCTTCTTGCTGCGACTTGGTTCCTAACGCTTTGGACCTTCAGAGCAACATTGAAGGTACCCGACCAGCAGCTCGTGCTGGCTGACAAACGAAGAGAAGGAGCTGCAGATAAAATAGAGCGCAAGGGTCGTGTGTAATACAGATCCAAGCCAGCCCAGCTGCCAAGGAGCTACTCAAAGGAGCTCCATGCGTCCAGGCCCTTATTGCCAGTCAGCACCCGCCCGCTCGCAGCAGGCGCCCTGCCGAAGTTGGTGAAGGAGCCGAAGCCGCCAGCAGCCGCTGGCGACTCCACATCTTCCGCTCGAGGGCTGTCCCGGTGCTCCAGCGAAAAGTCGTCCCGGCGGAACGAGATTTCTGTGTTTGTGTCGACACTCCGAAAGGAGGCATTGCCAGCCTCGTCCCCAAAGCCAGGCTCCTGCGTCGTGGTCGCGACGGCACCCAACTTGCCAAAGTTGCCGTCGTAGTCATGTGTTGCCTGTAGAGCCTGTAGGTTGGATGGGCCAGTATGAGGCAGTGCCAAGATGTATGTCAGCAGACAACTCCTACCTTAGAGCCCCATATACAGCGGCTTCCACTAGAGCTATAATATATAATACTGCACTGCAAAAACAATCTCCGGCTTCTCACAAATACAGAGACCACAGTTACCATACATCGACTTCTAGTACACTGCTTAGCATCCAGTACACCACAAACTTTATGTGAGGCCGCAGTCCTGAGACCAACAACAAAGTTGAAGTTGATAGGTGAGTTGTCCATGGACTTGCCTGTGTACTGTAAGGGTTGCTGTTCACAGCCCCTGAGGCGCGGGTGCCAGAATCCACGTCGTCGTAATGTTGGCTACTTAAGGTCGATGTCCAGAAGGGGCCTCCGTCACCATCTCCGGATGGAGAGTCATAAGACTGGGTGCCGTGGTCGAGGCTGGAGGAACACGTAAGACACCAAGCAAAGTGAGGTGCTCAGGCTTCCAACTTCTCATTCTTGCAAGAACTTCGCATGTTTCACTCGTTTGGGTCTAATTCGTCAATTTGGCAAGCACCATCCATGAATACCTTACCTGGAGCTGTGAGCCTGACCATTGGTATTTTCTTGCTCAGTGAGGTATTGAGAACCTGCACTCTCTGAAAGACTGCACAAGCTACAGAAGCAATTATTCATGATGTTTCTCAACTAGATGATCTGATGTCTGTTGCCAAGTAGGAGGAAGAACTTCATAGACTACGGGGATGGATGTCTGTCTCCATTGGCAACAGGGCAGCACGAGTCATCACCACGGCACGAGCTCTTGCCATCTTAGCCATCAACTGCGCTGCTTTCAGGCGCAAGGGCGCAGCAAGGGCGCAGGTTGTCACCGTGCCGGCTTCTGAGCATCTGCAGGCCCGGTCTCCGCGTCCTCCTCGTCCTGTTCAGCATTCTCAAAGAGTGGCGGTGATGAAAAGTCCTCGATAGGGAGAGGGCCCCCTGTACTGCTGTACCGCGGGGACTGTGTTGGAATGGCTCCATTGGGAATGTTCGTGCCCTCATCAAGGAGGTTTTGCACATTCGTGAAGCCTGCAGCCAGATATGGAGAGCAAGGCATGTCAACCTGTACACTACCTCATTGGTAGGTGCACTTGCATCTGCCATGGCTGCATAATTGCAGAATTTTCGGCTTGTGATCGAAAGCTTCATTGTAGCTTCAGAAATCTTACTGTAGCTTGCACTCTCAATCATAATTATGACAACATAGACTTCCCCCAGTCATAGTTGCTAAAGTTAGTGTGGCCAGCACGGCGTCCTTACCCTCATCAACAAACTTGTCCCAGTCCTCGTCCCAGTCAAGGGCATTCTCCTGCATCCCAGCCTGCCAGCCTGTGGTTGTACAGAATGCAGCTATAAGTCAGTCCATGCCTTTGTAAACTGCAGCTCAGGTTGCAAACAGCTTGAACACGATGACTAGCACCTCAACTATGCAACCTTGCCAACTCCAGTGCCAGCTGCATGACGAATTTGGAATATGACACATTTAGGATCAATTTCCGAGCTCTCATTGGTAAGGAGCTTGCCAAAGGGGATTGTCTCAGATGATGCAATCGGTCGGACTGTCAGGCCCAGCTGCTTGGCACGTTGATTCACCATACGCCGCAGGTCTTCAAGGTCGTTGACAATTTTGTCAGCCCTTTCCTGCAGGGCACACATCCACTGTGACTTCCGGAAAACAAGCCCATGCAAGTAGGAGGTATACCAGGTTGTACGTGGCATATGCTTCGCCCCATATATCTATGCCCATATAGCGACTGTGACATGTGACTGTGATTGCATGCCAGGTGAGTACAATAGAGCACCTACCTGCAGCAAACCATTGGGATTTCCACCTTGCTCCATACGAGCCAGTGCATTATAAAGCTCCAATCTCTTGTCCTGGACAAATCAAAGGGTAGCAGTGTCAAGTGAGGAACACAACAAAAGCAACATGTCAACCATTTGTATCTTGCAGGGCAGGATCATCGAGCCTGTGAGGTTATTGACAGATGCCACTGAGAATGTGCATCTCACTGCACATTGAACCATAAATTGTTCGATCTAACCTGTACATCCTTGAATGCCTTCTCCTCGAGCTGGAGTCGTGTCATGACGCCCTCTGCAGCCTTGTACCTGTCATTGTACCTTTTTGAAAGCTGCTCCACCTGGTGTGCAGAACCATGTTGACATGATCAGATTGTAAGTTGCTCAGGATCACAGCAATATCGTCAACAAGCATACCCACTCAGCAGATAGTCTGCCCTTCCAAAAGCCATCACTACAACAATTTGCTCAGCTCTGCGAACACGCCTGGCTATACGTGCCTCAATGAGGTGACAGGTACATGCACAAGACAGGGCTGCTTTATGGCGACAACTGTAAGATGAGCCATTGATTGAATGTATGTAGAGACTCTGTTAGCCTCCACAACAATGCCACATGATACCTCGCGTTTCTCGAGTGCCGCTCTCTCTGTGACTTCATGGAGGCGGTTGTCACACCTTGTCTTGAATAGGATCTGGAAGAGGGAGCCACAGATGCGGTATGTGAAGACCAAGTCTCTAATGACAACACAGGACAAGTACAGAGTCACGTGACAAGTCTGAAAAAGAGAAAGAATGCAAACTCATGCAAAACTCACAATCTCTTGCATTTTGTCTCTGTAGAACTCAATCTTCTGCTTCGAGTCCATCAATTCCTTCTCCAGCTCGTAGGCCTGCACTTGCACACAGGCCCAGGTCAGTGTACAACGCAAGACCCCTTGTGCCAGTGCAAGAGCGGAGGTTAAAGAGCGCCTGCACAAAGCACGACCTATGTAGCATCACAAGATGCTGCCCCGCGGGGTGCATGAGTAGCTCTCACGTTCTTCTCTGCGTCCGCGGCCTCTCGCTGCTTCTTTTTGAGAGCATCTGCCTCATCCGGCTGAAGCTGGTTGACAAGGCGATCATCAAGCTCTGGCGCCTGAGCCTTGAATACTTGGGGCCCAACTTCTTGCGGTCCCACATTTGGCACCTGCTGCGGCAGCTGCCCAATAGGTGCTGTCTGGAATGCGGCAGGTTCAGGTGGTCCTGGCACTGGCGGGGCCAGTAAAGCTGGCCCTCCCAGCATACCTGGTACAAGCAGGACCGGAATGATCATGACCAGGCTGCCTCATGCCGATGCTGACGAAGCTGGCACCCATCTAAGCGGAAATGTGAGAGTGCCAAATGCTCCAGGTCCTTGTCAAGTGGACATTCGTCTTACCAGCACCAAATTGCCTACACGAACTTCTCTTATCTCAGTGGCGGAGACGGGCTTCACATACCTGGTGTGTTCTGCCAGCTGGGCACGTTGTAACCAGCTGCGTTCTGCATGAGGGCTTGCTGAGCCTGGGCAATGCGGGCAGCTGCAATCGCAGCGCGAGGATCTTGGGCTGGTTGGTCAAAGTGGATGCCCAGCGGCAGGACTGAGGGGATTGGGCGCCCTTCCCGGAATCGCTCCATCAGGTAGAGGGCCGTGCAAAACTCCCGTAAAGAAAGCATGCTGTCAGCATCTTCATCGGCGAGCTCCCACACCTGCTTCAGTACCCCTACATAAGAAATCCGGAAGCTTTGGTTGAGCATGCCGTCACTGAGTCTTGGCATGAAAATAATATTGGCATTGCTGGTGAATCTCAACTATAAAATATTGATGTTGCCGAGATGTACTGATAATGGCACAGTGTGGTGAGTGCGTGGAACACTCACCGCGAGGAAGCCCCCAGCTCAGAAACAATTCCCTGGCCTGCTCTCCACTGATCTTGCCATCGCGGTCCGTGTCAACATCAGCAAAGACGCGGGTGTACCTCTGGGCCTCCACCACAGTCATCTGTGGCCAAGCAGCACCTGGAGTTGCTGCTGTTGGCGGCTGAGCCCCGGGAGAGAAGCTCTGCTGCTGGGGAGGCTGCGCTCGGGTTGGAGGAAGCAGCACCGGCTGCACGTTCGCCTGCGGCCTGGACAGGTAGCCCGCATCCTGCTGATGACCTGGGCCGTTGACGGCTGGCATGGAAGGAGGTGCTGCACCAAAGCCTTGCCCCGAGGATGAGGAGACGGGCTGAGTGGGCAAGGGTGCTGGGGACATTGAAGACGGTGGTTGAGGCAATGCCAGAGGCCTGCCTGAGGCCGCGTTCGCCGCAAACGCCTCGCCAGCAAATGATGCCGTGGGCGATGCCAGCGACAGTGGCTGAGATGTTCCCTGCCAAGAGACCTTAAGAGGATGGTGAGCAAGGCTGAGACATGCTTAGCCTAATACCGTGATTTGCCACTGATGATTCACGCATCTGACATGGGTTGGAGTTGGCATGCCTCTTCTCTCAGTAGCAAGAAAGACGACATTGAGGCTTAGCCTTTCCCAAAAGCTATTAGCACCTGTAACCCTCCCACTGCAATCACTAGTGTCCATGTAGAAGTCCTCCTGAGGTATATATCATGCCTTCGGACGCACACGCAGCAGTGCAACGTTCACCTGCATGGAGCTGCCATAGCTCCCAGTGTTGCTTGTGGCAGGCACCGCCGGCGGCTGAGCCCTGAAGCCAGAGCCTGAGAAGTCGGCTGAAAACATTGCAGGCTGCTGCTCCTGCTGGGGAGGCGACGGTGACGGCGGTGCCGCCTTGAAGACGCCGCTGGACCCAAAGCCGGAGCTTGCGCTAGGAGCATCGAAAGCTGCTGGCGCCTGCTGAACTGCGGGGCTTGGGAAAGACGAAAATTGACTCTGGGGCTGGCCATAGCTTCCCTGCTGCCCCCCCGCTAGACTGGCCGCCGAGGCCGGGACGCCGGCTCCAGGATACTGCCGGCTGCCGTAAGCACTGCCGGAGCTCGGAGCAGGCGGCGCCGACGAGATACGCGGCGGGGGAATTTGCGCAGCGGCGGGGCCGGTGAGCGCGGCGCGGGCGACGTCCGCCGTGAGCTCCCTCCCCGACTGGGCGACGGTCACGAGCTTGAGCGCGTTGTGGAACTCGGGCCGGTTGAGGAAGCCCCGCTGGGCCTGGTCTGAGAACTGCCAAATCTGCACGAGGGAGGCCTGCCTCAGCTACTTACTGAGCTTCTCGGGCTCTCCGCGCCACAGGTGGCCCAAGTCTCGGGGACGGTAAGAGACATATGATGCGATCTGACATGTGGCTCAGGCCTATCAGAGTGTAGCCGGCGCGCCCCATCAGAGGACCTAAATGAAGGGCAGGCCGGCATTATCGGCTGCCGCCAGGAGCAGGCTGCCGCGACGGGGGGCGAGGAGGTAGGTGCAGAGCCAGACGACGACGAGAAGGAGCAGCTCCCGGCCATGGACGAAGCTCAAGGCCGAGGGACGTCAAGCCCGTGGCAAGCGCACGGAAACTATGGGGCCGGCGGCGGCGCCTAAGCCCAGCTGCATCGCAAGCGAGCTTACCTTTGCCAGCGTGACCTGCGGGAGGCCGGCGCCCTCGAAGAACCCGACGGCCTCTGCGCCGCTGATGCGGCCGTCGCCGTCGGCGTCGGCGAGGCGGAAGTACTGGTCGAACACATGGAGCGGCGGCGGCAGCGGGCCGGCCATGGCCGCCGCGCTGCCCCGCCCCGGCAGCTCGCTCCCCGGTCCGCGCGCCCGGNCGCCGCCGCAGCCTCGGCTGCCGCGGCAGCGGGAATGGCGTCGCGGGCGACAATGGAGTGTGTATTGAGTGACGGAGGGCCCGAGTGGCCAATCACATTGACAGAAATCCATTACCTGCTGACCAGTTTCAGTAACCATGAGTCAGCAGCACACAAAGGTCGCGAGGTGGGCTGGGGTTACCGGGACGGCTGCCCCGAGGACGTTGTCGGGGACATACCGACGGCACGGGCGCCTGAGGAAGTGGCACTCCCAATGGGGGCAAGCGCTGTGAAAAGCCAGCCCGAAAAAGAATGGACGAAGGTTCGAAGGGGCCGAATGATGGAGGGGCCTAAGAAAAAAGCGCTAAGCAGCCACGAAGGGGCCTGAAGATGCGATGTCAAGGCCTGAGGAGAGAAGCGGCGGGTAGGCCGCCGCCGATATCAGACAGATAGCTCTTCAATGTACGGCAATGGCTGTGAGAAAGTGGCTCTCTGTGAGAGGCCAGCCCAATGGAATGGACACGGTCGACAGCGCTGCCGGCCCAGACGCCGGGATTCGGAACGCAGAGCCTATGTCCAGAGACGAAGACCTTCTCCGGTAGAGGGCGATGGCTGTGCTTGGCCCGCCCAGAAAGAGAATGCACAAAGTACGAAGGGGCCAAGAAAGCTCAAGTGACTCAAGTGGCCCCTGGGTGCTCAATACCCCCTAGTGAGCAGCCGCAGTTCAGAGAGACAAGAAGGAAGAGAAGCCAGGCGGGCGGTGCACACGGAATGGAAGGCCTAGATGAGCCGATGCTCATGACAATGGAGGGATACGAGTGGTCTCCAGCACATAGCTCCGTGGAAGATTAGCTGGAATGAGGATTCAAACTATGACGCACAGCTCTTGTTGCGCAAGCAGCAGGAAGTCAGCAATCCAAAGTGGCAGTGCCCTGCAAGCCCCCGTTGCTTGTACGTGCTCTGGCAAGATAGATAGATCTATTCATGCAAGTACTGCAATAGCAGAGCGGCGAGCTGTCCTGTTTGTCAGAGGACGGGCATTGATGCTCAATAGGATCAAGGGTGATTCTGCCAATCTGCACAAGCAAGCTCGTATCACGAAGCTGCCAAGCAGTCAAGTGAGGACAAAGGTGGCTGGTAAACAGAAGATGAGCCTACTAGGCAGGACCTAGCTGCGGCATGTCTGAGCAAGTGCAAGATCCACCAATATAAGAGGTGCAGTAGAGTGGTGCTCGTGCATGGGGGGGGGTTTGGTTTTATGTATGAATGGACACAGACGAATGCACTCTAAGGTGCATTCAAAAGGTGAGTGCATTTTTAATAGGATCGCACACTCCAGCTCTACAACAAGAATGCTGGTCAACATTGGGCAGATAAAATAGACCAAGCTACAGTTGCAGTTGCAGCTGGTACAGCAAGTAAGACGTGGGTTGCGTGCTGAATATTCGGGTCTCCTGCTGAATCTCTCAAAGCCAAGTCGAGCACGAAGAAGCCAACAGATACCTCTTTGCTTCCAGGTCAGGCAAGGCATCATCGGACTTAAAATCAGAATGTGGATCCATTCCAACCAAAATCACTCCGCTGCAAAATGACAAACCAACAAATTGCTGTCAGGAAAGCTCTCTAGTACCTGTTGAGGAGGCTGCAGCAAAAAGTCCAAGCACTCAATTGGCATTATGCTGACTTTCTTTGGCATACTTTATTGAGCATTTAATCTGTCCGCCTGATATGTATTCCTGACTTGGCCTTTGAAGCTGTCACAGCAGTCGTGCAAACGCATAGTCGTGTAGGCTTGGAATGAGTCTGTCCCAATTGACTTGCAACCACTAACAAGATACACCTGCCTTAACTTTACGTCTACTGTGTCATTATGCAAGTCAATTCAGGGCCTTTGATCTGCCAGCGCAGGACCCAACGTAGGACCTCTAGGAGGACTTACCATCCCTATGGAGCTTGTTGGGCTAACCGCTACTCCTTGACCGACCGGCGCATCTGTATTGTACTTATGCTCTACTGATGTATGGCATGCAAGCATCTGCTCTCTGCAGCGCTCGCCTCCAGTCCCTGTGGTGCAGAGGTTTCTCTTATTGGCTCATTGCACAATCGACTTTGTGCTCAAGTCTGTACATTTTGACAACCCAAGTATCGCCAATTCTGCATGGCATGGCAGGGTGGCAGCTCGTGGCTCTACTGTCATTCTGCTGCAACACTGAGTAACTGTACACTTGAAGCTCACCTTCACATCGTAGAACTTGATGTACACCCGGTTTGGTGGCACGCTCAGCTTGCTCTGGAGGATATCGCAAATAGCTGCACTCAATTTCTTGTTCGTTTCTGGATCCAGCCCACCAATAGACACAACCTCTCCATAGGCTGTAGGCTCCTCACTGCCTCCAAAGGACATGGGAACTCCTGCCTTGAGCGACACCATGACATACTGCAATGTACATGGCACGCGGGCCATCCTTCAAGTAAGTTACACAGGTCAGAACAGAGGGCTGCAGCGAATCTCTTGGGAGGCAGCAGAAAACAGATCAATGCTTCTCAGCAGCTACATTTCTCCATGCAACTTGTACTGTAGGCATTGTAGGCACAAGCGTCTAAAAAAGGATACTGTTGGAACAGCCCAATGCATGATGTTGTTGGAGCAGACGCATAACTCTAGCAGTTGCATGGTCTTGACTATGGAATGTCGAGCACATGTGAGAATCAGAACCACTGAAGCGTGTCAGACTTTTGCATGCAGTGTACTCCAAGTGTGCCTTACGGTGTGATAAGAGGAGTAAATTCAGAGGACTTACTGACTCCGGCTTGCCGATGATCTTGGACACGGCCTTGCTACCATCCTTCAGTATGTCCGATGTCACGACGCCGTCTGCTGGAACGTTGGTCTGGATGTTGAGGGTAGGCATGGCGGGCCGCTGCACTTCAGACGACGTGACACCTCGGCTTTCCTGTGGAACGCAACTCGACACAGCAGAGCTTCAAGCACAGCACAGTACAAGAGCTGCCTCCAGCCTAACCTCAGGCCTGGCCAGCGCGGACAGCCATGGTCCGCAACTGGAGGTAAGTACCTCGAACAGTGGCCTCGGAGACGACCCGCGGTCGGCCTCGTCTCGGCGTGGCTCTGGCAAGCCGACGACGCCGCGAAGAAGCGGCGGCGAAGTAGCGGGACGGGGGGGCCCTGGTCCTGGCGACGACCTGGTGCGCCGCGGGTGGAGAGATGGGACGCACAGTCTAGACGGAAAAGTAAGGCTTTGAGTGTGGCTTTGAGAAGCCAGCCCCAGTTGGTAGAATCTGACAATGGCGCGCTTACTTTCTCGACGATAGGAATAAATAGCACGAGACGTGATTTGAGGGCTGAGCTCGTTTAGGCACGGACGACATGCTGGATCACATCACTTTGTGTTTACTTATTTACCTTCGGGACGTACTCCCACTCGTCCACCTCCCACGCACTCCGGCGCGCGCGGCGGCGGCGGCGGCGGCGGCGGCGATGGTGACCGCGCCGGAGAGCGCGGAGGTGGAGGCGCTGGAGATGCAGCTGGAGGCGCTGAGCGTGGCCGGCGGCGGCGAGAGATTCGCCGACCGCGTGGCCTACCTGCAGCTGCTGCGCAAGCACCGCCTGCGGCGGCCCGCCACCGCCGCCGCGCACGGCCTCGAGCTGCTCAAGGACCGCCGCAGCCGCGCCAGGCTCGGCAGCGAGGGTGAGGACACAAGACTGCGGCTGCTGGTATTGAAAGAGCGGCTGTAATCGCCAGCCAGGTGCATACAGACGGTGCTCATGACCATACCAGCGGAGAGCCAGAGAAGGAGGTCCCGCCGATCGCTCCGTCAACTCGCTGCATCAGTTGCGCGGTTGCCTCCACTGATCCGCTTCCTGGCCCTCACGGTGCCTGCCGGCTGCCGCTTCGCAGTGTGGACGGTCTACGAGCAGGTGGCCGTTGCCGCCATGGACTGCAACTCTCCGGCCGTCGCCGATGTCAGCTCCGTGGCCCGCCCCTCTCTGGCTGCAGCCTGGCCTCCACCCTCGCCCCCCTCGATAGCACCTCACGGGGCACTCAGATGGCTGGGAGCCTCAGATCTGGAGAATGGACGCGTCAATCGCCTAGATTGGCGGCCGATGGAGGCCCGCAGACATGCTTCAGTTGGGAGTGGAGGGGGCTTGCTTCCGAGCTTGAAGTCGAGAGCCAAAAGGATCTGCGACAATGTGACGCTGCAGTGATAGTTGCTGAGCACAGTCTTGGAGCCGTGCCGCTTCTGACCAGCTTCCTGCTGCTGTGGTTGATCCCAGAAATGTGTCGAAGCACTCATGCAGCGATTTCCAGACAGCCTTCGTGTCTGTGAGGCTTGCCAAGACCCCTACTTGTTCTTATGTCTTTCTTTAAGGCATCAGCTGCTACTGATCTCCATCTTTTGATCCGAGGGCGTCTGAGGTCGCAAAACCCTTCCAGTGGCATTGCTAGTCTAAAGCGTGACCTGCCTTGCTACGGCAGCACGGTTGAAGGGCATGTTGCTTGAGGCCAAAGGGTGGTACGATCAAGCGGACAACGTATACTCGAGCTTGTTGGTTGAGCATCCGACAGAAGCTGTGTGTAGGCCCGACCATTCTGTACCACTTTGACAGGCTGAGACAGCATTGACGAAGTACTTGCACAAGCCTTGTTGGAGCATGCGTAGCATCGCTTTGCATTCTCCTCCTCCTCCTACACCCTAAGGAACTTCTTGTGACGTATGCTCCTTGGTTCATTCCGTCGCTGTTGACACGTGTTCAACTGCTGAAAAGGTATTACACAAGAGGAGGGTGGCCATGTTGAAGGCTAAGGGCGACCTTGTTGGAGCTGTGGACGCTCTCAAAGAGTATCTGGACATGTAATTCTCTCCACTGTACTCTTTGTGATAGTCCTTGCGACTTCCTTCTCGATCCGGCCGAAATCACCTTTCTTAAGAGGATTCAGGATTAGTAGATTGATCGGCAGAGAACTCGCTAAAGGGTTGCTTGAGCATTTTATGATGTCATCACTGCACACCTCTCGTTTGCCATCAGATTCATGGCCGACCACGATGCATGGAGGGAGCTGGCAGACATCTACATCAGCTTGCAGATGTGTGGACGTCCATCTCTTATACTGTGGTTTTGTCCTCCTTTTGCTTGCTCCAGTGCTTGCATACCTGAGCTCTACCTCCAAGAAGCAGCAATAATCTCGTGTGCGGCAACTTGCTATCCATGTCAGAGCTCATACTCCACATAAATGCTAAGAGTGTGCTTCTTGGACGTGTTGGCAGGCTGAAGCAAGCGGCTTTCTGTTACGAGGAACTGCTACTCTCTCAACCAACAAACTGCCTTTACACCCTCACATATGCAGAGGTAATTGTTACAAGCTTCAATGTACTTCCAGGATTGACTCCTACTCAACGACAGACTTGGTATAGCTTTGGCAAATCTCCAGGTAATATCTCAGTTCCTCTTTCTTGTGATGGCCAGATATTATACACCATTGGCGGTCCTGACAATGTGCGAAGTGCGCGCAAGTACTTCGCTGCAGCAGCAGAATACAGTGGTGGAAAGAACATCCGTGCACTCTATGGCATCTGCTTGGTGAGCATCAACAACAGTTTGAAAGGATTAGTAAAGTGTTTGCATGCAATCGTAGAGTCTGCACCTCCGACAATGCCTTGCAGTTTACATGAGTGCCCATCGAATCAATATTAGTAGAAGGCCAACATGGTCAGCGTCCACTAGGATTTAACACATTTATTGGGTTGCCTGCTAGAAGGGTCGCTATATGGGTTGCTTGCCCGACATTAGTCAACATTGGACGTGCCATTCATGTGCGCAGTGCACTGCAGCATCTAGTCCAACCCCCAGTGGGCGAGGCCGCTCAGAGAAGGACACTTCGTCAATCTCAGAGGTTGCCTCATTAGTACTGCAAAAGGAGTACGTCCGCCGATGCCCAACAAAGGCCAAGCTTGTAAATAGTGCGCTTCAGGCGTGGAAGATCCCTCTCAAAAGCAGTTGAAAGCTGGCCGTGCTGCTTGTGCGTTTGACTGCTGCTCAGGTGTAGCGGTTGCTTAAGCTTTCCTGCAGCCCATGCCGGGACTCGTTAGGTACCGCCTGAGTTAGAATGTCAGCTTCAGCACAGTCTGCAAGATGGATTTGTGGTTTCCTTCAAGACCCTAGGCTTGCGATTCTTGGCTTCTTGGGTTCTGGGTGCACTGCAATGGGCAGGCCCTGGGAGAAGTTAGCACCCACAATCCTGCACTCGAAGGATGACCCTGGCTAGGCACACGCCGTCAAGTCGTCACAGGGTGCTCAATTTTCGCTATTGGACCAGAAGGCCGAATCCTCTAAACCCAAACCCTGCCTGAGACGCGCAGACCCCTAGCGAGACCCCCGGCCCGCCATCCGCGCCGGGGATGGCGCCGCGGCTCCCGGGCCCGGGGCCACGGGTCGGCGGCCTCGGCGGCGGCGGCCNCGGGCCGCGCCTGCGCCGTCTCGAGGCTGCTCCCGCCAGCGCCCGCGCTCTGACACGCCTGGCCCGCCTGGCGCCCGCGCTCGCCCCAGAGGTTCCCTCTCAAGGCCGCCGGCATCGCCGGGGGCCTGGCGGTGGTCGGCGACGGCATCGCGCAGGGGCTGGACGCCGTGCGGCGCCGGCGCGACGCGGAGCGCGCCAACGACGGCATGGCGCCCTGCTGCCGGAAGAAGGTCAGCCCACGTCTAGCTCTGCATTCCTCCCTCCTTACCAGTAGCCCAGCAACTCGAGCTGCCGGCCTGCCCGGGCTACCTGACCAGCGCGAGGGCGACGGAGGCTGTCATTGTCAGAGTCAGGGTCAGATGCAGACACACCGTCAGCATGAGCATCCGCTCTAGCGTCAGCGAGGCCATGTAGCTGTCACATACCCAACAGTCGCTGCTGGAGCCGAATGCAAACCCTCAGAGAATCTGCTGGGCTAGCCGGCCTTGGGCTCTTCTAACCATGGCCAGAGGCTGGCGGGCTTGTAGCTCTTGTTGTGGGCTGCGGAGAGCTCTGACGGACCCCTTGAGCTCAACGCAAGGCTTGCCAGTTCAGGACAGGCCTTGCTGCCACTGCTGCCAAAGGGTCGTAGGCCCGCTTCTCTAACCGGCTGCAGGAAGTCGCATGGTGCACGAGGTCCTGAGCTCATGGAGGTGCTCTAGTGCCAGCAGTCCTGTGATTCTGACCGAGGCGCGAGTATTTCGTGCTGCAGGCGCTGGCGAAGGCGAGCCAGTATGACTTTGTGCGAGCTGCGCGCATGGGCAGCTATGGTTTCCTCCTGTATGGGCCCTTCTCGCAGAAGTGGTACGAGTTCCTCGAGGGCGTCGTCCCAGGGAAAGAGGTCGGCGCCATCTCCCAAAAGGCAAGTGGACTGACGTCAATGTACTCACCTCCTGGTGCTTCTGCAATGTGGTGGAGATGAACGTGGGTCAAAAGGAGCGTGTGTTTCCAGTCGCAAGGCCGATGCGTACTTCTACACACGTACATAGCTCGAAACAGACATAAAGGTCAAGACCTAGCACACCTAATCTGCAGGATTACAGGAGGTTGAGGAGCTTGATACGGATAATCAATTGCACTCAGCATGAAAACATCCATGTTCAATATTGACGCCTGCAATGACTGGATGTTTACATCCTAGGCATCAATGTCCAATATATCATGTCCATGGCATTAGAAGGGCCAGGGCCGATTCTTGAACGATTATGGCTGCAGGTATCTGAGTGCAGAGGCTATCTATGCGTATGCTGCAGGTGATTGCCAACCAGCTCATCCTGGGCCCAACAGTCCTGCTCATGGTCTATGGTTGGAATTTCCTCTGCATGGGCAAGCTACGCGAGCTGCCGCAAAAGTACAAGCGGGACATGTGGCCGTCCCTCGTTGACGGTGCGTACTCTGACATTGGGTGCTCATATATCTGCTACATTATTGTGGCACAGTGCCAGTGCTAAGATCACCACGTCTGTGCTGCAAGCTATGCGTTGCTGTATAGGAGCCAGGGTGTTTCATATTGTCTATGCACCTGCAGCAGGCTGATGCAGTAGCATGCTGCCGAGTGCATGCAGGCTGGAAGTTCTGGATTCCTGCTTCGGTCGTCAACTTTGGGTACGTGAAGGTCCCCTCTACACTTGCTCTTGGTTATGTGTCTACGCCCCTGCTATTGACTCTCAACATCTTTCTTCACTCGCTGAAATCATCTCATAGGCCTCCTATAAGGTTTGCAACATTAATGTGCCCCTTGCTTGTTCTCATGACTATTCCTTTGGCTTCTGATTCATTTCAGGGCCGTGCCGCTCGAAGCGCGGGTGGCATTCATGTCAACGTGCGCCATCTTCTGGAATTTCTACTTGTCACGGAGTGCGAGCAAGGCCTAGGTCAAGCACAGTGGTCAACAAGCAGGCCACTGGCAGGCCATTTAGAAGCAGATGCTAGAAGGTTAGAGCCCAACTCCTGGCACTTACCCTCACCTTTCTTGGTGTAAACCCGACAGCAAGCACTTCCCCCGTCAGCAGAGGGCTGCTGCTGAGAATTGGCAATATACGGCGCCCCGGAAGTTAATGTTATCAAACTCTTATCTATTGGTGGATCATCAGAGGCGATCCCGTCTACCTGCAGGCAAAGCTGCAGAAATAACAAGTGTGTGAACCTTGGACCTTGATCTGACATGGCGGACCGAGTAGAATAGGTCCTCCAGCGTGAATGGAAGAGCAGTAAGAGCAACATAGTGAAGCGTGTCCATGGCCCTCGGCGGGTAGTGCGTGCCACATCGAGAACCACCCGGGCCTGCACAAGGAGCATGAAGCGACCTCGATACTGAAGCGCATGTATTGGACTTCAAATCCCCATATGGTGAGGCAGCAGAGACAAGCAAGTGATGTGGAAATAACCTCAGCTTGTGAAGCGGACGTGCCGCTGTGAACGATCAGCAGGACTGCTTGAGAGCACGTAAGCTTGACTCACAGGATGAGCCTCTTAAGCCTGCATAACGCATCGAAATTTGGAGATTTAACAGGAAGCTGTTAAATCTGCAGATTTCGCAATGCGCGGCGGGCTTACGGCAATACCGGGGGCGGTTGTCCCGGGGGGGTGGTCCGGGTCCAACTGTCCGGCTGGCCTGATCAGCTCGCCTCCCGCCTGCAGCGGCGGCGGCGGCCGCGGCGGCGGCGGCGGCGGCGGCGGCGGCGGCCATGCGGCCCTCGTNAGAGCGCGATGGCGCGGCAACACCTACGGCGGCGGCGGCGGGGCTGCCCCGGGTGCCGACCGGGTCGCCTCGCATGCCCGGCGGCGCCGCCAGGAGGCCAGGCCCGGCGCACGCCGCAGCGGGCGTCTCGAGCTCGAAACCATGTGCCTGCCTCCTCGTATGCTGGCCATGGCAGTCCTTGCTCGCAAGCGGCCTCCTCGCTGTGATGGCGCTCGTTGGATATCTGTCCACGCGCATGCTCCTCATCGAGCTGTCGACTTCATCGCTTCCGGGCTGCGAAGCCGCCGGGCGGAACTCTAGCTCTCCTCCACAGGAGCACACGGGAAAGCTGCGCCTGGAGACGGGCGACAGATTCAAAGAATTGGCTCCACGGCACTTGCACTATCGTAGTGCAAGCAGTCGGGGGCAGAACGATATGGACGACGTCTGGAACGACCTGGATATTAGCTTGTCACACTACAAGAACGGCGTGCCGATTCCTTTGCAAATGCGACTGCGCTGCAAGTCGCTCTTCCTGGCGGCGCAGAGCATAACGGGGCGAGGTACGTGTCTGGACTGACGCGAACAACCAGGTTATTCACGCCGGCTGTGGCGGCTAGACTGTAGCTGGCTGCATTGACATTGTTCTTGGACACCTGCTGTCTGTAACATGATAAGAACCTCTCGTCAATAGCATAGCAACCGGATATGAGACCTTGAGCATCTTTACCAGCTGTGTACGACTGTAAGCTGTCGGGCAGGCTTCCTCGGCCTCCCTTATTCGATGAACACTCCTAAGAGCTATGCATGCATGCAGAGCCAAGCCATAGTGATTCTGTTATAAGAGACACATCCCGCACGTCAAGAGGCGCAGGTGGTCACCTCTCTAAGTCGGAATCTTGAGGACCGTGCTTCAGGAGTGATTGTGGAACTTGGCACTTCGATAGGACAAAGTACACGATGTCTTGCTGCAGGCCTTCGCAAGAGCAACAAGCACAATCAGAGCCGCATCTACTCCTTCGGTACATTCAGGCAAACCGCCAACCTGCTGACCAACATACGGCCCAGCTATAGCATGTTTGGAGAATTTTCTCTACAAATAACAGCGGCATGCAATGAATGTAGTCAAAAGAGCAGAGTTGTCAACAATGTACGATCTGTATCTAGAACTACGTGAGTAGAAAGCCACAACATGTCGAAGTGGACGTAACCAGAGCCTGTCTTTGCAATCATAACACTTCTAGCCAAGCACAATCAGAAGGCCGCTTGTGAGAAACTGTCGTGATGCCACATGCACGTAGTGCTGAAAGCTGGTAGCATTCATCCTTCATGCATCAGGTACGTTGAGTAGCTTACAACCTTGGGATTGCAATGTGCGTGCTCTAGATCCTTCTGCTACAGCAATTTCCGGAAGGCTTGCTCAGGTCTGAGTTGGCTTACATCAGATTCAGCAACATCGGACATTCCAAACATTAGCTCAGTACTAAAGAAGAGATTGCTTTTTGCTTGACATCCTCAGAAGATGTACAATCTATTCTTCTCAATGATCTCTTGTACAAGACTTCAGAGCTTTTGTGCTGCAGGTTGTCACACCTGCTGCTTGGCGTCACCAACCCATCGAGCTTCTCATCATACACGCTCCTACAAAGTTGCCCGAGCTGCGAGCTCTGGTATATTTCAAGAAGCTGAATCAAACTTTTGTTGCTGAAAGCGAGTGTACACAACAACCCCATAACGATCAACATGCACATCAGCCATCCACTGCTTGCAGATACGAGAATGATCTGCCCAGTCCTGTGATCAATAATAGCATATTCGCTTACTGTGCAGTTGATTGGTGTAGGCGAGCTCGCCGTCGGGAGTATCATCAGCATCATGCAATTTGCACAGACGGCACTGGTAGGTTTTCATTTGATAGCCTTAAGCAACAGCTGAGCTGCTTTCTATCGCCACTGCAATTTCTATGTTGCTGATTCACGAAGACTCGTGCTCCGCATGAAGCTGATCAGATCGTCGCAGATAATGCGCAGCTTGAAATATTCTTATTGATGTTCACTCCGACCAAGGAGTTAGAAGTAGTCGCACTTGACTTCTGCTCCATTGCGTGGACTTTCATTGTCAGGTAGGCAAGCCGCCAATGTAAAATAGATACGAGAGACTTGCCCTGTAGCAATCTAGGGCCATTATAACATTGGCATATAGCTTCCATACAGCAAGTGGCAGGTTGGATTCTCAATCGAGGAATTGCCTATGCTTCCAAGCATGGAGTTTCCTGGAGTAGTCTACACCACACCAAGGCAGTAGTAAGGCATGCCTGATGCTGACAGTCTTCGAGCTATTTGAAACAGGAAGCCACTTTCGTTAGCTAACCTCGTCGTATACGACCCTATGGCTATACCGAAGAGCCAGTGGGAAATCACATTCGATTCTGCTCGTTCGATTATTATCTCCTTAGCCACTGAACTGGGCGCCTCATCCAGCATGTCTACTTGCACACTTGAGCTTATACAGGCGAGGTAAGAGGAACTACCACATTTGGTCAGCCAGGAGTTGGCTAGGATCGTGGTGTATCACAATAGTACTGTCTACTCCTGTGAGCTTAGATTACTTTGCTATGCGAGGTTAGGATCACAAGGATGGACGAGGCATGCAGTGAACATATCAGTGGCGGATCTTCAGCAGATTTAGCAGAAAGGGTTGGTGCAATCTAGTCGGAAAGTTGCTGCACTAGCATGTCTTCTGACGCAAGTAACAGCACTGGGACCACAGACTCGCAGTGGCTATGTCAGGAAGTATTGAACCAACACACAACACGGTGAGCAAAATTTCTGACAAGATGAATATGCTTCTCGCGGCATGTGGCGGCATATAAATGATGGCGTTCTAGCCCTGTGCTGCTGCTTTGTTGAATCCTCCAGATGCTGCTGCGCATTCAGGAGAAGCACAACTACTCGTCTGAGCAGCAGGGCCTCTCTCAAGATCTCAGGTTGTACTGCAACGACAGCAATCAAAGCCCGAACCACCAATTCCACAGAGATCACCATGCAAGTACGCTTAGCAACAATCAGAAGCTGGAGCAAGCTCCAGAGCAGCTGCCATCCACAGTATCTCTACTACCTGTGCCAGGCAAGCCTGAAATCAAACTGCAGGCTACTGAAGGGCCACGGCAGGTTGCGTGGCAGGACAGCATCAGCCTTCAAAAACTGCGGCAATGAATAAATTTTCCTCCTTGTCTTGAAGTCTTGACAGACTTTTCACTCACTTGAGCAAACACTTATATGATGCACTTCAAGAAGCTGCTGACAATTTGTGACTGATTTACATCTGAAAGCCCAGCCATCAAATGGCAAAAGACTTGAGCTCATACTAGAAAACAAGCAATGTGTTGGCACAGCTGTGCTTCATCTGTTCAAATTGCAGCTGAAAGTCATTAGGCCAACCTATACAGGCCGCTGAAAAACCAGCTAGGCTACCGCCTACAGAGGAGCTTGATTGGGCAGATCAAAGAGGCCCAGGACCTCAGCAGTGTTCATAATCTTCCAAGCAGCAGCTTATGCTAGCACTGCAGCTCTTGTGCCGCAGCTCTTCAGAAGAAGCAGTGAAGAGGTACAACGGACTCTGCAAGCAGAGGACTCAGTGGCCACACTGGCAGCACCAGGCGATTCGGCAACTGGAGCCCCTCTGCTTCTCATTTGCCACATTTTGTAAACTGACAGGGGCTTAAGTAAACACAATGTTCTAGAACAGTCGGGGCTGTGGTAGCGCAATTGCAACGAACTAATGCTGGCAATGCAGCCTTCAGTCGAGGCTGCTGCAGCATAGTGACTCTTGATAAAGCGGTTGGCTTGACTGTGCAGGCAGGCTTGGGAGCAGTCTCCTGGCTAAGGCAGACACGCTAGCAAGCAGGCCTGCTCGACCAGAGCTCACTCGTGTTTACCAAGGGCCAGCTCCTGACTGCGTCGTACGAGCGACACAAAGCCCATGTCCCATGGTGAATCTACTGAGCAGAGGCCAGGCGGGGGGGGCGGTGCCTTAGCGTTTGCTTTTTCCCGGTCATGTCCGGGTGGGCTCGTACTGAGGTCCCCCCAGAAGCGAGTCGACGAGAGGAGGGTGCGGCCGGCCTTGCCATCTTCGTCCTCGTTGAGCAGCCCTGCCCAGCCCTTGTGCCTGTGACACGGTGTGGATGCACGTCAGAGCGAGCAACAACTATCCGTCTTGGCGCATTCGCCAATTGCCGCCCCTCTGCTTGCCCAAAGCCTGCAGCTGGGGGCTGGTAGCTACCCGGCAACGAGTACAACGGTGGGAACGGGTGAAATGATGGACCAGGTTGCAAGGTGCGGCAGTGCGATTTGCACGAGCTACTCAAATTGGGCCTAGGAAGCTGCAAAGGGTGGGCGGTGCAGCTGGGGTCAACAAGAAGTACAGAATGAGGAAGTGAGGATGGGAGAGGGAGGGGGGCGGTGAGAGTGGTGGGGCTTACAGGTAGCAGGTGAGCAGGTCAGCGTCCAGAACGGCTGCGACGGCCGTCCTGAGCGTGTCGCCAAGGCCGCTGAGCAGCAAGCCGACGGCGGCCTCGAGATGCCAGTTCTCGAGAGAGGAGGCAGCCGCGCAGCCGGAAGCGTCGACCCGCGACGCGGGCAGCTGCACTTGCAGCATGGCGGGCGCCGACGCCGGCGGCCGCTCTTGCGTCCGGAGCCCGGACAGCTTGGCTAGCGAGGGGACCCCCGGCGAGGAGGGCGTCCGTGCCGGCAAAGGTCGGGGCTTGCTCGCAGGCGCGACGGCGGCGGCGGCCGCGGCGGGCGGAGGCAGTGGGCGCCCAAGACGGGACCTGGGCTGTCGCGACGGCCTTTGACGCTCGCTGAAGAAGGGGAAAGAAAGGGTTCAGGGGAGGAGGGAGGGCGGGGCCGGCGGAGGAGGGAGGGC
>WELB01000110.1:86602-104712 GCA_009602725.1 Spirogloea muscicola
CCGCCGGGGCGGCGCTCGGTCCGCAGCTCGCCGTGGCTGCCTGGTTCGCTTGGAAGAGCCCCCCGCTGGTTGCCCGTCCGAGCGGCGGCCATGGCGCTGGCGGCGCGGGCCGCCCTGCGGGGCGCCGCCCGCTCCCTCTTCCGAGCGGTGAGCCCTCGGCGCCGCAGCTCCGCGGCGCAGCTCCCGAGCTCCGCCGTGACGCTGGCCATGGCGAGCTCGACGAGCGGCGAGCTGCGCTGCGTGCACTCCGGCGCCGCCTCTGACGTCGCCGCGCTGCTGGCCGATCGTCCTCCGCAGGCAGAGCCGCACGCCGCCGGCGCAGCGGCCGCCGCGCCGCGGTCGGCGCCGTGGTCGCTGGCCAGGGGCCTCGCCGCAGCACGGCGGAGCTTCAGGTAGGAGAAGCTGGCACGACGCTGCCGCTTGTCTCGCCATCGCTGCCGCTGCCTCAAGGCGAATCCTCAGGCTTTGAGCAGAGCTGGATCCTGATCACTCGCCATGCCGCATGTGCAGTAACAAGGCCGCCGGCAGCGACATCATCGGCATCGACCTGGGCACCACCAACTCGTGCGTCGCCGTCATGGAGCTCAAGGTGCGCTGCAGAGGCGAGCTGGCCTCTCGAGCTGCTCTCTGCCTGCGGCGTGCCGTGTGTCGGCTGCCGAATTGCTGGCTGTCAAGCTCCGGAGACGGAGGTCACGACAACCGCAGGCGGCCGCCAGCCCGAGGAGGCGCGGCGAGCTGAGCCGTGCGCTCTGGCCTGGTCCTGCAGGCGCCGCGGGTAATCGAGAATGCGGAGGGCGCGCGCACGACGCCATCGGTGGTGGCGTTCAGCGCCAAGGGCGAGCTGCTGGTCGGGACACCAGCCAAGCGGCAGGCGGTCACCAACCCGCAGAACACCATCTTTGGGACCAAGCGGCTCATCGGGCGAAAGTTCGACGACCCGCTCACGCAGAAGGAGATGAAGATGGTGCCGTACAAGATCATCCGCGGCCCCAACGGCGACGCCTGGGTGGAGGCTGGCGGCCGCCAGCTCTCGCCCTCCCAGGTCGGCGGCTTCGTGGTCGCCAAGATGAAGGAGACGGCGGAGGCCTTCCTGGGCCGGCCTGTGGGCCGCGCCGTCATCACCGTCCCGGCGTACTTCAATGACGCGCAGCGCCAGGCCACCAAGGACGCCGGGCGCATCGGCGGCCTCGAGGTCGCGCGCATCATCAACGAGCCCACGGCTGCGGCACTGTCGTATGGCATGGATAAGAAGGAGGGCCTGGTTGCCGTCTTTGACCTTGGTGGCGGCACATTCGACATCTCCGTCCTTGAGATTTCCAGCGGCGTCTTCGAGGTGAAGCTCACCACTTCCATAGATGCTTCGTCTGACATAGATATTTCTGGGTCCTTTGTTCTGCATTCGGGTTTTGTAGAGTTCTTTGTGATGCTAAGCTTGCTTCTTTCATGATCTGACGGGCTGTCATGGAGGAGTTTGTAGAGTTAGAGGATTTGATGCTTTGGCATGGTAGGAGGTAACCTTTACCCGCTGGGAAAAATGTGCTCCTGCGCGAGTTATCTGACGCATTGCCGTGTGATTGCCGACCTGGGCCGTACAGGTGAAGGCAACGAATGGTGATACCTTCCTGGGTGGTGAGGACTTTGACAATGCGCTGCTGCAGTACCTGGTGGACGAGTTCAAGCGCAGCGAGGGCATCGACCTGACGCAGGACCGGCTGGCGCTGCAACGGCTGCGTGAGGCGGCGGAGCGCGCCAAGATCGAGCTGTCGAGCACGCCGCAGACGGAGATCAACCTGCCGTTCATCACTGCAGACGCGAGCGGCGCCAAGCACCTGCAGATGTCCATCACGCGCAGCAAATTCGAGTCACTCGTGTCGCACCTGCTTGAGCGTGTGCGTGAGCCTTGCAAGGCCTGCCTCAAGGACGCTGGCCTCTCTCCCAAGGATGTCGATGAGGTACTGCTGGTTGGCGGCATGACCCGCATGCCGCGTGTTCAGGTGAGGTTTCTGCCCGCCCAACTGACAAACCCAAATCTTCCTGCTCATCTAAACGAATTAGGTTCATTGATTCAATGGACGAGGAAGCTCGTTCATTACTGTACCTTTGATTTGGCAAGTGTTGTGCTCAGCGTAAAGCTCAGCGCTTCACATGTCAGGCGTGCTGATTGTCTGCTCTTTGCTTGTTTCCATCTTGACATGTCACTCAGGGCCTTGTTTACTGACCGGCGCCCTCAGTTGACTGCAGGAGATAGTGAATGAGCTGTTTGGCAAGGAGCCGTCCAAGGGCGTGAACCCCGACGAGGTGGTGGCGATGGGCGCCGCGATCCAGGGCGGCGTGCTCAAGGGCGACGTCAAGGACCTGCTGCTGCTGGATGTCACGCCGCTCTCGCTCGGCATCGAGACGCTGGGCGGTGTCTTCACCCGCCTCATCAATCGCAACACCACCATCCCCACCAAGAAGAGCCAAGTCTTCTCCACCGCCGCTGATGGCCAGACCCAGGTGCAACCTCAGGGCTTCAAGGCTTGGGGCCAGTGCTGACGTGCTTTGCAACAGGTCCCGGTAGTCTTTATCTAGCAACGACCAGCTCGATGACCCTGCATGAGGAGGATGCAGTGAGATAGTGCAGCAGCCACATGCTGACTGAGGTGATCCCATTTCATCTGGCAGGTAGGCATCAAGGTCCTTCAGGGTGAGCGCGAGATGGCGGCCGACAACAAGCTGCTGGGGCAGTTTGACCTTGTCGGCATCCCGCCAAGTCCACGCGGCGTGCCACAGATTGAGGTGACCTTTGACATTGATGCCAATGGCATCGTGAACGTGTCAGCCCAGGACAAGGCCACTCAGCGGGAGCAGGCCATCACAATACAGGTCCATCCCGCTTCCCTCTCCTTACAAGTGCGGTCATTTGCTACTGCATGGAAGTGCTCGGACCTTATGGCAGCATGTACAGGTAAACAGCTTTCTCTGATACCTCGTTTAAGGTAAAACCGCCCTGTCTTAGTCGATGTCATCTGTTGTACCATTACAGTCCTCTGGTGGCCTTTCGGAGTCGGAGATTCAAAACATGGTCAAGGATGCGGAGTTGTTTGCTGCCAAGGACAAGGAGAGGAAAGCTCTGATTGAGGCGAAGAACGACGCAGATACGACTCTGTATTCAGTGGAGAAGAGTCTCAATGAGCACAAGGCCAAGCTTCCACCGGTGAGTAACAACTCATTATGTCAATTTCGGAGGAGCTGGTATTGGGTCCTGTTTTGATGAGGTAGTGGCCTGCGCTAGTCCTCTCTCTTGATTCGGTGCATCCTGACTTGCCATACGCTTGACTTTTCCGCACACGATTTGACTACTCTGCAAACGACTGGGGCAGCTGAAGATTACTTAGACATGGACGCCTATTCCATCAGCTTTTGCACAAGTCTACTACGACATACTGTGTGGTCCTAGTATCAAGAGCTCCACGTGCATATTTGGCACGTTTGCCTCCAGTATACAACGTGAAACGGAGGAGTTTTGCTAACACCAAGCAAGTTTCTGATTGCTTGTTTTCAACATTATTGTTTGCAGGATGTGGTGAGCACTATTGAGGCAGCTTTGGCAGATCTTAGGAAGGCTACGGAGAGTGACAACGTGGACAACATAAGGTCAACACTGAGTGCTGCCCAGCAGGCGTCATTGAAGATAGGGGAGTCCTTAGCAAGGCAGGCGCCACCAAGCAGTGGCGCAACGGGAGGTCCCAGTGACGGCGGGCCTAGCGGTGGCGACAAGACGGTTGATGCTGAGTATGAGGACGTGTCCTCCAATAAGGACAAGAACAAGTAAATTGTCTGGACCGTCTTGCAGATTGATTCAGCTGATATTCTTGTTAGAAATACTGTAGTTCCTCGCGGTCTCAGGCAGTCCATCAGATTCGAATTGGCAACGCTCTTGCAGATGGGCCACTTAGACATGCTGGGCTGCCATTTTGGCAGCTGGCAGTGAGGTTCACAGCTTGCAATTGTTCTGTGGGGTTGCCATGCCACAGCTGATGTTGTGCAGCATAATCTGGCATTGCCGGTCCTTGCAATATGGGAATCTCAGCCCACGGGTGTACTGTGTACAGTGCAGAGTAGCAGCAGAGCTCTTGCTGATACAAGCACTCAACCCTTCTGTTTCACTTCCTCAAGACTACAGAGAAAACGTCATGGTCGACTGATTAGACTGTGGCATGTAGCCCAAGTCTGCCAGGAAGGTACATGCAGCAGGGGATGCAGAGCGTACACTATCTTGCTTAAGCAAAAATGTGGATGGTGTAGGAGCTCTCTTGGCCCTAAACACAGGGCTTGCTTGTACAGCCTGCAATTTGCATGCTCCAGTGTTTGACCAGCTTAGCTGAAGGTCTGTCTGCAATGAGCATGCTCCAGTGCTTGACCAGTTCATGGCGTGTGCTCCACCAGGCTGATGAGCCCTAAGTAGACACAGACTGAGCCGCCAAGGAGCGTTTTGTACTCGACCATTGCACTTCTCTTGTAGGCAATCGTTACAAGAGAGCAACACCGCAAGAAGCTGACAGTCGAGGACGCACCTCTCAAAACTGTGCAATAAGGTCGAGCAAGATACTAAACAGCAGGCTTTCTATCTCAGATTTTGCTGGCACAGCAGGACACAGGAGGGCCCCCGTTACAGACAGAATCAGTGCAAGCTTGCCAGTACAGTCCTCATGCTATCCAGAGACACCGGCTTTGCGATGACAGCGTCCATGCCTAGGGCTAGGCAGCGCTCCTTGGTAGCCCTGTCTGTGCATGCGGTCAATGCCACCAGCAGGGGCCTACGCGTTTGTGCAATGCTCTCCTTGTCCCTCAGCTTGGGATATCTTTCCAGTATTCTTCGAGCTACTTCAAAGCCGTCCATTTCGGGCATGACAAGGTCAAGCATAATCACCTGCATTACAGACAAAATTTGATCAGACATGCACAACTCAATCAAGTCTGTGAACATGACTGGAAGCTGGCTCTCAGTTGACTCCAAGCCACAACAATTACGGACTACAGCAGGTGATATTAGCAGGCTGCAAAAATTCCTATCTCAGGGAAATCTTACATTGAAGGCGTGGCCTGGTACAAGAGCGGCGAGGCACTCTCTGCCGGTGTTTACTGTGGTGACCTCACAGCCCAGCCGACATAGCAGCCCGCGGGTGACCATGCGATTTAGACTGGCAAAGGAGATCATCAGAGTCATGTAAAAATGAGTCATGTGAGTAGTAGCTTATGTAAAAGGTGAAGCAGCCAATGAAGTCAATGGCAGTGTGCCCTGACTCCCATTTTGCAGGCGCACCTGCTGGGGCAATGCATTAGATGCTGGAAGCACCTAGTAGAACATGGATCATGGTGTACACTGCGGGCTTGCACTCTCTTCCTGCAAGCTGTAAATTAACAATTGTGTAGCTATAACATCTACTGAATTATCAAGAAAGAACTAGTCACCTGTTGTCATCTACCACCAGGGCTTTGAGGCCAGTACCAGCCAGCTTCGTTGGGCAAGGGGGCTCTGCAAAAGCCACAGCGAGATCCTCCTGGCTTGGGAGGCCCAACTTGACTATGAATGTAACAGTGGCGCCCTTCCCAACTCCAGCGCTCTCCAGCCAAATGTGGCCTTCCATTAAGCTGACAAATCTGCACATACAGGAGACTTTTCACTTGTGAGCTGCCTGCCACAATTGCCACCAGACATGTACAAAGTTCTTGTCTATGTCAACAACACTAAGAGTCAGGTAGATGTGCATAACCTGTCAAGCAGGTCAGGCATGTCAAGCAGCATGTGACCAGCAGTCACATGGTGAATGCTAGTCAGTTACTTGCGATTCACATGTGTTGGCGTGTGTTTGAAAGAGCTCTATTATGAGCGGCTGCTCGATGCAAGAGAGTAGAACACACCGCTTGCAGATTGCAAGGCCTAATCCAGATCCACCAAAGGTTCTTGAGCCTCCTGCATCAGTCTGCACAAACTTGTTGAACAGTAGTGGCATTTCGGTCGGGCTGATGCCCAGACCTGTGTCTCTGACCTGCCATGCAAACAACTCTCATCAGTAGTAGTCATTTAGCATCGCATTCAGGAACCTCTGTGCACATCTGTGTTGCTTGAAAGAGAGGTATAAACAATAAACACTAATTGAATAGGCAGAACCCTTTAAGCCAAGTAAGAACTGCACAAGAATCACTCAGAAGAGCAAATATCATAGCAACAATGAATGATGAGGTGGCTCAGATATATATATATACCTGCACTCTAATGTATGCATGGTGGTCACCAGGTAAAGGCCTGAACTCTGGGCACCAGGGATCTCGAACCCAGTGCAGTTGTTCAAGGGAGACAGACACAGACACTGAGCCTTCCTGTGTGAATTTGACTGCATTGCCCACCACATTTAGAGCTGTCTGCAGCAGCCGTTTACTATCCCCAACGACATACTTCGGCACGTCTGAGTTGACCTTGACAGTGACAGTGAGCCTCTTGACAGAGGCAATTGGCTTCACCAAGTTAATCACCTGAAGAACAGCATTGACCACTCATCATTCAACAGAAGTTGCAGAAGGTGCTTGCCCTCAACCTTGAGTTATGCACTGATTGCTATCTTAGGTCTTAGCACACTTCTTGAGATCATGAAATGTAGCACATGCTGCCAGTGTCAAGGAACAACAGCTCAAGATGCAATAATCTGACTTTCTGCGGAGCAGGACAATCTTTCTATATATACCTCATCAAACAGCTCCTGCAATCTGAAGGCCTGGCGATCAAGCTCAAGGGAGCCATCCTCAAGCCGAGAAAGATCAAGGACATCATTTATGAGTGTGGCTAAAAGGTTACTGCTCCGAAGTACCGTTTCCACAATGGACCTTTGTTCTGATGTCAACTCAGTCTCCTGCGCAGACCTATCTGAAAATAAATTAGCAATTGTTGAACACGAAGTTGTGCATCTCTTGCAACAACGGGGTATCCTCATCTACTGTGATGGAATATGGTACTAACTGGCAATAGAAGTCAGTCACTTGGGTCACCATGCTAAGTCAAGCACCAGTATTACAAGTGCAACATTGACGGTGCTTCTTTGAGCTTGTTCACCAATCCCAACAGAACAAGGTCTCAGTAATATTGACATTACATTTACTGACCTGAAGCAATGAGGAAAGGGCAATAACAGCGTGCATTGGTGTCCTCATCTCATGATTCATCACTGCGAGAAAGTCATTGCGAGCCCTGATTGCGGTCTCTGCTTCCCTCCTTGCCATGTCTAGAGCAACATTCTGCTCCATGAGCAGGTCCCGAGCCCGTAAGGACTCCTCCAAGATAGCCGCATGCGAGAGCGCCACAGCCACCTATTGAAGGAGCAGAAGCACGTCAATCACCTTCGTTGGCGCAATTGGAGTGAAGTAAAGGTCACTGACAAGATGTAATGGGGCGCCATCATCAGCCAAAGTGGCACATGCACATGCAGCAACAAGGTGCAGAAGCTGGTATTAAAGTGAATGCTCTGCTGGATATAAAAAATGTGCACATTGCGCAAGAAAAAGGGTACTCTAAGTTTGCACCTGATCTGCAACGACCTCAACCATCTCAAGCTCATGTACATGCCATCGCCGCGCACTGTCTGAAGGCAGCATCAGCACCAACAGGGCATAAGAGCGAGTTGTGCTGTCAGGCCAGTCTCCTGTGTGGAAGTTGTTCAAGTGCAGCAGGGGCACTCTGACTGCAACCACATCTCCAGTCATGTATTTGCTTGATCGCGGTCGGGCAAGGGCCACTGGGCTGTTGGGAGATATGACCACAGCTCGATTGCTGCTGAAGACTTGCTTGATCGTTGGGTGCTGCAGTTGATTGTTATAGGACCACTGCTTGTCAGAATCAAATACTGGTAGGAAGGGAGGACTGACCACCAGACTGAAGGGGTCTGAACCCAAACCCTAAACCCAAATTCTAATCCTACTATGCTGAAGGACGACACACGAGCATTCACTTTTGTCCCGTTGTTGCCATTATTACATGTTCACCACCAGGATGATGATGTGCCTGCCTAGAGCATAAGTGTTGACTGCTTATAGCACAGCCTTGGACCTGCCTCTACCAACCTGTATTGGAACGGTGACAGGCATGGGATTCTGGGACCGCAAAGTGTGACAAAGCGTAAGCTCCTGTGCAGTAGATCGAGGCATCCACAAGGAGCACTCCTCCAAGGAGAGCGTCTTGCCCAGCTCCACCAGCGTGGTATTCAGGATGGTGTGCCGATCCAGAGTTGATCGTATCTCGTGCGTCAGCATGCGAACATGCCGCCCAGTCTCTTCTTGCGTGCGGATGAGGCCCATCTCTCGGTCCAGCTCTGCAGCCTGCAGGAAAGCAAGAAAGGAAATGTTGGACAAAACCCCAAGCACAAGGTGGGAATGTGGCACAAGTCACCACGTAGAAAGGCTGGTGGAATATGCTTCCTTGAATGTCACTCATGTGATTATTGATGAACATGTCTTGTCTGCTGAAAATTTGCTGATATTCAACTAGTGATGTACGCCACACTCATCATAGGGTCTAGGGATGACACCACCCATGCAAAGCCCAAGCAGGCCCCCTATGTAGGGCATATCGAAGCCCGTAACAAGGGTCACTAAGCGACATAATGCAAAGCTTGACCAGCCTGAGCAGCCCCTCTCCACAAGAGTAAGGCTGGTCTGAGCACCTTGTTCTTGAGGAAGAGCTCACGAGTTTTGACTGAGAGAAGGTCAGGGATGATGTGCACAAGCATGAGTGCTGTAGCACAGGACACCACGGCAGTCAACACCTGTTTGCATGTATGCAAGAGATATTATTCATTGCTGCAGCCTGTTATGCAACAACTTTACAAGCTAATCTTCTTTGCTCAGATATGAGAACTCAAATGCAAGGGCCACAATATATTCAACCAGGGGATGGTGAAAATGCTGATGTGGGAATGTTAACATGCTAAGAGCTATGACTCAAGCACCTTTGACAGTTGTACAATGGAAACAAAGGGGATCACAAAAAACTCCTCAGCTATATGATCAGCGGGTAATCCAGAATTGCTGGAGGGCTTTTCAGGATCAAAGAGGCCATGCCTGATTCACTGAGCCTTTACCTGCAATCCCTACCTAAGGGTGTCCACTTGTTCATTTCTGCAACAACTCACAAGAGCCAGCAAAGCATTGACCTTCACCTTTGCCTTTCCTTGACCTCAAAACTATTGCTGTCTACTGGTGCAGAGGAGAATGCACCTTAGCAAGAGTCATGACGATTGCCACAGTTTCGTCGTAGCCATTGAAGGTCCAGAGGTTGATAAGGTGAGTGGCTCCGCACAGGACAATAAACGCTCCAAATTGGACGAGCACCCATCGGTAAGGAAACACCGCAGACTTCTTCACGAAGTAGATGAGCTCCAGGGGGATGGAGAAGTAGGCAATAGCGATGAAGAAGTCCGAGACATACTGGTAACGAGCAAGCAGGTCGTCGCCGAAGTGCATGCAGTCGCAGTCCAAGGACACCATTGCTAGGTAGGCAAATCTGCATGCCTCGAATCCCTGGAGCAGCGACAGTCTTACGGGAGGCCTCTCATCTAGGAGTGTGCTACCTCAGCGGAGGCCCCCAAGGCCGGGCCTGGAATGCGGCCCACTGATGCTTCGGCGTTGCTCACCAATGCACTAATGGCCGTCCAGTGCAGAGACCATGTCTGATGCGACCGTCCCCGTGCTCAAGCCGCCATGGCCATTGTTGTGCTTGCATGCTCGCCACATCAGGGCAGCCCGGCGGAGCTCTGTTGCTTATACGAAATTCATAGGCTCTGCTGTCGCGCTTCTGAAGAAGACGCAAGCTTGGCCGGATGGACCGAGCTGTCCTTCCTACCACGCTGCATCCATCCCAGCGAGGCTGAGAAGCACGTCTCGCTTAGCGACGGCAGATAGGTCGGGCCGACAGGCGGGCCCCGGCAGCCGGAATCCGCCAGCAGGATGTCGCAGTCCGACGAGGCCGCGAGTCTGGGGCGGCGGCGGCGGCGGCGGCGGCGGCGGCGGCGGCGGCAGTAGGGGCGGCGGGTAATCTTCCACCGCCGGGGTTGGGGGGCGTGCCGCGTCTGGCCGCGGCGGGCCGGGTATTGCGGGAACCATCATGGGGCGGCGAGACGGCGTTCCACGCAGACGGGCGGGCTTGTTGGGAATCCGATGTACCGAGCCACGGATCCGTGGTCGTCAAGGGCTGTGAGATCTGCGCCCGCGCGGATTTCACCAACCCGCGGGAGGCCTTTCTCCCGACGGGCGGAGCTGGGGTGGCTGGCGAGGGAGAGTCCCACGTCTTCAGAAGAGCACCACGGCAGGACAAGCTAACGGCCGGTCGTCTCGGCTGCAGACACTACTCATTCTCAGTGGCGTGCCGTCCCAACCTCCGAAAACTGATTTCCCCCGGTAGTACCTTCTTCGCGTCCCGGCGGCCAGCCGCGGGGTGGTGATGGGGAGATATGGCCGCCCGCACACGCATTCCTCGCCCCGCGGCGCCGGCGTCTATCGTAGCTGCCGCCGCGGCCGCCGCCGCGGCCGACAGGTAAGCCTCTACAGCAGGCTTAGTCTCCCTGTCCCGTTCAGCTGTGGGTGGGTTGCAGAAAACTGGGCTGGCCATTTACTTGGAAACTAGTGTCCTGCTTGTTTTTTTTCTTTGTTATTACGCCATCCGGCCCTTTCAGACCTTGTCTATTCCTATGAGCTGGCCTCTCACAGCCATTGCTGTTAATCTGGAAGAGCTGTTTTCTATTTACAGCCCTCGCCCCCTTTGGTGAGCCCACTTCATGTCGTTCTGTTCCAACCCACTCCTCGATGTGACACTCCTCGCACCGGGCATGTAGTGCTCACAACGCTGGGACAGAATGGGAGACACAGTCCAGCAAGGGACAGGGTGTCCAGAAGGAATGTGGCTCTCCCAGAGGGGGCAAGGGCTGTGAACAGCCAGCACGAAAAGGATAGACAAAAGGGACTGGGCTCCACCGGGTTCCTGGATATACAATACCATTGCAAAGTGCGACTTCCATGTAATATCCCTTAGCTGGGGCTCACAACGTGCACCTCCGTTTCAGGCAAGCAGGGCCGGGCGTTGCTTCCTCCTTGTTGCGGTGCTTCTGTATCAGTCCAACCCAATTGTGTCTCCACTTTCGCTGCCGCTGCCGGTCGACCTTCGAGCTCCAGTTCGTCTTCAGCTCGTCTCTCCTCACGGCGAAAGAGGTCAAGACCCAAGGTGGAGGGCAGCTGCGAGAGTCAGGGTTGGGCGCAATATGCGCAGCTGTGTCCTTCTTACTCACCAGTGAGAGGCATGCGGCGCCACCCACTGGGCCAGCTTGCCAGCTTCTCCACTGAGGCTCCTGCCGCCAGGGGGCTTCTGGTGAGCGAGCAAGCAGCGGACTGGGGTTGAGGTGAGGAGAGAGAGTAGGTGACGGGAAGAACAGGAGGGCCCATGGCGCCCGCAGGACTGGCCGTGTCCCACCCTGGTGCCTTGTCAAATGCTTTTACTTGCTGCAGTACGTGACAGCGGCCTCTATATGGGTCTTTCTATATGGGTCCTTCACCGGTGTAACCAAGCTCCAGGAGTGGGACAATTACAAAATTTTCTTCGTTCTACTTCGGCATTGATCAATTTAATCGACTCCAAGATCTCTACTTTTACTTCTTAGCCAGAATTTGCTATTATGTATAGAGCTTGCCCAAGGCATTCCAAAAGCTGGCCTGCTTTCTCCCGTCTACCTGGTCCAAAGTTGCTCGCCACTGCTGGCAAGTGTCTATATCACGATCTCCACAAGGCATGGTGGCCAATGGCAGGCGGTCCAGCAATGCCTGTTCACTGAGCAGAGCTACCATGAGCTCTTGCTAAGGCTGGTATTCGAAGAAGAGAAGGCGCGCGGTGCGTATGAACTGAAAGGCAGGCCAATCCAAGCCAATACACTTTTTCAGAAAATGAGAAGGCGCGTGGAGCGCATGAAACAAAACGGAGGCCAGTTCAAGCCAATACATTGTTCAGGAATAATCTAGTGCAGTGAGTGCCTGGGTTCGAGCACTCATCAGACGTTTGGCCACTTGGCCTTTCTTTTCTTCAAATACACGAATTTTCCTAGTGCAGGATAGATCAGGCTACATAAACGGAGCCCTATGCTAAGGTGCCTAAGGTAACAGGGTCACATTAGTACCCACTGGTGAGCACATGCAATCCGATAAGCTAACTTGGTGAGCCGGAGCGCCGCCACAGAAGCCGGTGGCCTGACTTAGAGCGCACCATGCACGCTGATGAATAGCCAGAGCTTGACAGCGCTGCGAACTAAGCGAAAGCCGCACGACATGCGCATAAAGTGGAAGGGTGGCAATTTCAAGACTATGTATTGTAGAGAGAAAGTGGCTGCTGATATTCAAAAATGGCTGTGAATAGCCAGCGAGATGCATACAGGTGTTCATGACGGAGCCACAGGCTAGGCAGACAGGGCGCCCTTGGTACCCCCGTGTCAGCAGTAGGAAGTCAGATGAGCTGAAAGGAGGAAGAGCAACCCCGCTGCGCAAGCTAGAGGCTGCTGCAAGGGCGCAACCAGCCCAGCGATGCAAAGCAATTGCCTGGGACCGCTGTAGGCACATAGATAAACAGATGCGGTAGCAGGACACAAGACCCGAAGGCACCGAGCCTCCAGGAAGTGCTGCACCCAGTTCGCGGCGCCGCTGGTCAGCTTGAGAGGCCAGCAGCGGAAGTAACGCGCCACCGACCCCCGTATCACCCGTGGATGTCTATGGCCAAGGGGGTAAAAGCAAGCGCGGCCAGATTAACTGGTGGCTGGGAGAGGCCAGCCAAAAGGAATGGACAATGTAAGGGTAAAAGGTATCAGGCGCCGGGTGGTCCTTGTATTCATGCAACTTCTTCTGTTCGGCCACCTTCACGCCATAGCCGGTCTAATTGTAGACGAGGGACGCTCCACGGCGCGCCCGACCGCGCCTGCTGTTCGCAGATCGCTCGTTGGCTCAGTAGCGCCGTCATCGCCATGGCACTTGCGGCGGCCGCCGCCGCTGCCACCGCTGCCGCTGCCGCTTCTCCGGCCCGCTGCTGTGTGCGAGCAAGCGATTGCGTCGGGCCGCGGTGCCCTGCCCTGGCCGTTCCTTTGTGGCGAGCGCCGGAGCATTCCAGGAGTGCTGCGCCGCCAAATTCTTGTGTGTGGTACTCCCATTCCACCCCAGGAGACGGCTGACGCGCTGCACTGGCACTTGGATAATCTGCTCGCCAAGGCCTGCCGTGAGCCGAGTGTTGTTGGCATTGACGGCTGGAAGGCGTGGCCGCTCCTATGGGCAGGCCGCTCTGGCGTTGGCGAGGCAAAGACGGAAGCCTCGGTCGGCAGGAGACAAGCTCTCGGGGCGTGCTTCCAAATCGCTGGTGTAGCGGCACTTGAAGCAGCCCTGCGGGCTCTTCCAGCCAGCGCAGGCGAAGCTGTCAGCTCCTCTGCGAAGACCACAAACCTCTCAATTGACCAGATCAAGGTGATTGCGTAAGAACAGCACGTGCTATGTCTATCTGACCTGCAAAGCACCATAGAGGAAGATACGCCCTTCAGATGGCTGAAGAGAGGCAGAGAGCCTCACACAATGCGTAATCTGTACCGCATGCCTCAATTAGAGGAGAAAGGTCAAGCATGTGCTTGTAAGACTGGTATATGCACATGATCGTCAAAGATATCCTGCTGTCTCTTGCTCAGAGAGTGCCCTCGTTTGTGCCTAGTAACTTGCTGATTGGCTTATGCAGACCATCAGTGAGAGAGACATCAGTGAAGGGCAGTACTTTGTCACTGGCAATCTCACCAGAGGGATTTATAGGGATGACTGCAGGTTTATCCTCTTCACTTGACATACTTCAAGCTTTGCTAGGGCTTTGAAGCTTTGAACGGGAGCTTGTATGGAGATCATCTAGAGTTCCTGGTCCCTTGTGGAGTTGGGAATGCATGTCTTTTCTCCTTTTCCAGACTGCATCTTCTTGGCACAGATTCAAGGACCCAACGAACGAGACAGTGGGACTGGACAAGTATCTGCAGGCTGTTGGCATCCTCTTTGATCCAAGGGTCTCCAAACAGGAGCTGAGAGCTATCAGAGTCACGGGTCCTGACACGATTGATGCTGATTGGACACTTGGAGGGTATGCCCTCTGTAAGACTCGACTTGCCATTAGGAAGGTGCAGGCTTCATGATGCTAGAATTTCGCATAGATGTCGTGAGGGGCTGATATGGCAAGTGACATTCTTTTCATTGTCATTGAGATATTGGAATTTTAGATGCTGATGTCATCGTTTGTTTCACACTATGCTCATGGCATGTCACATAATACAGGTACCTAAAATTGCCATGGCGTCCTCATGTCCTTCCATTCCAAGGTGCGTGAATCTCCGATTGTTCTCTTGCATCATGATTGATTTATGGTGAGAGATGAACTTTTATCAGGCTTACGGAGTTAATAATAGCTTCTTGGAGCTTTTGGTCCACATACAAGCACATGAGGTGGACACTTGCTATGTCCTTAGGTTCCACGATGTACAAAGTAGACGGGAATGGCTTGGTAGCCTTGCACTCAGAGACTTGGGAAATATCCCCAATCACTGCACTACTGGAGACTATAACACCCTCGTGGGGCCCAGCAACATAGATGCACGACGAGCATCCCCTTGTTGACGACGTTGAAGGCATGAGCTGGCACTAGTGGCGCCGGTAGCAAGAGCGGAAAGGGGTGGCTCACTACATGATTGGACAATCTGCACTGTAAACAACATGCATCGTGAGACGTTGAAATGCACTTGGACTATGTGCACGACAAGGGTACTTGTAAGCGGAAGTGCAAGTGTCTCGCATGTACAAACCTGCAACTACAGGAGTGAAGGCGTATGGCGATTTGCAAGAGCTTTGCTGATAGTAGCCTCTTCATGGAATGCTGTGGTTCACTGCACCAGACCAGAAGATGTATCGCTCCTGAATAATAGCTTGTTGTAGTATCCTCAGTGGATCTCGGAGTGCAAATCACGATGGCGAGGGCAAGGCAAGGCAGTCTGAGGGTACAGCAGAGAACACTCTCTGAGTCTGCAGTTGAAGCAAAGTAGGCAAGCCTGGCGCAGGAGAAGAGACCAGCAGCCTGAGGGCGCCGCCCATGTCCATGGGCGTTTAGCAGGTCATGCTGTGACTGGCAAACTTGTCTTGAGCCTGCTGACTGGTTGCTTGCTGCCAATGGACCGTGTAAAGCAAGTCGGCCGAAACGCCTGGAAAGGAGACGAGGCTAGTAATGTAAGTTGGCTTCAGTGTGGCATGGCGAGTGGTGGCCAGTGAGTCACACCCAAATCAGTAGCTTCCATTGGCTGCATTGTCACTAGGTATGCGCAGTACATCAACTTGCAGAATACCTTCATATGCTGTGAGCGAGCCGGAAGGTGCCAATCTGTGAAAGGTAGCAATGGCACTGCTAGGCTCCTCATCTCTCCAAGTGCCCCACTTTATAAATTCACGGCAGCCCTTCCCGTGACCCTATCATAACACTGTAACGAGCTGATCCACCAGTGCAGATGAAACAGCCCTGAATTGGAAATGCAATGTAGGCTCTGCAAGTCCTGCATACAGCTGGCGGTCTTCCTACATTGTAACAGCCAAATGGTGCGCAGAGATACCCACTGGCACAGTAAGTAGCTTGCGCTTTGCCGTAGAAACAGCTTAAGAAATGCATGGGCCAGGACAAGGTAGGAATCGTGCTCCTGTCAAGGGACATGACTTCCTAAAATCCACAACAAGTTAAGCGTTACTTCTGTCCACCCTGCCCAGGATGCTCCTTTCGGAGGACAACACCCCCCAAACTTCACCTCTAGCATGATAAGTGCAGAGAGTACAGGCTTCGCCACAGGCACTCAATTTGAGGTACACACAAGGCCGGAACGATGTCAAAGAGAAGAGAGGGAGGCAAATCTGTGATGGTAATTAAGCTACCTGCAATTGAATCCCAAGTCAGGATTCTGGTATCAGACATGGAGCTCATTTACAATGACGTATTAATTGTGATCATCTGCACCTGAAGGTGTCTATCCCTACTTGTCTTCTGGCCTTCTCTTTCGCTTTACTTTCTCTGCTATGTCTTCCACAGCATGCTCGTCATCTCTATCAAATTTAATGTGAACTGGAGCTGGCGGGCATAAAGTCCTCTGCAAGCAACCAAAACATTTTGTCAGTTAGAAAAGCATCCAACGAGTCCAATGACTATCCAACGAGCATCCAACGAGTCCATCTGCTCCTATTCTAACAAACTTGGTCCTCCTCTACTGACAAACTTCAGCCTCCCAAAGGGATGGGTCAACTGTCAATCATTCCTTACATTACGCCACAGCCTGAGCAGCAAGAAAAATCTGTGGCAATTGAGAAGGCCACTAAGGTCAACATGTATCTACCTCAGGCCACACATGAAGCAAGATAGTCAAAGAAGACTCACAAAGCCCTCAAAGCTGTACTGGATGCCAGCAGCTTTTAGCCTCTCCTCGCGCCGCTTGTCCTTCTTTGCCAGCCGCGTTAGCACTTCCTGTTGCTCAAGGAAGGAGCGTTCTCGGTTGTGCCTCTCCCTTGCCATCTGCTGCCACGGTATCTTCTTGAAGGTCTTATTTGCACCAATCCAGCTGCAGATTGCAGGTCATCCAGCAAGCTAATCAATGACCACTATCAGAGCTGGCCTTGTACAAGGTCACGTGACAAAGCTGCTGCCTGACCATAGAGTGACTGCTCCGCGAAATTCGGCCTCAGACATTGCTGCCACGGCAAAGGCAGCACTTGACAAATTTAGGAGTGCATGAAAACCAAATTTTGAGATCACTAAATTCCCAATATCAAAAGTTACTGGTTTGGACTTCCACATCCAACCAGGAACGTGAGACCCAATGTGAAGCGTACGTGGTAGGATGAATCTTGTCTGAAGGCAGTAACTTGACTTTGAGGATTGCTCCAAAGAGGAGGTAGTTGTGCATGCAATCTGCAACAACTGCGGCCACCTGACAAGTGAAAGTATGATATAGCCAGAATATCAAATCACTTTCCCTGTGGGAGATACTTTTGAGTTGATCTACAAGGTGCACAAGATAGGTCATGCCAACCTGCTTTCTACTGTGGCACAGTTAATTAAGATTCTTTCTGAAGCAGGCGAGTTATTCACGCTGTGTCAGATGAACAGGATATGCGTAAGATGGGAGGACAAGTCTAATCTGCTGCTTAAATGCAAGTGCATGTAAGATACATGTTTGGAACCAAGGGTGTGAGGGCTGAGGGAGAAACCCACATCTGGAGACTCAAACTCAATGAAGGCGTAATGCTTGGATTTTCCCGTCTGCATGCAGCCGCCGTGGTGGCTGCAGTCAGGCAGCGCACACGAATGCCATGGCCCAGTCACAGCAGCGGCGGAGCTGAATCAGCACATGCACTTGATTGACGGCATGCTCCAACACACAGCAAGCTCAGTAAGACAGCCATTACGGGAGAGACGTGAGCTGCGTGCTGTAGCTCGACACGTCCTGAGACAGCAATCATCTCTCGCATCAAGCCGCGATACCAACATGGGTTCATCACCAAGGCCAGGCCCGTGTCACACAAAAGTCCCGAGCGAGCTGTGACCTGCCCTCGAGACAGCCCCGGCAGCTCGCTGCCGCCGGTTGCCGCCACTGGCGGCTGCGGCATGGCAAGGCGGAGAGCTCGCGGTGGCTGGCGAGGCTGGCGCACCTTCTTGCTGCGCGATAGGCGCAGCCGCGTGATGGTCCCAAACTGCCCAAAAAAGCCTGCACGGCAAAGGCATGGCCGTCGGTCAGCAGCCACGCCCCCGCCGCGCCTCGCCTCCGCCGCCGCCGCCGCCGCCGACGTCAGCGGCGCTGCCATCGTCAATCGTCTGGCGGAGCTGGGGGACTGCCGGCGGGGGCCGCAGGAAAGGGGCTCACCGGCCATCTGGTCCTCGTAGAAGCCGTGCGGGACGTGGCCGACGTAGACGGCCGTCGGCCGTGCCGCCGCCGCCGCCTCCTCACCGCCGTCGGCCTTGCTGCCGCCGCCGCCGCCAGCGGCGGCGGCGGCGGCGGCGGCGGTGCGCT
>WELB01000110.1:129382-149377 GCA_009602725.1 Spirogloea muscicola
GTATCCTTGGAGACGCGCAAGGACAGCACCCTCCGAGAAAGACGGGTCCCCTAGTGGCACTCCCAAAATCCTCAAGCCGCCCTCTGGAGTCTGACAAGATGTAGGCAACGAGGAGAAGAGGGAAAGAGGGATGCCAATAGGGGACCAGGCGGAGCACTTAGCCGGATTGACCCCAAGCCCAATAAGCTGGAGCTGGTGCTGAAGCGTGCCGAAAGCTTGCAGCACCTCCACTGGGGGGCCGAGGAGCGTGGTATCATCCGCGTAACTCGGGAGGAGAACGCCAGGGTGAGCGCTCGCCGTGTTGCGCAAAGCACGGTGATGCGCCAGAGCGAAGAGAAACCTCCCATTGGATCACCTTGCCGTGTCCCCGTCTTTGACTGCAAAACAGCCAAAGAACTCCCTGCCCCCCACAACAATGCAGATGGCGAGCCATACATGCATCGGAAGTGAGGGAGGAGGGTGGGAAAGTACTGCCTTAGCTCCTCAGCTATAACCTGCCGATCCACAGAGTTGAAGGCATTCTGTACGTCCACGCTCAAGGCCAGCCAATGGGGGTTGACATCCAGTGCCGCTCGTACCCCGTGCACCAGGGTCTCAGCGCCAGCACGCATCCCAGCCCCAAACTGGTGGAAATGGAAGTGCGCCTGGGCATCGTCCTGGATCTGCATGATTAGGGTGCGCCCCACGAGGCGCGACAGAACCTCCCCATTCGAGATAGGACGCACTCCCCCCCTGTCCTTCTGCAAAGCAATGAGATTGCTTGTGCAGAGGACTGCGCCTACTCGTTGGGTGAGGTGTCCACGCGCAACATGTTGTGCAACCCTAAGCAGCAGATTGAAATCCTCCTCCGAGTCGTCCTCCCCATACAGCTCCCACAGGAGAGGGAAGCCTCCAGGCCGGCCGCCCCCGCCCTCACCTTGGGCATGAATGGTGGTACTGGCTTGCCCTTTTCCCATTTCATGCGCACCCGCGCCTACGATCTTCTTACAAGCAATGTACGGGCTTGCTTTGGCCTCCCTCTCATTCAGTGCGCTCTCCGCGACCTCTTATTCGGGTGCGGGTCACTTGCATGGGACGGCGGATAACAAGGGGCGGCGCGAGCAGGGGGCGGGGGCAGGGGGCCCGACGGATGATCGGGGGAAAGACCGTCCGTCTCCCGGGTTCTGGTGGTGCAGACGAGAGTAAGCTCTCCAGAAAGGGGCGCCAAAGGCAAGCGGCAGTGGACGGCGATATTGGCGGGCGGTCAGCGTCGGCTGGAAGGCCCCAAGCGGGAAACGCAGGGCGGGCCTTTTGCCGGGGGAACGAGGTGCGCACCTGCTGCCGCGGTGGCGGCGAGATGGCTTCATAGCCCGCTTGACCCGCTTCCAGGAACCCAGTCTCTCTGACCTGAGGCTGCTTAGCAGGGGTTACTGAGTGCTTCCTAGCTGCTTCGTTTCTGTTCTGTGCTTGTTGTTCTTCGTACTTTCCCTGGCCCCTTCGCGTCCTTTGTTCATTCTTTTCTGGGCTGGCTTTTTCCAGCCCCTGTCCTCAATGGGCGAGCCCTTCTCTCTTCATAGCCCGCCCGCGGCTTTTGCCGGCAATCCCAGGCTGGCCGCCCAGCCGCTGCCGTCCGGACGGGCGGCCCAGGCGCCGCCCGCCGCCCCGCCAGGACCGGACGACAGCACAGTGTCGCATCTTGCTGTGCCACTCCATTGGTCTGACCCAGACTCGACGGCCGCACATCCACCAACTCGTAATCTTGAGAAACAGGTCTCTCAAGAAAGGCCATGGCTGTCAGGGGCCCAAGCATGGACATGGTCCTGAAAGCCCGGAAGGCTCATACCACGAAAGTACTCTCTATGACCTTCTGCGCGTTGAACGGGTCAAGAGGCGTTGCGAAGGGGGGTAGCTCACCAACGCCGGCGCCCCCAGGGAGCCGGAGGTGGGGCCCGCACGGGCCAAGGCGGGTGTTCCAGCCGCCCGGTGCGCGCCCGAACAGAGCAGGAGCGTGGCGGCATGTGGCCCTGCAAACGTGCGGGGCGTAACGCTAGCCGACAGGGCCTCCAGCATCGCTGCAGGTGCACCCGCAGCAGCGCCCGCGCCTACCAGACGCCGGTGGACGGGTCTGTGGACTCAGTTTGGTCGAGTTCCGCACCTGTTGCCGTGACTTCGGTAAATGAAAGCGCCCCGGGCTCTTGAGGCGGCAGCTTAAGGTGGGGGCTGCAGACGGAAGACATAAGCTCACCCTCGGAGGACGCGGTGGCTGTGCAAGGCCAGCCAGGAAAAGAGAATGGAGAAATATGTGATCCAGAGGCGTCGGATTGCGTAAAGTTTCAGCGTTTCTTCGCTAACGCCTTGCATAGGCGTGCTGCCCGTGCCTCTAGCTGCCGTACAGGCGCATGACACCTCTCCGGCTGTTGACGTTTTTGCGACTAACGGCCGCTGACGAGAGGCAACTGAGCGGCCACATGTCAGTGCTCACTTTCTGTTGTGAGTAGCATGAGTCTGTCGACTTCCTTGGCCCTTATTCAATCTCTTGTGGGCTAGCTATTCACAGCCATCGCCTTACTTTGGACAGAGCTGTTTGGACAGAGCTGTTTCTCCTCTTTCACAGCCACGTTGCTTTGGCTAGAATCTGCTGCTCAATCTGGTGAAGTAAAGCACTCGCCGTCTCGAGGACTACTGGCATCTGCGCCGTCTCGGCTTGACGGCTCGCTGCGCCGTACGGCGCCGGGCAGCCGCGGGCGCCGGGCACCATCAATACAAGAAAGGCGGCCGTGCACGTGCTGCACGTGGCCACCATGCCTCCGGGCGGCGGAACGCGACGGCCGCCCTCGCACGTGCCGGTCGGCGCTCCATTTGGGGTGCTCGTGGCGCCAAGATCAATGGCCTATGCGGCCCCCCGGCCTTCACGCGCCCGTACCGACCGTCCGATGGGGGCGCAACACGAGGGCGCGTTTGTTTGCGGCAGGTGGCCCTGAGGCACCTGAAGCCACGTGGCGAGGCTCGCCCTCGTGCGCCACGCGTCGCCCGGCGGCGGGGGGGTGGGCGGCAGCACGCGTGGTCCCTGACCCCCTCCCTCCTCCCCCCCTCCTCCCCCCCTCCACCCCCGCAGNGTCGCCGCCGCCGTCGCCGCCGCAGCCGGCGGCGGCCATGGCGCTCTCGAGCGCACAGCGCGTGGCGCTGTACCGGCAGTGCTACCACGAGCTGGACGGGCGGCGCGCCGAGGAGGCCGACCCGCGCGCCGCGGCGGCGCTGGAGGCCGAGATCCGATGCCTGGAGGAGCTCATCGTCCTGGCCACCGAGCTCGGCTCCAAGTGCCTCCCCCGCCGCGACGACCCCTGGGCCGGCCAGCCGCAGGCCAAGCCCCGCAGGTGGGGACCTCCTCCTTCCTACTCCAAAGCCCTCTGCCGCCTCCCCAACGTTACACTTAGTACATCGTAGAGATGCAGTTAGAGCCAAGGAGGGCATGGCCGCCGCCGCTTCCGGGGTCCTCCCGTCTCTCGGAGCCTTGGCGGCGGCACGGCGGCTGGTCGTGGGCAGTCCTGGTCTCACCACCACTTGGCAGGGCCTCGATGTCGCTGCTGCGCGGTCATCGCAATGCCACGAGGCTGCTCGCGGCGCCGGCCAGCCCAGCCGCTCGCTGCGGCGGCCTTGACGGACGGCCTGGCCAGCAGCAGCAGGGACACCGGCATTGGCCTCGACTGATGCCAGCGGTGCTGGGATGGACATTTAGGCCAGGCCGGGCCCTGCCGCCAATGCCGGCTGCCCAGCGCCATTGGCGGCGCCGGAGAGGCCTCGCTTGCCTGCTGAGTCTGTTCATCTTGCACACAGGCTAATAGGGCTCGCGCATCTGGGTGCGTAGGCGCGAATGTGTGGGCGCTGCTGCCGAGGCGATGCCAGCCCGGGACGGCCTCGACCTCTCGCTCGTCACCGACCTCCTCATGCTCAGCGCCAGCTCCCCCTGGACCGTCTACGTCGCCGAGCGGTCGCAGGTGCGCGCAGCAACGCCGCTGCCGCATCGCATCCGCCAGAGCGGACCCCTGCCATTGCTGCTGTGCCACAGCCTGCTGGCTCGGTGCTGTGCCGCGCTGAATGAGGGCCCCGGCGACTCTCCTGGCAGCCACGGGCAATGCTGACACAGTACCCGCGACTGTTCGGCGGCAGCAGTGGCAGGTGCGCTATGTGTCGCCCAGCGTGCGGCGCATCCTGGGCTGGGCGCCACAGGACATGGTTGGGGCCGCAGCTTGGGCAGGCTGCCACCTTGACGATGTGCCAAAGCTCCAGCAGGTACAGCTATGCCAGGCTCTGCAGCCGTGCCATTGCTGCTGCCCTTGCAATGCCGCTGCTGGCCAGTGGGTGCCGTGGCATGTCACAGGCCTGCGTGCTTACCGTGCTTGAGCGGCTTGCTTGCATCCAATACTGCAGATGCTGCAGGCCCAGGACAGCTGCGGTGGTGCGCGGCCAGAGCAACAGAACCTGTGCTTCCGCCGCCTTCGCAAGGATGGAACCTACGCTGCTGTGCAGGCCACGGGCCGCGCCCTTGGCTCGCGGTGCGTCGTAGCCACTGCACTGCACAGGCCTCCTGCCTCCCCTGGCTGCTGCCGTGCAAGTTGCCGTGCTGCCGCTGGCCGAGGTTGCCGCTTGTAGCGCCGCTGAAGCTCGGCACCCGCCTCTGCCGCCGGCCTTGCAGGTGGTTTGCCTGGGTGGAGCTCGCGACCGCTGACGATGCCGGCGGCCTCCCGCCCCACTCGCTCCTGGTAAGCCCGAAGTCCTCAGGCATGTGGCGCACACCCACCATGTGGCAGCAGGAATGGACGCCAGTGCCGGATCCATTGCCGAGCCGCTCATCTGATGGCTACTCGAGCTCTGCGCTTGTGTATCTCAGGTGCTGTCGCCGAATGAGGCTGAAGAAGATAGCGACCATGAGCAAGCGGGCCTCCGGCAGGCTGCGAGCTCCCCACGGAGCAGAAGCTCGTACTGGCCGCCCAGGCAGGCTTCGCCGCCTTCCACCGCCGTGCCTAGCAAGCCCAGCGATCTCGTCGAGCTGCAGAAGCGGCCAAGCTTCCGCTGGGGCGCGTCCTCAGACGTTGCCGAAGCTGCAGCTCCCGAGAGCATGAGCCGCGGTGCTCTGAGATCGCAGGCTGGTGCCTGCAGCATCGCCATTCGGCACTCAGGTGAGGACTGGCTAGCTCGGCTCTCGCAAGGGAAGCCCCTCTGTACACGTTCTGCACGACGCTCATAGTCCTCTGTCAATGCCACGAACTCAGACAAGCATGGACTCTCAAGTCACACTGCTCTCAAGTCACAGCTGCTCTGGCTGATTGCTGTGGAATGCAATGCTGAATTGTGAGCCCCCTGGCTGCCAGACCTCGGTGCAATGGCGATGCCAGACATCAACAGCGTCCGCACACCGGCGCCCCCACCCACAAAGCCGGCCGGCAAGCTGGTACGCACAGGCGGGCCGATGGGGCTGTCGAGCGTTGCCAGCGGGGGCCTGACTGAGTGGTCCGAAGCCCGGACCTTCCACGGCTGCGGCGAGAAGGTGGTGGCAGCTGGCCACGAGCACGGCGGTACGATGAGTGACGGCCACATCTCGCCAGACAAAGGGCAGCTCAAGCGTGACCTGGGCCGCATCGAGGAGCAACATCTCGCCGACTGCCTGGAGATGGCCATGGGCCGGGCGCCGAGCGTATCGCCCGATGCCAAGCTGTGCCGCGGCGGCGGCAGCGGCGACCTGGCATCCTGTGCTAAGGGCATCAAGGCCTGCTCCATCAGTGCCGGCGGTCCGCCCGAGTACGCCAGCAACGAGGTGATGGACGTCATGTATCTGGAGGTACCCGAGAAGCCATCCTCGGCGGCTGCTCTGCGCGCAGCCAGCAAGGCGGCGGCCCTGGAGCAGGGCCATGCGGCAGCCGATTACAGGTCGCCCCGGCAGCCCAAGGTCACTTCGGATGTGTCACCACCGCCGCATACGCAAGTTGCGGCACCTGATGGTGATGGTGGCGGCAGCCAGCATGCCCCGCTGCGCAAGCAGGATAGTCTGCTTGTTGGCCAGGGGCAGCGGGCTAGCGGCAACAGCCCCCGGCCGCCGTCGCGTGACAAGGACGACAGTCGGGGAGGCTATGGTGAGGCCCTTGCAGAGAAGGGCGGCACCGCCAAGCGGCAGCTTCGGCCGCATGGGGGCGGGCGACTGGTGGGGCCGAGCCTGCAGCGGCACTCGCTGTCACAGATCAGCGAGGAGCAGCTCCGCCTCATCCGCGACCGCAAGGTGCAGCATGCAGTCTAGCCCGTCTGCGGAACCACGACCGCAACTCCTCTTTCCTTGGATGTGCTGCATCTGCAGACTGACTGTGCCGTCAAATGGTGTGACCTCCATGAATCGTGACGGGTGGGCAGCGCCTCCTGTGCAATGTTCTCCCAATCTGCAGGTTCTCCTAGTGGAAGACAATGTTGTGAACCGGACAATGGGTCAGCGGCTGCTGGAGTCACTTGATTGCGAGGTGACGGTGGCCTGCAATGGGTTGGAGGCGCTGGAGATCCTGCAGGCCGCCAGTGGCGACGCGGACGGCGCCTCCTCGCCGCCGCAGTTCGACCTTGTCCTCATGGACCTTGAGATGCCTGTCATGGACGGCCGGCGAGCGGTGAGCCCCGTGCGGCAGGGCTGTTGGGGTCTCAGATGAGCATGCCATGCGTGGCCAGACCTGTGAGACGCAGTATTCTGGACATTGAACTGAAGCGTCTCAAGTCGCTTTTACGAAATTACCCGCAGGTGGCATCTTACCGGCAGTGGGAGGAGGAGCACCAGGAGGTCGAGCGCGACACAGAGCGGCGAAAGCAGACGCTCATCTTCGCCATAACCGCCAGCGCCACAGGTGACTGACTTCCTCTGCCATGATCTGTGCCTTCATCTTGGGGCTTACTCGCAGACCTTGTCCAGCTTTTAGGCATGGCGTTCACAGCCACCACCTCCCTGCTGATATGCCTTCTCTCTCTGCCATGGCAGCAAAGCTTACATACTGACTGACCTGTCGCTGACTTTGCAAGTGCTTGACTCCTCCTTGGCACATCTGCGTCACTTTCTCTGCATGAAATAATTTGCGAGCCACATACGAGTGTCGCATTGCACAATGATGCAGAGTATACTGCCTTACAGCTGCATGTGCTGCATGAGGCAGATGGCGAGATGATGAAGTGTGCCCAAAGTGGCTTCGACGAGTTTGTCAGCAAGCCGCTCACGGCTGAGAAGCTGTGCCACCGGATGGAGGAGCGAAGCAAGCGGTGCCAGACGGCCTGATCCAGCTCCTGTCCAGCACGGTGGAGTGTTTCTGCAGCAGCCTTCAAAATGGACCCAATTGCTTGTGCTGATTATGAGGCCCAGTTGCCCTTTTCATTGACCTCTTTTAGGTAGCCCAAGCATCATTTGCACAACACTACATGCAACCTTATATAGCTGCCAGCAACGTAGTTCACAGCTTACTTAGCAATCAAGCATTTGTCTAGATTTTGCTAGCGCAGGATAGTCGTGCCAATCTCCTCCCAATGCAAATGGCGGTGCAGCTCAGCCTTTGCCTCTGGTCTGAGGACGTAGTGGCACGAGCCCGCAAGCTTGGGGACGCGGTACCACTCCGGTGCACCCTATCTATGACTAAGTCTTGGTTTTCACCAATTATGAGCGACAGCCAACATCAAGAGCAGGGTGGCAGGACCAGACACCACCACATACCAGCTCTGATCTGCCTAACCAAGACGGACGACCCGTGGCTTGAGGCCCCATAGCCCCCGCCACTATTATGTACCTGTATATGACGTTTCAAAAGCTTTACGCATGATTAGATTCTCTCATGTAGACAGGTGCTAGATTCTCAGAAGGCAACGTAGTACACCAATCCGCTACCCGTGCCTCGCCTAGCAATGGCACGCAAAAGCCCAATCCGCCGCTCATGTCAATCCAGGCATTAGCACGCATTGCCCACCTTGCCACCCACACCACACGAAGCGAAGCATCAGTAATAGATCGAAAAGCCCATAAGCGAGCATCGCGAGGTATGATTTACCTTGACTAGCCGTGGGAAACCGGCTAGACAGTGGTGGGAAATGGTGGGTAGTGGTAGAAGTGAGAAAGAAGGCGCGCAGTGCACATGAAATGAAAGGGAGGCCAACACAGCCAACACATTGTTCAAGCTGGAACTGTCAGCAAAGACAGTATGCCTACATAAAACGAATGCCCTATGCTAAGGGGCTTCCCCTGGCCCCTTCTCGCACTTCGTTTTCGTAAATCTATTTTGGGCTGGCCTTTTCCAGCACCTATCCTCTATGGGCGAGCCCTTCTCCTAAGCTTAGTTGGGTAAGGTAACAGTGTGACGTTAGTACACACGGGTGAGCACAAGTACGAGAGGGTGTGGAGGACCGGGGCCGAGGCAGTTTTGTCGGCCCAGCCTCTCAATCTGGCTGCTGCCGAACTTGTGCCGCCGCCGCCGCCACCGTCGTCGCCGCTGCCGCCGCCGCCGCCGCTGTTTCCATTAGTAGGCGTAGCCCACGCGTCCAGTGCCGCGCCAAGAGGGCGTGGGCATAGACACCGGGCGCAATCTCCGCTAGAGAGCCTTCTTACCCGAGAAGCTCCGACGCCAGACGCGGAAGACCGGACCACAAAGACTGTGCTGGGGGAGCTATTGACAATCTTTGAGTCCACAGCTCTCCCAGGCACTCGCGATACACCAGCGTGCTGGGCGTGTATTAGCCCAGGCTAATGAATTCCATGGTGGTGGTTTGGCTCCTCAGCTTAGCTTGTCAGACATACATGTGCTCACTTAGTGTCCCCCTTAGCCAGCTAGCCAGCACTTGGCTAGGTACCCCGTAAACAGGACATTTGTAAGGCTAGAATTGGCCTCCCTTTTAAATTCATGCGCACCGCGCGTCTTCTCGCTGACAAGCATTGCCTTGTTATGCTCAGAAGTTGCTGTATACATTTGGCGTGCTTTCACTTACTTTGCAAGAATGCACATAGCATCTCTCTGATTGCATGGTGGACTACACGAGCTACGTAGATAGCTGGGCTTGGCCCTGGGCTTCGATAGATTGCCCGGGAGGGCCCCGAGCTTCGATAGATAGCTGGGCTTGGCTCGTGTTCAAGATACTGTCGATTGGTTGTGGAGACCTTCGGATCTTGGTTTCGGACTCGAAGAGGGTGTCATTGGACTTGTGCTGGGGTTCTTGCATTGAGTAATTGAGTGTGTATCTTGTCTGTCCGCACTGCTTTACTGGGCCGAGAAAGCTCTCTTCTCAGACTGCATGAAGACCTTGATTGCCATTTTGTGGCTACAGGTTATTAAGCGAATCTCGTGTGGCAACAGGATTCATCAGTCAGTACTAGTGTATGAGCCTGAAGTCAGGACAAGTCATCGAAGCGTGCTGCTGATCTCTCGGACATTGTTTCTGTATCGGTTGAATCTGTTTCAGGAGAAGCAGAGGTGACACAGCAGTCCCATCACAACAAGTCTTAAGGAGATCACCCACAGTATACAAGTACGCCTGTTGGTGCCTCGGTGTCTCAAGTGGAGACTCACTACCATGCAGACTTATGTCAGTTGCGTGTAAAGAAATGCAAGTCGAGAGTATGCCATGCTTCTACTGAGTCGATACTTGAGTCATCAAGCAAGTGATGTGTACCGGAGGTTACGTGGAACAAATTTCATATGAGCAAGCCGGTAGCAAATGATGCATCCGCAGAGGAGAAAGGAAAAGGTCCTAAGCACTTACAGGATCCTGTACAGGAGATGTTTAGACGTCTCATCCAAGACTTTCCAGAGAACACCATGAAATACAAGCAGGGATTGATGAAGTTTAGCCGCAAGCCAGATGAGTCACTCAAGGCTTGAGATTATTGATATTTGAGATTGATTGAGCGATTCCGATTGAGCAATCCCGTACGTTGATCAGTCAGAAGGATTTGGCGGTGCAGTTTCTGCACATTGTCGCAGGAAAAGGACAGTAACAAGTGCAGACTTTACTAATAGTGCGTCGGCAGCTCCTCAGTAAGGAGTACGACGTAGAGGCTGTATACAGAGTCATGCTAGACAAGGAAACGATGATTATACCTTACGTTGTGCTGATGACCACCTTGCAGGCGCCCAAGGTTCTTCGGAGATATAGCTGACTGCTCTAGCAGGAGACAAAGCAGGAGGTATGAAGAAAGATTACACAGCCTACCCGTCTGTTGTGCGTCCAGTAGAGAGTTCTGTGATTCAGCCTCGGCCAGTCATAGAATGTCATAGATGTGGTAAGAGAGGGCATATGAAGAAACGTTATTGGACTTGTGCTCAAGGTTCTTGCACCGAGTGATCAAGTGTGTACCTTGTCTGTCCGCACTGCTTCACTTGGCCGAGAAGACGTTACGATAACGAAGGATCCGATGGCCAACGAGACCGAATACCAGGGACGTGGCTATTATCGCAACCTCCTGCATGGCGTGGTATACACAAGTATCTCAGGGCCTATAGAGGAGGAGGGCATGTACCGGCGTAATTTTAGCGATCTTTGGACGCGCACAAGCTTTGCGCGGTCATGAAGAGGAGTCGCACAGGGCCGTGGTGTACCAGGTCGGAAGGCGAGCGAGCAGCGCACGGGTTGCATTAATGCCTGCGCTGCCAGGAGTGATCGGGCTGAGCACAGCGTGTCAGGTGCCTGTCGGAATGGCAGACCCCTTCCGCGCCCTCGCACGGAATTATGAGAACTTCAGTTCGAATATTTCGTACTGCAACCTGGCGCCGATAATCGAACGAGTAGCCAAAAGCCTAGCGGCACACTCCATCCACGGCAGCGTGAATTCGGAGATGCTGCGGGCTGGGCGTGACGTCAATATAACGCCATTGGGAGACAAAATCAGCTACATAATGTTCGATGACGCACCCATAGTCATACCGGGACTGGTGGACCATCTCTACAGACCGAACGTCATGCCCGTGCTTATAGCGGCGGTGGCGAGCCTTGGCGGAAGGGTTGCCACAGACGTGCTGGTAATTGATGTGCTTACGAACCAACCCATTTCACCAATGGTGAACATCGCACATTTCCCGGCAGCGTTTGTAGACGCATTGCGTATATTAGGGGCAAACATGACAATGGCCGGGCAGGAAGACCTGTACGGCATTGCAATGGCACGGGGACTACACAATGTGCTTACTGTCGTGGGGCACACGGACGAGGGGTCGATCACGGGTAATTTATTATGTTGCGCGCAAATGGTGAAGCCTTTCGGATGAATTGGTGCTGCATATGCGGACCACGTATCATTCACAGCACTCCTTGCGTTGCCGGGTGAAAGTGCGACGGCAGTGTCAAGGTTTGTGGACGCAATCGCAATCGCAATCGCGACAGCGGCGGCAATTGCGCATTGCGACCCTGGCACGGAAGTGGGGGACCGTTGGTATCCACATGGCCTGTGGCGTGGCGAAACGAATCGGTGAAAGTGACGCGAGCTAAAATCTCAAAATGGCACGCGGTACAATTGGTGCCTACCACAATGCTTGCTTCAATGCATTGCCAGAATTTGGCTCATTGTACAGCACAGCGCTGGGCAAGCTGTTCAGGGGTATGCTTAGCACGCGGCGCAATTGGGGTGGACTGTTCTACGCGATGGGCTTGAGTCTGACCGTCAACAATAGGCATCTTCGACATGAGATTATATCTCCATTCTTCTCGGTCGAGCCGACGGGCGTGTTGCCTAGGGAACGGCGCGCTCGGCACGCGCGTTGACATAAACAACTCGGCAAGTCCCGTGGGAAAAAACGAGATCCATGAAACAGCTGCATTGCCTAACTGTGTTCACTATCGTGGTGATCATTTCACGAGTCTATATACGTTGGACAGGCTAGGCGCGCGTAGACTACCCCTGTTATGGCCTTTCCAAGGCCATGTGCAGGACGGGCTTGGCTGCTGACCATTCACCTCCCAGATTGTATCAATTGCGTATGCAGAAATGCCAGATAAGTCGAGAGGATGCCATGCTTTTACTGAGTCGACACTTGAGTCATGAAGCTAGTGATGTGACCGGAGATTACGTGAAGTTATGTCAACCACGCTTGTAGCAGGTGATGCATCAGCAAAGAACAAAAAGGTCCTCAGCTTTTCGAGGAACCTGTACACGAGATGTTTGGACGTCTCGCCCAACATCTTCCAGAGAACAGCTTGAATCAGAAGCAGCTAATGATAAAGTATATTCGCAAGCCAAATGTGTCAATTACGGCTTGTATCTTCTGAAGTTGATTGAGATCCCGTACGTTGATCACTCAGACAGACGGTGCAGTTTCTGCGTGTTGTCGCACGGAAAGGACTGTATCAAGTGAAATGTTACTCACGATTTGTCGGCAGCTCCTCAATAAGGAGGACAAGGACGTAGAGGATGTATACCAAATCATACTAGACAAGCAAAATGATATATTGCACTGCACGTTGTGCCAAGAACCACTTTGCAGGCGCCCAGGGTACTCGGAGATAAAGCCGACTGCTCTAGCAAGAGTTAAAGCAGGTGGTATGGAAGAACTTAAACAGCTCACCCGTCTGTCATGCGTCCAGTAGAGAGCTCTGTGACTCAGCCTCGGCCTGTCATAGAATACCATGCATGTGGTAAGAAAGGGTATACGAAAAGATCTGCACAAATAAATTCTCAGACTGCTGGTGCCATATGCTCATGTTGTTCAAAACCTGGGCATGTAGAACAGCAGTGTTAGAAAAGTATTCAGACAAGATGCAAGTGAGAAGCAAAGTGGCTTTGGGAAAGATGTCGTCAACCTGTAGACTTACTGATGATCACGACATTTAGTATGATCAGATGTGGAGGCAGATGCAGACCCAATCAAAGTTTTGTTCTAGCCAAGGGGCAGGGCAAAACAGAGGTGGTCGTCACTGTAATCTCCCATTCAGATCATTTCCAGGAGGATGAGGACTGTTTTCCACCAGATACATAGTTGAGGAAGAGGATGCCGATACCGTAGACGGGTATGCCCATGGTGCCGACTTTGTTCAGCTTGTTGCAGCTTTACCGAGCACTTGATCACGTTACCCTTTGAAGAGAGGAGAGGTGGAAGTGAGTCAGAGTACTCGTCTTGGAGCTGCCCAATATCCGGCCAGCTTCCGAATCAAAAACAAATCAGATAGTGTTGTACCTGCTCGTAAGCCCAAAAAGAAAGCTGCCACTAGTGTGGAACCGCCTATTAGTCGTTCAGTCTTTACCAGTGTACTGCTGACCAGGATGCTCAACGCACCTGTACTAAGCATGAAGGACATGCCCCATGTCCACGATTTGAAAAATTTGTATGTGCCCAAAACGAAAGCTGCCACTAGTGTAGATCCGCCTATTAGTCGTTCAGTATTTACCAGTGTACTGCTTACCAGGATGCTCAATGCACCTGTACTAAGCATGAAGGACATGCCCCATGTCCACGATTTGTATCTTCTTCATGTTGCCTCTATTGAGGGAAAGGAAGTATGGTGGCATCCTGGCGAAATGCATGTGAAGAACTAGCAATAGTTTGACAGTATGCAGAATATGTCGGGACTGGACCAAAAGCTGTTGAGCATGGAAGACAATCACGGACATTCAGACAGGTCAACCACTATTTTACAGAGTATGAATGGCGCCTTTAGACCGGACCTGAATCATTTCAAATGAGTGAATTGTTGAGAAGCATATCAATGGGTTTTGTTCTTCATCATCTGACCTGGGTACGTATGTTGGGGCTCAATTACAGATTGACTTGAAGGACGACAAAGCCATCTTCAGATCAGAGAAAGGTATACTCTATCTCCGTTTGAGGATAAATCTTATGACAGGAATGTCAGGAATTATCAGTTGTAGGTTTGTTAGAACCTTCAACCAGCTCCGACAGCCTTGTCTGCCAAGAAGGAGAATTTTGGCAACTATTCAGGAGAGGCGAATGTGCTGAGATTAACCGCAACTAAATGCCACCGCTAATCCGCTACTTTATGCCAATAAGTGAGGAGATTGTCAGTCATGTTGAAACTAGTAAATCTTCTGTGTCAGATCTCAGGCAAGGATTCTATTCAAATTGACATTCGACCTAATGACAGGCATAAGACAGCCTTCTGGGGAGTGCGTCAAAGTGTTCATGTTCTTTTCCTTTGGGAGACGCGTGGAAGCGACTGCTACCCATTGCTTATAATGCGCGGACTGTTCAGGCATACCAGCCGCACATCTTGTGAATTAATATCTAGATCCCTTTCGCTCATTTGCTTTCCAAACTCGTCGCTTCCGCGCGGCTCTGACTTTCAAGATAGCTGCTGCTGTGACCTGTCAGCCTCTGCAACCCCTCCCTTCGCATTTGGCATGTGTTCGCTTCAATGCTTCAGACGGACTTTCAGAGGCTGTTCATCAACTGTTGTTTGCAGAGAGATAGCCACGGGGCTGGGAAGGGGGGACCTTTTCTTTCTTTGTGGTGGCCACCCCCCGGAGGGGTTGGGCCTCGTCTTCTCCTCGACGTCGTTCTCATCGACGCATTCCAACCAGGGGCACCAACACCGACTGTCCCAGGTTGGGCGACACATCATACGGAGAGGAAGAAGGAGGGGCACTATAGTGACCACCCCCTGGGCGACCACTTCTTCCATGCGCCATGGACATATATGGCGGCTATGGAACGAAGTGGTCTTCCCTCCTCCATCGCCTGGCACTGCATGTCGATGCCCGCCGACGTAGTCGGGCGGGTAGCTTAGGGCATTCTAGCGTCCTGCAAGCCATCGTTGCATGCTGTTAAATGCGGCTATTATTGAGTCTACAGAGCTCCCAGGCACTCGCGATACACCAGTGTGCTGGTCGTGCATTAGCCCAGGCTAATGGCTTCCGTGGTGGTGATTTGGCTCCTCAGTATAGCTTGTCAGATATGCATGTGCTCACTCGGGGATCTTCGTGTCCCCCTTAGCGAGCTCATTACCCCGCAACAGCACATTTGTAAGGCTAGAATTGGCCGCCCTTTCAATTTCATGCGCACCGCGCGCCTTTCTCTACCCGCAAAGTCCTCTTACAAGGTCAGGGGCTACATCATAAGAAGGCCCCCACCCTGTCTTTTGGATTTGTCATTTAGAAGCGGAGTGTTTGGTGGGTCGATGGTCCCGATTAAATTGCTCCAGAAGGCATCAGTGGAATGCTTACAGCAGATACAGCACTTCAAATACGACACCATCGCGAAATGGACTGCTGATTATGCAATGTGAGCTTGTCACCAGCATTTCCAGGGCAATGTAAGACCAGAGCTACGAGGGAGGCCACGCATGACAAGGCTAAGTCCACTGTGTTCGGGCTGGCCTTTCATAGCCATCGCGAGACCTATTTACTCAAGCTCCGCATGCGGGCTTACATTCACATAGCTCTGCGGGGCACCCACCACCTCATGCCATAAGTGGCGCCGATACTGAGCCATGCAAATGTCTAAAGCCATCAAGGCGAGCATATGTAAATAGCACAAGCTTCCCCATAGAGACTACGACCCGTTGCCTGGCAGCGGAGCGGATGCGCGATGCTGTTGCAGGTCAACTGGACCACAGTCGCTCTGTCAGTGGGGGGGCACTGGACCATGCAAGCTCATTGACCGTGCCTAATCTGACTGCCGAGCTGGCTCAGGCCCCCACCAATCTGAGCGAATCATCTGGTCAACTCGGGTCTATAGTCAACAGCACATTATCACAAGTGCTCAGATGGAGAAGATGACGCTGCCGCTTGCAGCAACGTTATCGAAGAAGAAGAACCATCATCATCACAAGCTCCACACCCAAGGCTTGTGCCGGCCAGCCAGTGATCATTTGGTACTTGCCCCCATGCACAAGTACAATTAAGTGAACTTCCATGCCACAATTCTGGCTCACAGCTGGCCTTGCAGCCACCAGTGGCTGCAAGGCACAAGGCCTTGTTGCCAGAGTCCACCGTGGAACTGCCACTGCATCTAGTACTCCTCCTGCCGCCCGTAGTCATGCACCACCTCAACCTGCAAATGCGCAGCCAGCAAGGGGTACATTTCGAAATGGTGTGGACGGGCTCACAGGTCTGCCTCAGGTTGCCGGGCCAGCGGCAGTTGCTTGGAAGGCTGGACGATCTCAACACATGCAGAGACAATAGATGCTGATGGAGTGCAGCAATTGCTACAACTGGACTGCACACTTGACGTGACCTGCAGAGTGTACGCAAGATAATGGTGTCGTGCTAAGCCTGAAAACTCATCAGGAGCTACACCGGGCTTCAAAGTGTAATATAGTATGACCGGAAGTGTGCAAGCAGACATTCATCTCCTTGCGAGATTGCAAAGCGCGCCAGCAGCTGACCTCCTCGCCGATAGGGGGGTTGCGAGCATACTTGGAGCCGCCCACAGCCCAGGGCACTGGGCATGCAGCAGAGACATGAGGTGCCTCACTAGTAGGCCGACTACACGCGCTGTAGTGCAGCTGTGACCAGGAAGTGGCAGCTTCCGGCAAAGCATTTGCAGCCTGAAGTGGCAGTTTGTGTGCAGGTCCGTGGCAAATTTGTGTTCAGGATCTGCGACGATCATGCCATACGTGTCGGGCTGCCGGCATATGGCATATCAGTTGGGATGGGCTATCAGACGAGATGTGGGTGCGAACCAGTGTAGGGGTCCGGGTGCCGGATTTCTTCGAGGCGGCGCTCGCCCGTCTCCAGGAGGTAGTCCACGCGCTCCCGGTTGGCCTGTGCAGGCGGTGTCGAGGTGCCAGTCAGTCGCCAGCCCCGTTGGGTACCCGGCAGTGCAGCACCAGGCGTTCGGCGCTGCTGAGGGAGCTATGCCACTTGACTGGATTCGAACCCTTGACCTTTGGTTTTGGAGACGGAGTAGATAAGGTCTTAGTGGTGGCAGGGCGCTCACCTCGTGCTTGTTTGCCTCGAAGCGCTCCCGCAGCTTGTCGGCCTGGCGGCAAAGGCACGGCGCGCCCAGGCCATGACGGAGGAGGTCAGCAGCCGCATCGCTCGGCTGCGGCTGCCCTCCAGGCGGCAACGGTGGCGACGGGCAGCGCCGACGTCGACTACGACGAGCTCGGCGGCAAGCACTACGGGCGGCTACCACGAGGAAAGCGGCAGCCAGGACCGACGCCAGGCAGCGCAACGGGCGCCGCGCAGGCTAGTCCCCGAGCGGCGGCGGCGGCGGTGGCGGCGGCGCTCACCTCGTCGTAGAAGACCTCGCGCTGCACGGCGTAGCTGAGGACCGTCTTCAGCGCGTGGCGGTACAGCGCCCGGACGCGGCGCTGCTGCTCCGCCCCCCGGGCCACCGTCGCCGCCTTCGCCAGGCTCATGGCTGCCGCAGCGGCCCGGCGAAGGCGGCGAAGGCGGCGGCGCCGGCCGGGGCCAGCGGCTCGCCGCCCGCTGGGCGCCGCAGCAGCTTGACACCGAACAGCCTTGCAAAAACTGCTTTGTAACAAGGATTGGACTAATGAGATGTCCGTACCCACTATTAGGGTCCAGGAGATACGGCTGGTCATGGCTGACCAGACAGAAGGGATATGTCACGACAGGCTTGTTAGTGTCTAATTGTAAGAGACGCATTGTTATAGTCTTGTACACCATGTTGGAACAGATGAATTGGGAAAAGTAACATAGAGGAGAATAAATCACTGGTAATTACAATTGGCTATGCCCTCCCCTGAAAGAGCAGGTCTCCATACACAACAGTCCAAGGAGCCTGGCAAGACTTTCTTCCCTCGCCACACCTGGAGCCACAGGCTGGTTCACCTCACACGCCGTGGCCAGCACCTTCAGCATCAGCTCCGAGGCCTTTCGAGGAGCGCAAGTACTCAGATCACCCGCGGTCCCTAGCTTTTGCGGTCCACTTGCGCGCAGGCCGCGCTCTGGCGGCGGCCTCCGGCTTCCGTCAGGGCGACGTCTTTCCGCCTGCTAGCTACTCAGATTTGCATCTACTGACGAGAGGTTACTGAGAGTTCGCTTACTGCTGTCTCAGTCCTTAGCACTCCGATTCCTTCAGACCTTGTCCATTCTTTTGGGCTGGCCTCTCCCAGCCACCAGTTAATCTGGCCGCGCTTGCTTTCGAACGTGGCTTCAACTCTTCCTCGGCCTCCTACCTAACTGCGTGATTGGGGTGCGCCAGTGTTGAGTGCGGCTTCCGTGCAGAGGGTGCTGAGCTTGCCACTCACATGCTGCGATGCCCCACTGGACCAGAAGTGGTGGGCATCCACAACCTCCTCCGTGATGTTCTGGCGGGTTTAATGCGCGACGCCGGGTACCGTGCGGTCGTGGAAGTGAACAACATCACGCCTATCACCACGGATGCCCAGGGACGTCATCATCGCCGCACACTTGACATTGTGGGCGTGCAACCTGGTGGAGGACCACGGGCTTTGGTCGATGTTGTGGTTACGGAGGCCTATAAAGGTCCAGCATCAACACACATCGTTGGCCACGCAGTGGCAGTGCTGAACAAAGAAAGTTGCAGCACTACTCCGATTACCCCCGAAGTGATCAGCTCTTGCCAGCGGCAATCGACATCTTTGGGTATTTAGGTCCTCGTTTCCTTACTCTCCTTCAAAACATAGCCAATCTAGGCTACACACGACATGCAGATGTGTTCCCGCTGAGATGGGCTTGCCAGCTGCATATCTGTCGTTCTTGCGACGACGAGTTTCGGCCTGTTTGCAGCGTGCTCAGGCTAATGCTTTGTACCAGAAAGCTGGGCGAGCTCTAGTTGGTGGCAGAAGGGCTTCGTATCTGCCATCTAGTATTCAGGCATCGGTTAGCGACCTTTATGTTTTGACCGTGGTTACTGAGCGGGTCAATCTACCGTAGGTTATGTAGGTCTTAAGATGTGCTCACCTTTGTACTTGGCCATTTGGCCTTCGTTTCTTTTAAATACAAAAAATTTTCCCATACAGATAGCCAGCTATGGGCCTAAGATGTCTAGTCTTTGCGAGCATGCTCACAACTGCTCTTTGTGTAGGTCACCACCCAGTTGGAGTAGGACATCACAAACGCTCACCCCCAGTGCACCCTTTGACTAAATTCCCACCACCCCCTCATATCTTATGTGAGCAAAGAAGGCTGCAGGTAAACGGCAGTACCTGTTTTGCATTGGGCTTGGACCCTACATGCATTATATCGCCCCCTCCTCTGTCTTCAACGATAAATTGCAGCGCTACTACAGGAGCCGATTCTTGCTATTCTTACAAGCAGATTGACTGCACGTCTATGACGTATTTTACTCTCCCCCACGTTTATGTACACCCCTGAGATAGTGTATGTGTCTTACACACAATGTATAAACAAAGATTGATCTGTATCCCAGAGGCGTGATCTTTATGACGTGTGGAAACAGGAAGCACAGGACGTAGACAAATGTAACTACTTTAACAGCATCGTACTATCGTGCAGATAAATTGTAGAGTAAGTGGTGGTTGCTGCAATTACGGCATCACTGATACTTGTGATCCTAGAGGTAAGTATATAAACTTAATCACTCCCATCCTTGCCGTCGGATCGCAAGATCGGACGGTCACAGTGGTCGCGGGGTCGCGGGGAGCAGCGGTAAGCGGCGGCGGCAGCGGCGGCGCTGGCTGCACACTGACGGGACCCGTTTGCAAACGGCGGTTCGTTCCGTTTCGAGCGGCCGCATTGGCGCATTCCACATCGCTCTCATCGCAGCACGCCCGAATCGGCTAACGCTCTCTAGCTCGGTGGCCCCGCCGCCGCCGTCAGCGACAAGGGTCGAACAGTTAGGGCGTGGCGGGCGCCAGGCGCCCTAGGCTGGCGGCGCTCGCGGCGGCGGCGGCGGCGGGGCCGCGGCGTGAGGTCCGCGATGTCGGCCCGGATGATGCAACGGGCGCTGCGCGCCGCGGCGGCGCCCGAGCCGGAGATCGGAAGAGCACACGTCTGACTCCAGTAAAAAAAAAAAAAAAAAAAAAAAAAAAAAAAAAAAAAAAAAAAAAAAAAAAAAAAAAAAAAAAAAAAAAAAAAAAAAAAAAAAAAAAAAAAAAAAAAAAAAAAAAAAAAAAAAA
>WELB01000110.1:163775-176865 GCA_009602725.1 Spirogloea muscicola
GCAGGCCGCGCTCTGGCGGCGGCCTCCGGCTTCCGTCAGGGCGACGTCTTTCCGCCTGCTAGCTACTCAGATTTGCATCTACTGACGAGAGGTTACTGAGAGTTCGCTTACTGCTGTCTCAGTCCTTAGCACTCCGACTCCTTCAGACCTTGTCCATTCTTTTGGGCTGGCCTCTCCCAGCCACCAGTTAATCTGGCCGCGCTTGCTTCTCGTTTTTCCGATGATAGAATGACGAAGGTGAAGGCGCGCGGTGAGCATGGAATGGAAGAGGCCAGATCAAGCCATTACACTGCTCAGGCAAGACAAAGAAGAAAGGGGCTAAGAAAAGCCAGCCCAAAGTAGATGGACGATGTCCAAGGAAGAGAAGGCTCGCCCATAGCAAAAGAGGGGCTAGCAAAAGAGGGGCTAGCAAAGACAGTCCAGAAAAGAATGGACAATGTCCGCAGGCCTCAAGGGCCACAAAACAGTGCCCGGAAAGACAAAACTACACACCAAGACACGAAATGATGCAGATGGATGCTCATTAGCCACGAGTGAGCAACAGCAAATCCGAATAACTCGAAGCAGGAAAAGCGGCACTCTGCCGAGACCCTGAGGCAGCATAGCGCGGCCAGCGCGCGTGTGGAACACATGAGTCAAAGAGCGCTGGAGCGAGACCGCCCTCCTCATTCGAAATACCTGAGCAAGGGAGCCGGCAGCTTTTTTTTTTTTTTTTCCCCCTTGAAGCCGGGCGAACCCGGCCGCCGCTCGGTGGCCTGCCGGGCAAGCCGCTGGAGGAGATCCAACCAGCCGCTGCCGAAGGCCCCGTGAACGTCAATGGCCAGGGCCGCGAAGTCATCGCCTGGAGGGTGGGCAGCATTTTTAAAAAAAAAAGAAGAAGAGCATACTTGCGCTCCTCACTCCGAGCCGCCTAACGCGACCGCGTGTGCCCGGCGAGCGTCGCCGATTCTACGGGGTTGGCGGCGTCGACGCAATCTGCAGTCACCACATCTGCAATGATTCGCGGACCTCCGCCGGGCGGGATGGCAACTAGGTCAGCGCGTCGGGTGTGAAGCAGTCCGTCGGCGCCCCGCAGGATGGGCATAATTGTCGTAATGTCCCACTGCCACCTTGTAGCCGGCCTCCAGGAGAAGAATGGCTCTCCCAATGGGGGCAAGGGCTGTAAGAAGCCAGCCCGAAAAGAATTGACAAGGTTCGGAAGGGGCCAAACTACGAGCTAAGCAGCGACTGCGGGGCCTGAAGAGGCTATGGCAGAACGGGGGAGGATGGACCGCTTAGTAGTTACGAGTGAGGAGCCTCACATCCGACAGACTAGCTGTTTACCGGTCCGCTCGCCCCGGTGCGCGCAGCGGAGCATAAGGCAGCCAGCACCGCAGGGTCATCGTGGCGGGCACTCGCACTCGCACTATTGGACCCCGGCGAGGCAGGGAGGGAGGAGGCCCAGGAGCCGGTGGACCGCCGTCCTGAAAACCTCGTCGGGTATTGTGAGCGCCGCGTAGATTGGGAGCGCTGATAACCACGCCGCTGCCCCGGGGGAGGAGGCGGAGAGGATCCGGGCGCGCCCCAAGGAAGAGAAGAGCGAGATAAGTGGCGCGCTGTGCATGGAACGGCGGGGCAAAGCCGGGGAGCCCAAGCCGAGCAGTACACCGTTCAGATTTATGATTGCAAAGAATGGAGCTACACCAGAAGTTTTTCTCCCAAAGAAAGTGCTCGCCCATAGAGAAGAAGGGCCGGCAAAGGGCCAGCCCAAAAAGAATGGACAATGTCCAAAGCCAAAGAAAGATGGCCGCCGCCTCTGGGTCTCGGCGGAGTGCCTCTTTCCCTGCAGCGAGCTACTCCGACCTGCTGTTGCTCACTCGCGGGTACTGAGCTTCCCTCTGCATCGTCTTGAGTTTTGTAGTGCTTTGTGAAATAGTCCTTTCTCGGCACCTCTTTCTTTGGCTTTGCCAGCCCAATGTACCGTCCTTCTTTGCCAGCCCCCCTTCTCTATGGGCGAGAATTTTCTTCCTCAAAGAAAGAGGTGCCGAAAAAGGACTACACCGCAAAACACTACAAAGGGGGCGAGGCTGTGAACACAAGAAGGAAAATGAAGGACTAGGCGGTCGCTGAGGCTGTTGGCGGCCGTAGAAGATGACGGAGGAAAGTATGTTCCTCGCCCATCAGAAGCAGCAGCTGTGGGTAGCTAGCGGAGATAGGAATTCCTCCAGCGGAAACAGACTTCCATTGGACCTCCGATGGCTGTGATTTGCCCAGAAAAGAACCCCAGAAAAGCGAGCAACGTTCGAGAAGAAGTAAAGAAAAAACAGCCGGATAAGAAGAAACAGCTCTTCCCCTGTAAGGCAATGTGCTGTGAAGATGGCAAGCTCGTCAGGGGCGAGGGCTGTGAGAGGCCAGCGCATAGGAATGTACAGGAGAGAGAGACTCTTCCAGTGGAGGGCGATGGCCGTAAACCCAAAAAGAATGTACAAGGTCTGAAAGGGCCGGAAGGAGCAGAAAGCACGATACTGCTATTTGTAAATTCTGCGAGTGGGCGCTCAATAATTCCTCGTTAGCAAGTGCAGACCAGAATGATTAGAGGGCGGAAAAGGACGGGGCCAGAAGTTAGAAGTAGGAGCTCCCATCGCTCAATTTCTGTGTATTACCTGCAACTTCCGGCCCTTTCAGACCTTGTATGTTCATCTTTTGGGCTGCCCTCTCACATACATTGCCTTACATTGAGAGAGCTGTTTGCCCCGGCTGCGGGGCATTCGTGGCATGGCAAGAAACAGCACTTCCAATGTAAGGCAATGGCTGTGAGAGGCCAGCCCAGAGGAATCGACAAGCAAAGCAGCACACAACGAATGCAACATGCTCAAATTCGTAAGACACTTGAACTTATCGGGGGGCCGCCGATGGAGCACACCTGATCCGGCTGGCTTGCCCAGAAGTGTTTCGCGTGGGCTTGTGGTCTCGTTGCAATGCTCATATCTTTTAATTAGCTGTGGGATTTGCTGTGGGATTGTAGCACCTTTCGGCCCTTCATACCTGGTCCACTTATATTGGCTGGCCTTTCACAGCTTCCAGAGCATACTTCCTTTTCCCCCTTCAGCCTGCATTCACGCTGTTTTCTTACCCCCCCCTTTGGCAGAGGACTTTGTTTTGTATAGCCCCACTTTCTGCACTAGCTTTTGCCTGAACTGTGAATCGGGTTGATTTGGTCTCCCTCTTATCTCATGCACATCCGCATGCCATCTGGGCTGGAAGCATATCCTCAGGTTGTGCATATCCCAGACTTGCGATGTTCTCAAGTAGGGTATGGAAGCGAGTCCCCATGCAGCCAGAGGTGTCAATTGCGGCTGGTAGGAGGTGATCACTGCGGGGTTAGTCAGAGTAGTGTTGGAGCTTTCTCTGATCTGCACTTCCCACTGCGTGATCAGCAATGTGATTCGATGCTGGACTCTTGTACGCCTCCATCACAATCACATCGACCAAGGCTCGTGAGCCTCCGCCAGGTTGTACACCCACAATGTCTAGGGTGCGACGGTGATGGCGTCCCTGAGAGTTCGTGGTGATGGGCATCATATTGTTTAAGGTTCACTTCCACAATGGGGCGTTAGCTGGCATCGCGCATTAGGTCCACCACGGCGTCCCGTTGTAGATTATGAACGCCCACCACTTTAGGGCCTGTGGGACACCGCAGCATATGGGTTGCGAAGGCTCTTGCCCTCCGTGCGGAAGCCGCACTCACACTCATTTACTCTGATCGGGCAGGTGGGAGGTAGGCCAAGGAACAATTGGGGAGCGTCCGATAGGCTTCGGGGCTGCTTTTAAAGGCGTTGTGAATGGCGTGAGTAGTGAGCCAGTCGGTTGCCCCAGGTGTTGCGAGCGATGTGAGTCGTGCCAGACTCCTTGGATTGGTCTTTTTTGGCATTTTGGGCATCCTCCTCAGCAGTCTTGCGGCGCTCATCCTCACCTGCAGCAACGAGTCTAGCCTGTGCCCGTTTGTCTGGTGCTTGAGCAAGCGCTGAGAAGGAAGTGAGGAGGAGTTGCAGGAGGGGAAGGAGCAAATTGCTGACTCGCGGATGCTCCTCAGTTGCACTTGAGATATGCGAAGAAGCCTTCCTGCAGGGCCAGCCAGACAAGGGAAGCGCAAGGGAAGTAGGGAGGCAACCTGATGCCAGCAACCGAGGAAGGCAGCCTGCGCCGTCTGTTCCAATGACCGGCAGCCGAGGCCGCCCATTCGCGGAGAAAGGGATCCCTGCGAGGAAGAAAGACGCTTCCAGGAGAGGGCGGTGGCTGGGAGAGGCCAGCCCAGAAAAAAGCATGAACAAAGTTCGAAAGGTCGAAGGGGCCACGGAAAACACACGGAATTAAGCGAGGAGGATGAAGGTGACGGGAAGCAGGGAAGCCAGGGGTTTCTGGGCTGGCTTTTTCCAGCCCCTATCCTCAAATGGGCGAGCCCTTCTCTCCTAGAGGAGTGAGGTGTCGTACTCCTTTGTCTTTAGCGCTTTCCCCGGCCCCTTGGAACTTTGTTCATTCTTTTTCTGGGCTGGCCTCTCCCAGCCACCGCCCTCTCCTGGAAGCGTCTTTCTTCCTCGCAGCGATCACCTCCTACCGGCGGCAGTTGACACTTTCGGCTGCTCGGGCCCTCGCTTCTATACCCTGCTGGAGAATATTGCAAGTTTGGGATATGCTCGACTTGAGGATATGCTTCCAGCTCAGACGGGCATGCCGGCAGCCTTGTCATTGCGACGTCGAGTGTCGAGCTTGTCTGCAGCGAGCTCAGGCTCATGCGTTGCATCAGAAAACTGGTTGAGCCTTAGCTGGTAGCTCAAGAGCTTGTCGATTGCTATCCGTTATTCAGGCATCAGTTAGCGACCTTTATGTGCTGACTGGTGGTTACTGAGCGGGTCAGCTTAGCAGCAGGTGACGTACATTTGTCAATGTGCTTGCCTTCATACTTGGCCACACAGGCCCTCCATCTCTTTAGACACTCATTTCTTTCTTGGAAGCGTCCTTCTCTCTTGTACTGCTCGACCACCATGTCCGTTGGGGCGATCGTCCGCTTGAGAATAGCCAGCCCATTGGCAGGGGTCTGGCAGCCTGGTGGGAGCTGGAGGTTGGTGGAGAGGCCGCGTGGTGACCATGCCACTTGTTAGGTGGGGCAAACCCCTGGCGTTGCTGCTCACAGCCTGTTTCCATCGCCTGGCACAGAATGTCGATGCGCGCCGACGTATTTGGGCGGGTAGCTTAGGGCATTCTAGTGTCCCGTGCATTAGGCCAATAATAAGATGAGAGGACGCTTCAAGTGAGGGCGATGGCTGGGAAAGGCCAGCCCAGAGAAAAGTATGAACAAGGGTCGAAGGGCCGGGGGAAACGTTCCGGGGTGGTGGTCTGGCTCCCCAGCTGAGCTTGTCAAATTATGTATTTGCTCACTCGAGGGTATTTAGGGCCGAGTTACACCTGGACGGACGGACGGACGGACGCGGACGCCTGGCGTCCGGCTCCTCGGGGGACGAACGCGGCCACGATAGCCGAGGCCGCCTGCACGTGCGGAAAGGGGGGAGGAGGGGGGGTGGACGGAACTGGGCCCTCGGGAGGAGGGCCCGGTTCCGTCCGCCCTCGTGGCAAACGGCGCCGTTTCGTTCTCAACGGGGTATGAAGGTGTCCTAGTCAGCGACATCGCGACAAACGGCGCCGCTTCCTCCTTTTCGCGGGCAAACGACGTCCTAGTCAGCGCCGATGTGGCGCCTCCGTGGCGCGCGTCGGCGTCCGGCGCGCAAGGTTGTAGAGCCGGGCGTTCCATAAAACGCGCGACACATACCCCCCTCCCCGTCCGTGCGTCCGTCCGGGTGTAAGTTGGCCCTTAGTGTCCCCCTTTTTCTTTTCGGCACCTTTTTGTGGCGTTTGGAAAGTGTCCATTCTTTTTTGGGCTGGCTTTGCTAGCCACTCTTATTTTACGGGCGAGCAAATTTCTCCTCAGCCAGCTCGTTGCCCCGTTACCATGAGTACTCGAATTGGCCTCCCTTTCGAGTTCATGCGCACCGCGCGCCTTCTCTCACAGCAAAGAGAGAAGGGCTCGCCCATTCAGGATAGGGGTTGGAAAAAGCCAGCCCAGAAAAGAATGAACAAAGGACGAGAAGGGGCCAGGGGAAGTACGAAGAACAACAAGCACAGAAAAGAAACGAAAGGGCTGTGAACAGCTAGCCCGAAAGAGATTGACAAGGTCCGAAGGGGCCGGAAAGCGCGAAACCCACACGGCGACGCAAGCGGCTCCCTCGCATGAGGTGCTCAATTAAGTAAACAAGGTCCCGTTTGGGGTTGATTCCTGGTCGGCGCATCGTCCGCTGGCGCCCAGCCCCTTAATCTTTTCGGGCTGGCTTTTCACAGCCCATTGGGAGAGCCACTTATCTCTAGCAGCAGGCGACGGCCGGGCGAGTCGTCGGGCGACGTCCGCTGGTCGCGGCCGACCGGGGCCCAGGCCTGGCGCAACCGGGCCTGGCGCAACCGGTCCGGTCGCAACCGGGTCGGCGGCCCCGGTTGCCGGGCCCCCCCGAATCCATCGGCCACCGGAGCAGGTGGAGACGGCCCAGCCAGCCACCACCCGCGCCGCGTCCGCCGCCGCCGCTAGCCGCTAGCTGCTCGCCCCCGCCGCGCTCGGCGCCCTNGTTTGAGACGCCGCTGAGCGACGAGCTGGACATCGTGATCCCCACGATCCGCAACCTGGACTTCCTGGAGATGTGGCGGCCCTTCCTCCAGCCGTACCACCTGATCATCGTCCAGGACGGCGACCCCTCCAAGGTCGTCAAGGTCCCCGACGGCTACTCGTACGAGCTCTACAATCGCAATGACATCAACCGCATCCTCGGGCCCAAGGTGATCTGCCGCCGCCACCGCCGCCTGCCACCACCGCGCCCGGTGCAGCGCGCCGCCTCTCCTGGCCGCCGCGTCTTCGATCGACTTCACATTGGCGATCGCAGCACCGATCCCACCTGATTAGCCACCGTCCGCTTGCGGATTGCCTGGCTGTTGGCCCTGGCCTGGCGAGGTGCAGGCCTCGTGCATTTCCTTCAAGGACAGCGCGTGCCGGTGCTTCGGCTACATGGTCTCCAAGAAGAAGTACATCTACACCATCGACGACGATTGCTTTGTGAGCTGACGACGAGTTCCGCCTCTTAGCACTGGATCTGGCCAGCCTCCTGCTGCTAGAGATAGATCTAGCAGATCCGTCCTTTGTTCGGCACGGAGCAGCACAATGGTGGCCAACGTCAAGCTCCTTGTTTGCTAATGAGAAGCTCTGGAAGGGCTAGGTCATCTAATTTACCTAAAGCAGGGAGTGGTGGCGTTAGTCTGCCCCATCACACTGCCTACCCAGTTGCTGACAGAGGAAGGCAAATGCTTCGTGATATTTGCAGGTCGCGAAGGATCCCACAGGGAAGGACATTGACGCACTTTCGCAGCATATCAAAAACATGCTTACTCCCTCAACTCCCCACTTCTTCAACACGCTGTATGACCCTTACAGGGAGGGCTGTGACTTCGTGCGCGGTTACCCTTTCTCCTTGAGAGAGGGTGTTCCCACTGCTGTTTCGCATGGCCTCTGGCTTAACATTCCGGACTACGATGCACCAACACAACTTGTCAAGCCCAAGGAGCGCAACACACGGTTTGGAAGCCTCGCTTGGCACTCCAGCACATCTTCTGCCTTCGTCCTTAGCCCTTGTCATAACAGAGGCATCCCTTGCTCACTTGAAACCATTTGCCACTGTGGCCTACATGTAGACTCCTGGACCTGGCTGCTGCAATCCAGATCTTCGCACGGGAGATCAAGGGTTCTTTGTGCTGTAACTTTCTCATTTTGATCAAGTCTGTGATAAGTAAGTCAAGCAGACTCTTGGCCCCTTTGTGTTGCAGGTATGTAGATGCGGTTATGACCATTCCAAAAGGCACCCTTTTCCCTATGTGCGGCATGAACCTTGGCTTTGACCGTGATTTGATCGGGCCCGCAATGTACTTTGGCCTCATGGGAGATGGTCAGCCCATCGGCCGTTATGATGACATGTGGGCCGGCTGGTGTGTCAAGGTGAGCGTGGATGGATCTGTTGTAAGGGGTCGCCATTAAGAGTGGGGCTTAGGGCTCCACCAAAGCTGCAGACCTTACATGGTGTACAGACCTGACTCAACAAGTCAGACTGGCCTCCGTGGCATTCATGATGGCCTTACCCAGCTTGTTCTGCATACGCTGCAGTGTTCCAGCCAAAAGGGAGCCCTCATTCACATCCTGTGCATTGCGGGTGCGTAACAGGTGATCTGCGACCACCTTGGATACGGTGTGAAGACTGGCTTGCCTTACATCTGGCACAGCAAGGCCAGCAACCCTTTCGTGAACTTGAAGAAGGAGTACAAAGGCATCTTCTGGCAGGAAGAGATCATTCCTTTCTTCCAGGTACCTGTCCACCTACCTGTCAAAGTCCCGTTGACACCCTGTTTCTGGCCGTTGGGCAGGAGATGTGTCACCCTTGCTTTCTGTCTGCTCACTGGAATTATATTAACTGAGATGAAAGGATGCTTGCAGCATGCTTGACCAAAAGCGAAGCACCTCTGCTGCGAGTCTGATGTATTCATTGCTCTTCACCTCCACTCTCCAGCAAGTGAAGCTCTCCAAGGAGCTGAAGACCGTGGAAGATTGCTACATTGAACTGAGTAAGCAGGTCCGTGAGAAGCTCACGCCAGTGGATCCCTACTTCACGAAGCTGGCAGACGCCATGGTCACCTGGATCGAAGCCTGGACTGAGGTCAACTCCACAGAGATCAAGAACGGGCCATCCCGAACGAATCTCAATCCAGGCCCCCCTGCTGCTGCAACCCCTGCAAAGTAGGACTTGATTTATTCCTGCTGCCTTGTAACATGCCATCGCCACTCTTGCAAAAGCCCAAGGCACTTCGTATGTGGCTGCTGGCCAACGGGTGGGGTGGGGTGGGGGGGGGGGGGGAAGGGGAGAGGATAGGGGGGCGGAATATGGTAGCGCTTAACACGTTAAGCTGATGACATGATAGGAATGATTCTCATGCCACACTTCTAGCAGGTCAGTGCTGTTGTTGCAAGGGGTAGCTTAGACAACCACAAAGGGCATGCAACAAGTCTTGTCAATTTGCTGAGAGAAGTGGCTGCATGATCTGCAGTCGTAAGTCCATTTTCCTGCCGGAGGGCAGGAACCCATTAGCTCCACTTGGTGCCCCTTCACCTGTTACTCTCGTGTAGCCTTTTCTTAACAGTCTGGGGCAGGCTCGGCAGATGTCTGTTGTGAGCAATGCATTACTAAGCTCATTGCAAATGCTTCGAGTAGCTTGAGAGTGCCACATTGGGTTGTGTCTTGTGCTACTCTTGGTGGTTCATTGATGTACTTCGACTGGCATGCCGAGGAGAGCAGATGTAGATGCCACAACTGGTGAATTCAAAGCCAGCATCACTCCGCTGCCTGTGCTTTGGAATCTTTGATCCACGAAACATGGAAGCATTTGTTGTTGGAGCTTGGCCCCTTCGCTGACTTCACCATTGTGGGGCTTAAGTACAGGTTCTCACCAACACTGTCCACCAATTCAGTCAGCTTCTGCAGTACATGGTCTATTGTTGGTAAAATACGAAATTGAGCAGCAATTGAAATACTGGGATCGGCTCTCGTTCAACGACAATAAGTACTTTGTGGTCTTTGTGCAGGTTCAGTTTGAGCGATGTAAGCGACGACCTAAACCCCATAATCATGTGCTGCAAAGTCATAGGCGAATCCTGCCACACACTTTGTGTCCTGAATGATAAGCAACAATGATATGTGTCCTGAATCGATAACAACAACGGGCGACCTATGTTGGCAGCATAAGGAGGCGCTGCAAGCCTCGCTGCCACCACCCACAATGTTGGCGCAGGTGCACAAGCATTCAGCGCCCTCCGTAAACCTACCGTTGAAGGCGAGGTGCATACTACAGATGAGCATCTTAATGAGCGGTCATCAAGTCCATTTGCCGGGAACATCAGCAGTCATTCCCTAGGACTATTCTTGCTTATCTTGCAAGCTTGACCTTCACCTGAGCATCTACCATGACAGATTGTGATACGTTGTGACTGTTTTGACCTGCAAAGTCAACCTCTCCTCTGAGTTGTTTACCACTTGTTGTGTGTGTCAGCCATGCATGCTCATCTGATCCTATGACATGTCCTTGGACTTGGCAATTGGCAAACCTGAATTTAGTCATCGCTGCTCACCCTCTGCAATAAAGTGCCTGCGTAGCTCTCGCTTGTTTACTTTGCCCATGGCATTGCGTGGGATTGATGGGACCACTTTGAGGACCTGCGGCACCTGGCAAACGACTACTCCCTCAGCAAGGCCCCTACTCCATGTCACCGGTGACAGAACCAACACACGGAGGCCAGCAACAATGACAACCCAACAATGCAGGCACCGCTATTACATTGGCTTGCAAGGAATGATTGTGACATGAGAGTTGGGGTTCGCATGAGAGTTGAAATAATATGCTCAAAAGCTCAACGGACTCTAGGCTTTGCAACTTCAAACTGGGGGTTCAAGGTGATGGCTCAGGGGTTGAAGGAAATGGCCAACACGCACCTTGTGACTCGCCATACGCGCAGAGGCCCAGGCTTGGAGCTCCTCCAGTGCAAGGCCGCCTGCACTATCCTCCAAAGCCACAACAGCCGCCACGCGCTCGCCGTACTCCGCATCAGGCAGGCCGAGGACGGCAGCCTCAGCAACAACAGGGTGCTGCATGAGCACGCACTCGACGTCCAACGCCGACAGCTTGTGGCCGCCGACCTTGAGGATGTCCACACTGGCACGGCCAAGGATGCGGAAGTATCCATCGCTGTCAGAAGTGGCAATGTCGCCCGTCCGGAAGAAGCCATCAGCGTCGAAACTCTTCGCGGTGGCCTTCAACAACCGAGCAGAAGGCAGCAAAATATGAGATCTGCCAGCATGCCAGCAGTGTGGGCTTACACTACCAAATCAGAAGGCGCTTGTGCTGACTGGCAAATATGGATGGGGCATTAAGCCCTTGGTCAGTATGAGAGTGTTCTCAACTATTTGACTCATTGTTAGTAAATAGATACAGTTCCATTCAGTAGACGCATCACTCTACAGATTGAGTCTAAGATAACGGCACGTACGTGACTTTAGGAGCCTAAGGATATTAGCGTGTAAGGTGGAGCGGTCAGGGTCAGCTTCTTGCGCATGGCCGCATCTGCAGACCTCAGGCTTGCCCCAGTACTCCTCGAACATCCCAGTGCTCCTGACGAGTAGCTCACCGGCGGTGCCTCTGCTGCTGCCTATGCCTTCTTCATCACTGTCCCTCCCATAGTCGATCTTGGCTGTCACACCAGGCAGGGGCAGGCCAACAGTGCCAGGCCGCCGCTCACCACACAGGGGATTGGACAGCGCCATCCCAAACTGCGCGCCGCTGGCCGCCAGAATGCCCAATAAGAGAGAGCACCGGCCTGCAAGACGCCGCGTGACGCTGGCGGTACCAAACGGCGGTGGGCGCAGCTGCAAGACGTGCGCACCTCCGTCATGCCATAGCGCTCCAGGAGCACGAGTCCTGTGACCTCCCGCCACCGTGCTGCCAGCGCCTCTGCACACGGCGCTGACCCGCACATCTGCACAGATTACGGGCTCTCGCAGGTCAGCGCCCACTTTCGGCCTCATACCTTGGCACTGAGGGGGACTCGACAGACGCTGGTCAGCGACGGAGTTGTGGCGGGCAGGCGCAAGGACCATACTGGCATCCCACCATGAGACGGAGCTTGCTGGCGGCGGCCGACGCTGCAGCCTGCTCTTTGCGCGGCATGGCGTCATACGCCTGGAGCAGGCGCACATACATGGTCGGCACCTGGGGCGGCGCCATCATGCACACGGCCACCATGACTGCCTGAGTGCCACAACTCTTGCCAGGAGCTGGAAGTACATGATCGGCACCTGGACGTCATGCACGTGGTGATGGTGGCTGCTCAGCACCACAGTCTTTGCCAGGTGCTGGAAGGCTGGCACGACGGTGTAGGAGGACACCCAGGCAAAGACGTACTTACGCCAGTGAAGACCGAGATGGCGGATACACTGTCGCTGTCGGCATTGCCGCCGGCCTCCTCAGCAGCACGGCGCCACTCAGCCCAGACCGCGGCAGGGCTGAAGCGCGGGAGCAGCCGCACCGCGGCGCCAGCAGCCAGCGGCGCGAGCAGCGCGTTCACGAGGCCGTGCACGTGGTGCAGCGGCAGCGCGCAGAGCACGGTGTCGGCGGGCCCGTAGCCCCAGGCCTCCGCCAGCGCCGCCAGCTGCGCTGCCAGGCCGGCGGCAGTGTGCACCGCGCCCTTGGGCGGCCCGGTGGTGCCGCTCGTGTACACGATGAGCTCCGCCGCGCCACCTGAAACGCGGGCGCGAATCTAAAATGGGGCTTATGGTAAGTGGTGAACGTGGCACCAAGAAGGTGACGATGCTTAACCCCTGACCCTGAGCTGCGGTGCCACCAGCACTGACGGCGCAACGACTCTGAAAGAGGAGCTGCCACGGAGGAGCTGACCTTGGTCGCCTCGTGGCACGTCCTGGCCGGCCTCTGGAGGCAAGGCGCCGTCGTCGCCGTCGCCGTCGTGATCCTGGAACGCCTCGAAGGAGGCGGAGCACTCGAGGGCGAGCGGCTGCAGGTCGGCGCGGCGGCATGCCGGCGCAGTGACCACGGAGACTGCCTGCACATGGGTTGTCACTGAGGGCCTCAAGACAGTGAAAGGAGAGTTATGTATATATGTAAGTGGGTATTGAGTAATGGAGGGCCCGAGTGGCTAGGTACAAAGGCAAGCACATCGACAGGTGTACACCACCTGCCGCTGAGCTGACCCGCTCAGTGACCACGAGTCCGCACGTAGAGGCCGCTGACTGATGCCCGAAAACCGGACGGCAACTGACAAGCCCTTAGTGCCACCAGCTAAAGGGAGGGGGTTCGAATCCTCACTGCGTCGCGGAGAATGTGGCGCAGCTCGGCGGGCGGCAGCGCCGCGGGCGTGGGCACGGCCACGCCGCCGGCGCGCCAGGCGGCCAGGAGGGCGCCCACGAAGCCC
>WELB01000110.1:181251-206806 GCA_009602725.1 Spirogloea muscicola
CCAGCGCCGCGGCGGCGGCGGCGGCGGCGGCGGCGGCGGCCGCGCCATGAGCCAGGCCTCCGGCCTCAGGTGCGGCTGTCGTCATGGGGCCCTCATCGCCGCGCCCAGCTCAGTCGCCGCGTCCATCGCTGCCGCTGACTGGCGGGTGCTCGGCAGGGCCTGGGCGCGGGACGCGGACGACGGCGGCGGCGACCCGCGCCTGCAGCTCCTCCCGGACGCCGCGGCGCCGGATGGCGATGGCGGAATGCAGAGCCCGACGGTGCCCATATCGCGCACCCTCAGCCTCGGCGGCGCGGCCCTCGGCGGCTCCGCCACCGCCGCCGCCGCCGGCGTCGGCGGCGGCACCTCCACGCCGGCGCTCCGCCGCACCAGCAGCTTCAGGTGCGGTTCACTTCACGGGCGAGGTCTCTGGTTCAAATCCCAATCCTCTGAGCTACAGGCCCTTGGTTTTTCACACCCACTGCTGATAGTGGTTGATGGTAGCTGCTTGACTGCTGCGGACCTGCCGGAAGCTGACCCATCACTGGCGCCGCCGCCGCCGTCGTGGTTGCTGCCATGGCTGCGCTTGCTCCGATGGCAGGAGCTTGGAGTCCACGCCGCGAAACATTGGCCGCCACAGCCACGACTTCGAGGACGTGGAGGAGGGCTGGGGCGCAGCTGGCAGTCGTGGCGACCGCGGCGGCGGCGGCGGTGGCGGAAGCCGCTCTGCGGCTAGTGGTGGCGGCAATGCCGCCGGGCCGGCAGCGGCTTCTTCTGCCTGGCGCTGGCCATGGGCGCCGGGAGGGGGCGGCGGCGCCGGGGGGCTGGCGCTGCGGCGGCAGGAGCGCGCAGTCGCCGCTGGCGCCGCCTACTGCACCGCGTCCTGCTGCATGATCCTGCTCAACAAGCTCGTGCTCTCCGGCTTCCAGTGGGAGGCTCAGGTTTCGCTGATGCTCTACCAGGTGTCGCGCCGCTTCTTCCTCCCTCCCTCTTGCTCCTCCGTTATCCCTCTTCCTCCAGCTTTCGCTTCTCTCCCTCGTCTTGTCTTGCTCCCCCAAAGACCATGGCTACTGCTGGCATCCCCAAGTCCTGCTCGCCTCGTATCTTCCTGCTCCAAGCTAGTCCAGCACAAGAGCAGCAGTTAGCTTGGTGTGCCATGCTGCCGTCAAAGCTTGTCACTCTGTGATTGAGAGAGGCTGCAAGAGCCTCGGCTGATTTCGTCGCCAACTCCGTCGCTCCTTGCCTGCTCGCTGGCCTGGCAACAGAATATTGTGACAGTCGTGCTGGTGTCCGGCCTCGGCAAGGCCGGCTTTGTAGACCTGGAGCCGCTGTCATGGCAGCTCCTCCGGGCTTGGCTGCCCGTTAATCTCATCTTCGTTGGCATGCTCATCACCTCTTTCTACAGGTGAGCATTCTCACCCCATCGCTTACCTCCCTCTTCACATTTGGCTGGTAGTGAGAGTTGGTCGATGTAACAGCAGCAGGGGACGCTTGTGCGGCCAATGCTGCCAATTATGCCGCCGCCTGCGTTGCTGCAGCCTCAAGTACATGCAGGTGGCCATGGTGACAATATTGAAGAACACGACCAACATTATGACAGCTGTCGGCGAGATGTACCTCTTCAACAAGCGCCACAGCACGCAAGTGTGGATGTCGCTCTGCCTCATGGTGCGCTCTTGGCGACCACGCACTGCTCTATGCTCTCCCCCCCATCCAAAGGCCTCACTCTCCACTCACGCCAGCCACACCCCATCGCTTCTGGGCGCCTCTCGCACCGCCCATGGCTATGGCCGTCGTGGCCCTGAAGCGCCAGGGCGATGTGCAAGCAGATTGTGTCGGCGCTGTTCGGAGGCATCACGGACTTGTCATTCCACCCGGTTGGGTACGGCTGGCAGCTCCTCAACTGCCTCTTCACCGCGGCATACTCCGTGAGCTGCCGCCCAACCGTGCTGTGCTGCGAGCAGCAGCGCAGCATCAGCTTGGCAGAGGGCAGCTTCTAAGGCCCACTGAACCCACCTGAATATTGGAGCTGCAGTGCACTATGTCCCGCATCCCTCTTCTCTGGAATGGCTGCCAAGACGCAATTTTGCTGCTCTGCAAGCTGGTGCTTAGCAACGATGATGTCGTCACAGGGGGGGCACCTCATGCCGACCTCTGCGCCATGCTCAGACCGCTGATACTGCTCTTTTGATCTCGTGGCGGTCGCGTGTGCAATTCGCTGTACAGCTGACGCTGCGCAGGGTGATGGACACTGCCAAGGTGACAACCAAGTCAGGAACGCTTGGGGAGATGTCCATGGTTCTGCTAAACAACTCGCTGTCGCTGCCGCTGGGCGTTGTGCTCATGCTTGCCTTTGGCGAGGTCCAGTACGTCTACCAGTCGTGCGTACTCGACCCACCCAAGGCCACTTCCCTCTTGTTCACGCCTTCCTCGCGTTGACCTTGATTTTTCACTCTGATGGGCCTCCTCACTCCTGCCTTCTACTTATTCAACTAGAGAGCAGGACATCTACAATGCTGCAGTGTTGTCAGCGCAGCTTTGAGAGAAACCCTGAATACTGGCTCAAATTACTGATCTGTGCCGCAGGCCGCTGACAAAGAAGGGCGCGTTCTGGTTCGCAACAACGCTGAGTGGGCTGTTGGGCCTGTTCATTAGCTTCTCATCAATGTGGTTCCTGCACCAGACTAGCCCGACGACGTACTCGCTTGTAGGGTCACTCAACAAGATTCCACTCTCCATCGCTGGCATCCTGCTCTTCCAGGCGCCCACGTCCGCCGCGAACATTGCCTCCATCTTTTTCGGTCTGTGCCCCGACCCTTGCTCAAATATCTTCTGCAATCAGAGGACCCTTACCTCCTCACTTTCTTTCGGCAGACACTTTCAAAGTGCCTGTGGATAGACATGGAGGAGGCAGCTCAGCCTCATTGGCACGGCAGTTTGAACGACTCTGATGGAGTGAGCCCATCAGTCTTTGACAGATATTATTCTGGCTTGCAGGCTTGTTTGCTGGCGTGGTGTTTGCACGCGCCAACACAAAGCCTGCTTCCTAGATGAGTGCAGCTCGTGAGCTGCCTCCTATTGGACCACTGGGTTCTCCTTCCCCTTCCTGGGGGCTCTGGAGGTAGGTCTAGACATTGACCATCAGCCTCGGGCTCTACTTCAGTCGCCTTTGTAGAGGCTGATTTCGTATTCAACTCTGGTTTTACCTTGTCACCTGTCGCAATGCAGTTGCTCCGCGTGTGGCAGCTCCGCATGTGGCAGAGTGGTGGTTTAGCAAACATACTATGCCCACAGACTAGTCTTCATTGTGACTGGACAGTGAACGTTGCAATTCCCTCCTCTAATGGTAGACCTACTGCTTGATGTTCCCACAGTGCGCTGATCTCTGTCTTAAGAATACTAGACTCGCTGTGAGGGCACTGTGTCACTTAAGGATTGTCCCATGGTGACATGATGGCCTTCCCAGATGCTCTCTGTCGGGCGTTGCCCGCTGCCTGCAGCTTCAAACCTCATCAACGGTTTAGAAGAATTGAGCAGCACACTTGGCGTCCCACCAAGACAAATGATGAGGAGCCTGAGCTTTTGGCATGTGCTCGGTGCTCGCTCACCTTACACTTGGGCTCGGCAGCTTGACTGATATGAAGCAAAGTAATGCACAATGCTGATAGGGAACCAGCTCGCAGTGCAGTAGTGGACTCACTGCAGATACCGTCCTATGCCCAACAATCTGACACCAAGACGTGTCAGAGTTGGCGGACATTGGAGATTCTGCGTGTCAGCGAGTGGTAACAGAGTGGCCCTTAACGTCAGATTGAGCATCAAGTGCCCCTTTAAGGACCCCGCTTTATACAAACCTCCGGGGCGGCGGCGCATTATGCGGGCTCCAGCTTGCCTGGTCTAGAGCCACGCATCAGAACACTTGAACTCGAGCTCTGCCCTAACCCTAATCCTACTGCGGCCGGCGGCGGCGGCGGCGGCGGCGGCGGCGGCTCTGGTTCCTCTGAAGCCCGCCGCCGTGGCCGGCTCGCCGCCATGGCGGGCAAGCGGCGAGGCGCCAGCCAGGACGAGGAGGAGGAGCGGCGGCGCCGGCGGCACGGAAAGCGGCNGCCCGATACCGGCAGTGACAGCGGCGGCAGCGGCGACGGAAGCACCGGCAGCAGCGACGGCGGCGGCGATGGTGGCGGCGACCACCGCAAGCGGCGCGGGAGGCGCATCTCCAAGGAGGAGCTGGAGGAGTACCTCGCTCGTAAGATGCAGAAGAAGGTGCGCTCGCAGCCAAGACCATGGCAGCGACACCGGCAGTCGTTGCCTCAGTGGCGCACGCTGCTGCAGTGGCTTCGGAGACGCGCCAAGCGGGCTGCTGCGCCGCCGGTGACGTCGAGATTGGCAGCCCCTGGAGCTTCAATTGAGATTGATTGCATCTCGAGCTCCTCGTGGTGTGCCTTCAGGCCTTGAAGCTCGCCAAGCGCATGAAGCAGCAGAGCGTGTCGGGGTACACCAACGACAACAACCCCTTTGGCGACGCCAACCTCACCGAGAAGTGAGCTCTTGCCGAGCTCCTAGCGGCTCTGACTCCATTCCATGTGTGAAAGAGGCAACGCTTGGAAGCACGTTGCACGGTTGGGTCTTGATGGCCCTCTATGTGTGGCAATTTCCAGATGCTGGATCACCATGTGACTGCGCTGCGAAGCGATTGAAGTGAAACTGACATCGCATGCTCCAATTTGGCGCAGGTTTGTGTGGAGGAAGAAGATCGACAAGGACCTGCTGACTGGCAACCTGGACACCAGGGAGCTGTCTCTCAAGGCTGAGAAGCGGCGTCAGGTGGAGCGCGAGGTATTACCGCGGCAGTCAGCTATTGTGATTGTCTTTCACAAAATCCATGCACTTGTTGCACTTTGGCAGTGGCAGTGCTTAAGTTTTGTGTGTCAAGTGGGCCCTCCAGGTTGAGATAGAAAAGGTGCGAAAGCGCCGGGAGGAGCGGGAGATGGAGAAAGCACAACATGAAGAGGAAATGGTAAGCGCCGTGCTGTTAGAACATTGCAGCGACAGTGCTTGACAAGGAGGAGTGCAAAGAGATGTCAGTCTAGACCTCATGAACATTGAAGCCTTTGCTTGTCATCCCTATACCCTCACTCCTCAGTCCCGAAGCCTCACACATGACGGCATTCTATGGGTCCATGTAATGTGTAAGAAGAGGCAATGAAGAGCGTAGGATGAACCTTCTGTTGGGGCACATAGAACGGCACATCGTGAGGTTGCTTGGGCCTTTTTACATGATTTGGGCCTCGTTTCTTCGAATCGGCTGCTGTGACATTGGACATTTCAGCTCAGACCTGTTGTCTGCTCATCTTGACATCTGACTTGGTGCAGAACATGCTGGCGCGCGAGCGTGCCAAGGCCGAGTTCATAGACTGGGAGAAGAAGGAAGACGAGGTGTGCAAGTGACTGAGTGTGGCTCTTTGAAGTTGATGAGTGAATGCAAGTCGTACTCTGTGGGAGGCAGCAACTGCACTGTGCGCTGCAGCTGATGCGGGTCACTGTCTGTGCAGTTCCACTTTGAGCAAGCGAAAGTGCGGGCCAACATCCGCCTGCGCGAGGGCCGGGCGAAGCCCATCGACGTGCTGTCGAAGAACCTGAACCTGGCTGACGATTTTGACATTGAGATCAATGAGCCGTACACAATCTTCAAGGGGCTCACAGTGCCTGAGATGGGGGAGCTGATGGAAGACATACGCATGCACCTGGAGCTGGATCGATCCACGCCGATACATATAGAATTTTGGGAGGTGCAGCCACACTCTCTCTGTTCTTATAAACTTCTGAGCCTAGGTTGAAGCTCTGCTGTTGCCGTAATGCTCAGCTCGGTATGGAGCAACATGTTACTACTGTCGTTGAGTCACAATTGCACCCTTGCCTCACATAGCTGCTGTTCTGCACGTTTGCAGTCGATGCTCAAGATCTGCGAATACGAAATAGCAGAGGCCACCAAGCGTGATGTGCTAGACCGAGCACGTGTGCGAGGTTTGTGTGCATTCTTGGACACAGTTGACACTATTCTGTTTGGCTCATCGTATCATGGCATTATGACTGCAGTTATGCCAATTGTCAAGTTCGACATTGCGATAAGCTATTGGTAGACTGAGGGACTTTGCACTGATGGGCCATAACTTTGGGACAAGGGAACAAGTCCATTGTCGGTTTCACGATTCTGAGTCTGTGACTTGCAATACATCCAGCTAGAATGCTGGTCACTTAGCAAGGTGAGGGTTGCCCCGATTGCGGTGCAGGCGAGGAACCGCCGGCAGAGTACCTAGCAGAGGAGAGGGGCTTGCACGCTTCAGTGGACGAGGATGTGAAGAGCATGTTGCTGGGGAAGACCAGTCCGGAGCTCAGCGACCTTGAGCGGCAGATTGTCCGCCAAATGGAGAGCGGCACTGCCAAGGTCGTGGAGTACTGGGAGGCTGTGCTTAAGCGCCTGCAGATATTCAAGGCCAAGGTTCGCTGGCCTCCCTTTTTATTCCCGGCGATGAAGGGGTACAGTCATGTATGCTTGACATTGCTCGTCTTAGTAGCACTTCTGCAGCTGAGATTACGTCCCTGTTTGAGTGGTGATCTTCACAGGGAAGCCCCTTCAAGATTGTCGTTGCAACCACAGGCTCCTGACGATGTGTCTGAGACAAGCATGTCTGCAGGCCCGCTTGAAAGAGATCCACACGGACCTGCTGCGCCAGCACCTGGCAAAGCTCCAGGACACTGCCGACAGGGAGCTGGAGCAGCGGGATCACAAGGACAAAGCAGCGCCCAAGGCGAAGAAAGAGTGGGACGAAGCAGACGAGGATGACGAAGTGCCGCCTGCCCATGAGGAGGCTGACGAGGGTGGCGTCCAAGAGCCTGGGTCCTTCTCTCCGGAGCTCTTGGGCGTTGGGGATGCAGCCAAGGAAACGGCCGATGAGAACGGCAACCTCTCGCCGGAGCTGCTTCACAGCCTGGAGGGCGACGAGGTCGTCGACCCTGAGGCTGATCGTGCGGAGCTGGTAATTATCGCCTCTGGTCAGCTTGCACGTAAGTTAGGAGGTTAGCCATCCTATATTTTCGAGGACAGAGCGTCCTACATCAGGATTATTATTCTGGAGATGCAGATGCTGTGACATTGATGACATGCAGGTGAGAGCAGTTCGATAGCACGTTAACAGTAGTGGCACGTTGCTTCTCTGTTCCTGGGAGCAGGAGCAAAAACGGGCCGAGGTCTTGGCAGCGCAGCAGCTGCGTCTGCAGGAGGCTGCCGCAGCGCCGGACGTTGCCGACGGCGATGGTGGCGCCGTGCCCTTGACAAACACCGAGAAGGCGCAGGCCATCAAGGCCATGGGAGGCTTGGATGCCGCCGATGTTACGCTGGGCCCGGGCGCGGAGGTCAATCTGGAGTCACAGGTATATCCCCGTCTATCATCCTCGTTGCTTGTTTCAGCGCGAGAACGTCCTTAAACAACTAGCATGCTGATATTGATATGGTTGACATGCGTCAAGCAAAAAGTAGAATCTTTGTAGGTAGACCTATGGTTTTCATTCTAGCTTCTGGAGCTTAGTAAAGTGCCTTGTGAAAGAGCGTAGGGGCTTTGGCAAAAGAGGCATCTGTTGCAGGACCTTTGCATCTTGGTGCTGCTTGTCCATTAGTGCCTGCAATTTGTTGACATGTGTTGTCTGTATTGCAGGTATACTGGTGGCACGACAAGTACCGACCGCGAAAGCCCAAGTACTTCAACCGGGTGCACACGGGCTACGAGTGGAATAAGTACAACCAGACGCACTACGACCATGACAACCCACCACCAAAAATTGTGCAGGGGTACAAATTTAACATCTTCTATCCGGACCTCATTGACAAGACCAAGGCGCCGATGTATGTCATTGACCGCGACGGCAGCAAGCATGGGGAGACTTGCCTCATCCGCTTCCATGCTGGGCCCCCATATGAGGACATTGTGAGTGCTCAGGCTCTGACATGCTTGCAACTCTGGTGCCATCTTTAGCATGTCAGCTTCCCATGATTAAGCAACTGCTCATTGTCAGTCCTGGGTTTTCGTCTCTGTGGCGGATGCTTGTGCTGGGCAGCCAGAGGGTCGTTGGGCACACCGTCAATCAGCAAGTTGCGGTCCTAAGTCTCTGAGTGGTGCCTCATGCAGGCATTTCGTATTGTCAACAAGGAGTGGGAGTATTCCCACAAGAAGGGCTATAAGTGCACCTTTGAGCGTGGCATCCTGCATGTGTACTTCAACTTCAAGCGCTACCGTTACCGGCGCTAGGACACGCTTGTGTTCAGCGCTCATCCTCCTCTTGAGCCTTCTCCCACCGCATGCCTCCTGCCGTGGTGCTGGTACCAGGCCACAAGCTGGATGCGGTCTACACAGGCCCCTCAAGCAACTACATGCTGGCAGCAGCGGTGGCGGCAGCGGCTAGACAGGGTCAGTCATCATGCAGCTACTGCCCCCAAGCACAGGAGGACAAGGCAAGAGCTATGCTTTGACAGACATGACGGGATCAATGTCTTCCATCTCCTGGGGAAGGTGGCACCTCACCCCCTTCTCCAGATTGTAAAGACGTCAACAAGCAGTGGCCAAGGGAGGGTCGACGGCTGCCAGGGGCCAGCCCAATAACAGTACCATGCCGCAGCGAGCGAGGCCCGGCTGCAGGAGTGTTCAATGATTGCCACCTGTATGCCTGAAGCTCCAGCCAAGCAAGCCTTGAGGAGGCCGGAGGAGGGAAGCTGCTGCTGCATGTAGAGCAGTGGCCGACAAGTCCAGCCACGTGCATAACGGAGGGGGTTCTCGTCCAGAGGGGCAGAGGCTGGGTGTGGATGGTCACTACAGCTTCCAAGTGGGCGTCAGGCAGTGGGACACAAAATTGTGCACAAGTGCGATGGGCAAGTGGTCGTCAAAAGCCATTGCGGCTGTAACTTGTGCCTGGGGGAGGGAGGACAACACAGCCTGTGCACGTCGCAGTGGTCAAGGATGCCCAAGGGCGAGGACATGCGAGGACATGGCAGCCATTCCAGCTTGTGAACTAGCGGTTTCCAAGTAGCTACTGCAGTAACCAATAATTATGCCGAGTGGTTTGGCCTTCTATGTCGGGGCTAACCCCTTGATCTCGTTCTTTCCTGGGCTGTCCTTCCACAGCTACCAGCCGCCATTGCTCCTTCTGTATCCACTCGGCTGTTACAGCCGGCCTCGGATATGCGGAAGCCGCCTCGCCCCTCTATTGAAGAGCCTCCCTCCTCTTGTGCCAGCTACAGCAATTTCTGCTTTAGCACACGCAGTCCAAGCCCACCCCGAGCCGAAATGGCCCCCATTGGGGGCGATAGCTATGTAAGGCCACCCCAAAAATGGATGGGCAAGGCCCGTAGAGGCCGGAAAAACAGAAGAAGCGGCTCGCAGAAGGTGGCCGAGAGCTGTGAAAAGCCAGAACCACAAATGACCGAACAAGGTCCAGATACATGACTGGAAGCGTTTCCCAAAAGGGGGCAATGGCTGGTCAAAGCCAGCCCAAAGAAGAGCGGACAAGGTAAGGTCCAGCGAAGCGACGCATCTTCGGCAATGAGGCGATGGCCGTGAGAGGCCAGCCCAAGAAGAAACAGCTCTTTCAAAGCGAGGCATGGCTATGAGAGGACGACTCTTCCAGTAGAGGGCGATGACTGTGAGATTGGCCTCCCTTTCAATATCATGCGCACCGCGCGCCTTCTCTCTGTGAGAGGCCAGCACAGAAGAAGTAAGCTCTCCCAATGTCAACGAGTTTTTCCACGGGAATGGATTGTGTACTGATCAATGGACTGATTGATGGAGGGCCCAAGAAGCCAAGGCAAGCACATTGACAGATGTAAACCACCTGCTGCTAAGCTGACCCGCTAAGAAACCACCAGGGGGGCGAGGGCTGTGAAAAGCCAGCCCAGAGAGTAGGCGCTTAGTGCGCATGAAATGAAAGGGTGGCCAATGCAAGCGAAGAAATTGTTCAGGCAAAAGCTAGTGCAAGATCTGGGACTACGTGAAACGAAGCTCTAGCTAGTTGGCTAAGGTAAAGAAGGGTTAGACAAGGAAAACGAAGAGCCAGCTTCTCCATTGCGATGGCTGTGAAAAGAGAGCCCAGCTCGAGAACGAATGAAGAAACAACAGCTCTTCCAGTATAAGGCAGGGGCTGTGAATAGCCAGCCCAGAGAGACTGGAGAAGGTCACAAGGACCTAAAGCACACAGCTATTTTTCTTCAATTTATGCAAGAGAAAAGGCGCGCGGTGCGCTTGAAACAAAAGCGTGGCCAATTTAGCCGATTCTTTGTTGAGTACAAAAACTGATGCAAAGAAAAGAGAAGGGCTCGCCCATTGAGGATAGGGGCTGGAAAAAGCCAGCCCAGAAAAGAATGTACAAAGGACGAGAAGGGGCCAGGGGAAGTACGAAGAACAACAAGCACAGAAAAGAAACGAAGCAGCTACGAAGAAAAGGGGGCCTTGTTGACCCGTCCTACGACCACCTCTGAAGCGATGGAGAATACGTCTGTCATACCAATCCTCCAGAGGGCCGACGGCTTCCACGCGCCGCGTCGACCTGGTGGCGTCACGCCGGGCGGCGGCGCGGGCATCATTGCTGATGTGGTCACCATGGTCGACCGCTCCATCCCGGCGCTCTCTGCCTCGCGGGCTGGCCACGCTGCGGCGAAGGCCGCCCGCAGCAAGGCGGCCAAACACGCCGACCACCCGGCTATAGATGAGTTCGTCCCCCTGCATATCTGTCGTTCTTGCGACGACGAGTTTCGGCCTATTTGCAGCGTGCTCAGGCTAATGCTTTGCACCAGAAAGCTGGGCGAGCTCTAGTTGGTGGCAGAAGGGCTTCGTATCTGCCATCTGGTATTCAGGCATCGGTTAGCGACCTTTATGTTTTGACCCGTGGTTACTGAGCGGGTCAACCTACTGTAGGTTATGTAGGTCTTAGGATGTGCTTGCCTTTGTACTCCCCGCAGTCGCTGCTTAGCTCGTAGTTTGGCCCCTTCGAACCTTGTCAATTCTTTTCGGGCTGGCTTCTCACAGCCCTTGCCCCCATTGGGAGAGCCACTTCTTCTTTGTACTTGGCCATTTGGCCTTCGTTTGTTTCGAATACACGAAATTTTCCCTGGCTGTGGACGTGCACGGGCTCTCGGGTCCCCGTGGCTTTATTGGGAGAGCCACTTCTCTGAAGCTGCGGGATGAGTGGGGCAGCAATAAGCAAGAGAGTACAGCGGATGGTAGCTTAGTAGGAAAACCCCGAGTAGTAACCACGAGTTAGCAGCAGCAAGTCGGATGAACAAGAAGTGGCTCTCCCAAAGGGGGCAAGGGCTGTGAAAAGCCAGCCCGAAAAGAATTGACAACGGTTCGAAGGGGCCAAATGACGGACGGGGCCTAAAGGGGAGAGAGAAGTGCGCGCCCATAGAAAAGAGGGGCTGGCAAAGCCAGCCCAAAAAAGAATGGACAATGCCCAAAGCCAAAGAAAGAGGAGCCGGAGAAAGGACTACACTACAAAACACTGCAGAATACAGAAACGATGCAGCTAAAGGGGAGGGCTCGCCCATTTAATAAGAGGGGCTAGCAAAGCCAGCCCAGAAAAGCAAGCGCGGCCAGATTAACCGGCTGGGAGAGGCCAGCCCAAAGAAGAAGTGGCTCTCCCAATGGAGAGCCACTTCTCTCTCTCTCTCTCTCTCTCTCCCAATGGGAGAAGTGGCTCTCCCAATGGGGGCAAGGGCTGTGAGAAGCCAGCCCGAAAAGAATTGACAAGGTTCGAAGGGGCCAAACTACGAGCTAAGCAGCGACTGCGGGGCCTGAAGAGGCTATGGCTTGTACTTGGTCTTTGTACTTGGCCATTTGGCCTTCGTTTGTTTCAAATACACGAAATTCTTTCCTGGCAGAGAGTGAGCCCCTATCGTCAATGGGCAAGCCCTTTCCTTCCTTCCTTTTTCCCGGCAACCTTTTTCCTTTTGGCTTTGTCCATTGAGCCTCCGCGCTGCCGTCTGCCCTGAGCAATCGTCCTACGCAATTGGCCGGCGCGGAAGCCCACGGGCCCACCCACGTGTGGCTCCGCTGACATCGTAGTTAACGCACAGCTGGCCGGGTTTAACAGCCGCTCTATGATTACTTACTCATGTATCTGTTGTTCTTATCACCACCAGCCGCCATCTTCATACCCACGCGGTGCCTGCCGAGGCCGGCGGCGGCGGCGGCCGCCATGAACCGCAACACCCGCGGGCTGCTGGTGGGCCTGGTGGGCCTGGCGGTGACGATAACGGCGTACAACCAGACCGTGGTGGCGCCCACCGGCGCGCTGCTCCTCGGCATGCTCATCGTGCTCGCTGGCATCGGCGTCAAGGAGGGCGTCCTCTGACCGCCTCTCTGTCTGCACCTGCCTGCCTTCTACAGCCGCTCTCCCCTCCCACCAACCGCATTCGTCTTGATCGCCATTACCCACATGGCGAGGCTCCTGGCGGCGAGCGCGTACGCTAGCCTGCCGCTGCCCAAGCTCCGCCATCTGAGCGCCCATGAGTCGACGGGCAAGCCGGCTTCCCTCGGAGCAGGGCCGATGCTTGTCTTGATGATCGCGGACACTGTATGGCATTGTTGAATAGTGTGGCACCGTGCAGTCTAGCACATTCCCACTTACACCTCCTCCGAGCAGCACGCTCCGCTGTCGCTCGATGCGGATCCCATAAGGCTCGGCTTTGCCGTCGCATGCTCTCTGGCCTGCCGAGCAGCGTGCACCGGCTTCCCTTCTCCCTGAAGCATGTCAGGAAGCGCAGGCTCGAGCGTCACAGGACGCTCGGAGTGGTGGTACTGCTCTACATCTTTGATTAAAAGCGTGTCTCGCAATGCATGCCGTGGTATACTGCCTGAGCTTGGAGCTGCAGTTTCAATCGTCGGCCAGTATTATTCCACAGTGTAGCGAGGAAGCGCTTATTACAGCAGTGCGTCACAGGTGGGGAATGGGGATACCATAACTGAGTCAGCACGTAAGGCAGATCCAATAGAATTGCTCAGTCACAAGTGCCACCAGTGCTAGAGGCGCTTGGTGATGCAGTAGGACGAGCAGGGGGAGGGTGGGAGGACGCAGACAAGGTGCAGCCCGGCGGGGCTGTGACTGATGCTCGCACGGTCGACGGCCGGCAGCCGCAGCGCCGGCGGGTGCACATACCCCGTTACGACGGGAATGCAGGCAACGTGCACGACAGTGACGGCGAGTGCGGTGCCGGCCAGCAGCAGCCGGCCCTTCTTCCGTCCCGTTACCATCCACTGCTCCACATTGGCCTTCACCTCGTAAAACAGCTCCTCCTCAGCGTCGCTGCCTGCGACATCCCCATCCTGCCTGCTTGCGTTGCCGTCCTCCGCCAAGCTGTAGCCGCCCGAGCTAGTCGCAGCTCGCCCTGCTTTCAGGCGCTGGACTCGCCAGCTCAGCACGATGGGCCGGCCCAGGCAGAGCTCCTCCTCGCCTGGGAGCGGCAGCATGCCCACTGCCAGCTTGCGCTCCAGCGTCGGCATCTGCAGCACGAACGCATGGTAGAATGCCGACGCCGGCGCGTGGCCGCTGGAGCCAGCCGGCGCCTCTTTTGGCAGCCCTAGCGTCGTAGTGTCCAGCGCTCCACCGCGTGCAGGTGTATGCGCGCCCCCCCACCGATCCCCGCCGAGGTCAAACTCCACTCTGAGAAGGCTCCGCGTCTCGAGTGCGCTAAAGTCACCTGATAGCCACCTGGGCAGCCGCCGCTCCCGGCTTCCACCGCCGCTGCTCACTGTTGGGCAACAAGCCTCTTCTTGCAGCATGTGAGCAATGTTCGGCACCAATGAAAGCAAAGTTCCTGCATTAGATTCAGAAAGCGAACCTCACAACAGAGAGAGGCAAGCGGGTGAAGTGGCTAGTAAACGATCACAATTCAGCATGCCTTACTTTGCATGGTCGCCTCGGGCTGCACGGAATAGAGGAGCGCGCCCTCGGACCCCGCGCTAATGGTCAGCGGCAGTAGCCAGGCGCAATCCGGCCGGCCCTCGGCTGTTGCCTCTGCAGACACGAATCCGGCTTGGAGGGCAAGCCTAGCATCCGTGATGGTGACCGGCGTCGACACGAGAGACTTCAGCGTGACCTGGCAGGAATGGAGAAAGAGAGATCGAGGAGGGCCTCACTTGTGTCAAGAGCCAGGAGACCGGTGGTGTTCAGGCACGGCATTCCGAGTCGCATTTAGAGAGGGACAACGCAGATTCGTTTGTCCAGCTCCTAAAATTGCAACTAGTCGGTGCAGCAGTATATGCATGTATAACCTGCAATAGCAGGATCCCATCACTGCCCCCGCTCACGACCCGAGTGACGGCCCGGAACGCTTCGGTGAATTGCAAGTCCAGCACGCTGCACCACATGCCAATGAAACCTGTCAGCAATGCATGTCCTTGAGAGCAAATACAAAAACGTCATGACGTGGTCGCGAGTCTATCCTGGACCATGGCCAGGCAATGGCAGACCAGTCTGAAGTTGCAAAGAGGAGCAGGTCCCTGCAGCGACAGATAGTGCAATGCGGGATGGTTGCCGCACCGCTCGTATCGCCGCTTGTCTGCTCCAATGTCAAGCCACAAGTGCAATGAGCGCATGCCATCCACAACCGCCAGGGACGCCGTCCTGGATAGGGTCCCGGGGTCGCCACCAGAAGCAGCAGCCGGCATAGGTGGGAGCTTGTAGCCCAGCTGGCTTTCGACAGAGTGGGGTGACGGGATGAGGGGTCTCGGAGTGAGGGGGATGGCTCCGGGCGATGGGCCCGGCTTCACGGGGCTTGCCGGCGCCGAGACTCCCCGGCTCCCCGGGGACTGGAGGTCGTCACGCTCCCTGAGGGCCACCGTCCGCACCCACAGCACCGTGGGGACATCCGCAGCCCAGGCTGGGAGGACGAGCTGCCCATCCTGGAACGCCAGCATCTCGGTGCCAGGCCGATGGACTGCGGCGCCCACATCGATGCCGTCATCCAGCCGCTGGAGCTCCGCAGTCTGCGGGTCCTCGAGGAGCAGCCCAGCACCCGCCTTGAGACGGAGGACAGCACCGCCGAGCGAGTATCCCTGCGGCCGGAGGGCGAGGCCGACCCACTGCGGCTCCCCCATCAGCAGCCCGTCGGCGACTGCCGCCTCGATGGAGGCCAGCACTCGCTCCGGCGCCACCTGCCAAACTCAAGGTCCAAATGCAGGTCAATCTCTTACTGTGCATGTGACGAGCAAAAGCTAGCAAGCAATAGGTGACAGGCTTGGCACAGGATAGACAAGCTGGGCAGACGATGGTCTGCAAAGCTATGCAGGGCTGGGATTGCCAGCATGTGCATGATTCGCCACTGTGCAGAAGAGCTAAGTAAGGGCCTTACCAGCACCGTCGGTCTCGGCGAGCGCTCGGTGCTGAGGGCGTCGTCGCTGTCGGGCGAGCCGCCCTTTTGGCTGGCCGCGGACGTACTGCAGTGAGAGTGGGACCGCACCCTCACACGGCCGAGCAGGCCAGTCATGGCACCCAGCACGTAAGCGCCCCGGCGCAGAGACCCGACGTGCATGTCCACGTTGTTGCGACCGGGCGCGAGGAGCAGCAGCGATGCGGAGGCCTTGATGACGCGCATTGCCGCACCATCTGCCGCGTCCTCGACGGAAAGTGGCCTGGGCAGCGCCGTCAGACTCAGGCTCAGCGACTCTATGTTGAGCTCCGCTGGAAAGCCGCTCCACACGGTCACCACCAGCGTGCCAGAGTCGCCCTCGCAGAGCTCCATTGGCGGCCCAGGCTGGGCAGCGAACGTCAGGAGCGAGGACACGTCCAGTGACACGGTGGAGTCACGTGGTTGCGAGTCCCCTGCGGCAAGGTCCACGAGTTGGCGCTGGAGCTCGCCACGGTCAACAGCAGCCACTGCCGATGCTGCGCCTGGGCTGAGGTTCCACTCCTCCAGCTCTTTGGTGACGGCCAGGAGCTTGAGGCAGGAGTGCAGGAAGCCCGAGACGTCGCCCAGGGCAAGTTGGCAGTCCGCCAGCCGCGGCAGTGCCGAGAGCAGGAGCTGGTGCCACCTATCAGCCACGTATGCCGCACAGAGCTTCTCCAAGAGCGGCGCAGCTTGCTCGACCTCGCTCTTCTGGTAGTGGACAGCCGCCAGCTCGCCTTCCAGAGCCACTGCTGCCCGCCGCCTCCCCGCCCTGCTATAGTTCCCTGCAGCCTCCGTTGTCAAGCGCAGGTACAGCTCCTGCAGGATGCGTGAGAATGTTAAGTAATCCCTAACTAGTTGATCTGGGAAAACCAATGTTTATCCTTAAGGCCAGCTTCACATTCTGTCCACCATGCAAACCTCGTTGCGTGCATGCATGAGCCTGCTCCAAATTCGTAAGCTGGGAGCTGAAGACACGTGCCCTCCAAGTGCCAAGACTCACCTCGTAAGCGGGACGGGCACTTAGAGCCTGGTGGAGCTCCTTGTGGCTGACGCTCCGCAGCAGCGCGGCCTCGGCAGCCAGCTGCACCTCACGGAGTGTCAGCTGCCGCCTGGCAGGCATGCCTGGTGCCTTCAGGTCGTCAGCCTCTGCCTGTGCAAGCGACCTCGTTGGGCTTCCGACCGGTGATTTGGATGGCGAGGTTGGCGTGGAAGTGTATCCTCGGGACTTGCTTTGAGTGCTCGTGCTCCTGAGCACAAGCAGGGTGCCCCCGGTCTACTGTAAGGGCAGGCCTTGTCAATCATACAGCCAAGCAGTGCACAACTGGAGCATCAGCAGATCCAAGTTTGATAAATTCAAGTGCCATTAACACGGTTAAGCAACTGAAGAAGGCTGTTGGCCCTTTCATTTCATGATGTTGGAGACTCTGTCATTGAGAATCCGACACTGTAGTTGAAATACTTATCATGAACACCCGACTCAGGAAGCGGTGCAGGCGAGGGCCTCACCCAGTCCTCTCGGGTGGCGGTGAAGCTGACCGCCGCAGGTCCGGCCAGAGCTCGCCAGGGCTGCCAGCCGAACGGGAGGCCCTTCGCCTGTTCGCTTCATGTACGAGCTCGGTGGGACCCAGTGTGCCCAACTTGTCCATTTCCTGCTGCCACCTTGTCAGAGCATGTAAGCAGTGACGAGACATGATGCTCTGCCTGCCATCATGCTCCAAAGGATCCATCAAGCGCCGACGGCGACGCCTTACAAAGCAAAGCCTTACAAAGCACGTGCATCGCCTGCCTGACGAAGTCTGCAATATCCCAAGCTCACATATTGTGTATAAGGCAAGCACAAGTGTCACCATTGCACCTTCTTGCTGCTGGTTTGTGCAGCTGCATGAGGTGGCACCGGTGGCCAGAGCGCAGGGCGCGGCCAAGGGGATAGGCTCAGCGCCGCACTGCATCAAGATCATTGATGTCTTTCCCTCTTTCATTGGGCTAGATCATACTCTGCTAGCTTCCAGGCACATCAAGTCGGCAAGCATATGCCATGCCAGTCCGTGCTATGCAGCCTAACAGGAACTGGATCATGCTTATTTGCATGCATGGTCCAGAATACAGGAATGGCCACATTGTCAGTATGTCAATGTGTGGGCAAGAGCTTGCCTGTTGCAGGGACTGTGCTCAATGTGCGAGCCAAATCCAATTAGGTCAGCGAGCCTCATGAGCTGCATCATCACTCCAAACCAGAGCAGAATAGTGAATGTTAAAGTCGAGCAAAGTTGGTCGAAGCGAAGCAAATCAGATCGTGACAAGGGCCACATGTGAAAGGCAGCCTCCATCTAGAGGCATAACTTGCAAGCAAAGTCATCAGTTTCTGTCACCTCTGAAAGGTGTTCAAGAGCCCTGCAACGATCCTCACACCCACGACACTGTACACTAAAGCGACCGCTAAGCTCAAAGCCTCCGCACCTTGGCTCGGGCAAGCGAGACAAGGTCGGCCACGATTCGCCGGAACTCCTTCTCGCCATCTAATCTCATCGTCCTAGCCACAAACTTCTCTTTGCTGGCGCGCACGAGGGTCACGCAAGCCGTGTAGGTCCAGACCTCCTTCAAGCAGAACGGTAGGCTCCTCTGCGAAAGTAAAGCAATCATTGCATCACTTTACTAATCTTCTCAGCACAGCACAGTTGAGCATACAATCACAGTCCTGAATGAGGAAGTGAAGAGCAACAATGTTGTAAAAGCACCTCATTTGCAGCCAGGGCTTTTGAAAAGGACAAGATGAATGTGAAGCCGCGGTCGGCAACCTCGGCTGGCCTTCCCAATGCAAAGAGGAGCTGGCGCAGCAAGACACCAGACACCAGGTCATTGCAAGCGTACAACTCATACTGGGGTCCACACAACCTTACTGGTGCTCAGCTAGCAGATAACACAGCCTGCACCTCACAAATCCCAATCATCAAGTGCGTGACTATGGCACAAGTCATTGTCATCCTTTGCAGCTCCTTTATCTAACAACTCAGAGAAAATGTCTCGTCTCAGCAAAATCAGGCGGCTATTGGGGTCGTCACCGAGGCCTGTCTGGCGAATAGGTACTGCCGGAAGTCAAAGGACCGCACTTTGTCCTTGTCTGGTGCAAAAAGGCTGAACGGCTTCCGCCAGTGCTCCAGCAGTGCAGCACGATCATCTCCGGGGTCCAGCCCGCCAAAGTCAGACTTCCCCATCCTCCCTGCTTGCACTGCCCAAGGAGCGTACCAGCGCCTTGAGAAAAAGGGTCAATCACAGATTGGCTATCAGAGACTCTGTCTACTAATAGCATCCCCCTGAGACCCTGTTTTCTTGCTGAGAGCTCGTGGTCTCAGACTTGCTTCAGCTACAGGGACTGCAGCAGGAAGGCTGCTTAGTAAAGCAGCAAAAAAGAGCAGTGGAATTTGGCAATGGAGCAAAGGAGCATCAATCAGATGTCAGTACCTAGGTCTTTGTAACACTGTTCAAGCTCGTCATACTCCCGCAGAGCATCCTCCAGGAGTTGGGCCATCTCGAACATGAACGCCAGGCTCTCCTGCCGGTGAGCAGTTGCACACGCAGGCAGAGCAAACACTTGATGTCGGGCAGGAGCGCAAGAGCATTCCATAGGCAGAGCATGCCCTTGACAGTAGCAAGCAGGGCTGTACTCAGAAGCCAAGCGTCTCGCATCCTTTTCTTAGCGCAGGCGCCAATTTGATCAGGTGGCGGCGCTCAAATACGGTCGTCACATCTCTGTACAGCCAATGGCCTGCCAGGCAGCATGGTGGAGGACCACAACCGCTGATTGAACTCTTGACTTACAACCAAGAAGAGAGTCCATCATAGCATGCAAGCGCCTCTCACCTTGATGACGAAGAAGTTCGTAAAGCTGAACCCAGGCAGGAAGCGGGCTTCGCTAAGCTTCCGGACCTCTTCCTCGTAGAAAATGACGCGCTGCTCCAGAGTGGCGCGCACGCACTCCATCACACGAGTCTCCATCTCCTCCCATGCGGCTGCCTCGGGATTGGGGTACTCCAGCCGGCAGCACCTGTGTGAAGAGCGCACACCTCAGTCAGCAAGGACTGGCACTCGAATGTTGTCGTGTCCTGTGTGTACGTTTAGCATTGGACAAGGCTCGAGGGCTAGATTGAAGATGCCTGCGGGGGCCAAAGTCTCCGACAGCGGATGCAGCCGCCATGTGAACCTCCGGCAAATGATGGGCTTGTGAGGGGTTCAGCATGCACAGCCAATTCTAAGACATCGCAGTGCCAAGCGTTTCTTCATCAAGTTGGGGACCTGAGTCATGCTTGGCAGGCTCTAAGCTAGGCAGTAACAAGCCTAGGAAACAATCCCGGGATGGAGAATGTGGCGTAAGGTGTTACGATTTTGGGCCCCTGCCTGATTCGCTTCTTGGTATTGAAGTCGTCCTCCATGCGGACATAGACGCGGCGGGAGCTGCGAGCCTGCACCTCGCTGAGCGCGGCGCGGCCGACGTGGACGAGCACCCACTCGCGCCACTCGCCTGTCAGCATCGCGCGCAGCCGCGGCCGCACGCTCTGCTTGTACTCCTCCATGTCCTGCTCGACGGGGCATGACCCAAGTGGCGAGTACTCATCAGTAAGTAGCATTGCTGCGCGACGTGGGTTCACCGCCGCTTGGGTCAACAATGTGGACGGCGCCTTCAGTTCTGCTCTGCTAGATGGAAGAATGCGGCTGCTGATGCGTCTGGCAACCAATCATGTTATCCTATCTGAGCAAATTGCCCTACTGCTCGTACAAATTAGTAGAGTACAAATTGATAGTAATAGCATCCATTCTTGTAAAAAGGGAATTCGAAGGATGTGCAGAATGGGAAGCTACACAAGCAAGCAAACATCACACATTCTACACTTTGAAACACTAAAAAGCAGCCCAAAATCTCTATCCCCGAGACAAAGTCTCCTACTCAATTCACAAGCATTGCGTTAACGGCAGCTTCGATAGCTCGAAGACGAGCAGACCAAATATGAATGAGCAGTATCAGGAGAGCGGCTGTAAAAGAACACGAGTGGCCGGGAGCCAGAGCTTAGTGGTGATACCTCGCAGGCGACGAGGACGAGCGTGGCGTAGGGGTGGCGGAACCAGTGGGGCGAGCTCTCGGGGGGCGGCCGGGAGCGCAGGCGGGGGTCGGTGGTGGGCACGTACTCGACGCGCAGGCGCTCCGACGCGGCGCGCCGGCGGCCCACGCCGCCCGGCAGCGTTTTTTTTTTTTTTTTTTTTTTTTTTTTTTTTTTTTTTTTTTTTTTTTTTTTTTTTTTTTTTTTTTTTTTTTTTTTTTTTTTTTTTTTTTTTTTTTTTTTTTTTTTTTTTTTTTTTTTTTTTTNTTTTTTTTTTTTTTTTTTTTTTTTTTTTTTTTTTTTTTTTTTTTTTTTTTTTTTTTTTTTTTTTTTTTTTTTTTTTTTTTTTTTTTTTTTTTTTTTTTTTTTTGGCGGCGGCGCGGGGGGGCTGCGCCATGCCGCCGGCGGGCGAGCCACCATCTCCGGCGCCGCCCTTGGCGGCGGCGGCGGCGGCGGCGTGCGGCGGCAATGGAGGACTCTGGGTTAAGCCAAGTCTTCAGGATTAGGGTTCAAGGATTTGGGGTTACGGTTATAGGGCACGAGCCCTAACGCTGACTACAATGCCCCCACCTCCTCCCTAACGCTGACTACAATGCCCCCACCTCCTCCCTCCCTCCTTCCCCTTTCTCCACGGAGCAAGTCAACGTCCAGAGTCAAACCCCCCAGAAGTCAACACCGCATCCCCCCACGACCTGTCAAGGCCCGCCGAGCTGTCAAAGGGGATGGAGCGTGTACCGAGTGGTAGAGGGCCTGAGTGGCCAGGAACGAAGGCAAGCGCCGTGACAGGTGTATGTCTCGCCTGCTGCTGAGCTGACCCGCCCAGTAAACCACGAGCCAGCACGTTGAGGTCACTGTCGAAGGAGCAATGGCGTCCACAGGGCCCTCAACTAGCACGTCCTGCCCATCTGCCTTCACAGCCCCCAAGTGATGCTGCTCAGCTTCTGACCTTCGAGCGCCACGCGCTCTTCTTGCCACATGCTGCCTTGCGCCGCCTTCTTTGGGGTTGCTCAGCATCTGACACCCACTACCGGTGCGTGCTTCCCCGCCAGTCCTCACTCTGGCTCTCTGGGCCGGGCTGAAGCGAGGCAAGAAGTACAGTGCAGTCAATGTAGCCTCATGCTAGACCGGTGCTCCTCCGACCTGACTCACCCGAACTCCACATCAGTGAGGCTTTGCCCCCTTCAACTCCCTCCACTTACCAACCTCCACATCATGGCATTGCCATTTCGCACATGTCAAGAAGTACGCCGAAGTAAGACTAACGTACGACAGTAGAACATCTGACGGTGGCCTTTGGCATTGTCTGCCCTCCAATCCGGCGCTAAAGACGGATTGTGACAACGCGAATCGTGCAATCTAGAACGCCAGCTCTGAACCCAGAACCAGTGGTGCAATGTGCGCCGTAATCCTCAATCAAATCTAAAATGACCGAAGCTAAAGCTGACTATGTGAGCAAGAGCTGCACCACAGGATAACGCCCGGTGCTTGTTGTCCCAGCAGAAATTTGTGGCCAAATACTGCATGTGCATTGATCAGCACTTCAAATGGCTGCGCTACTGTGGTGCGGCGGCGGCAACCGTGATGGCTGGCTGCTTCTTCTCCAGCGCCCGCTTGTCGCCTCCTGCACCTTCGCCGCGGCCGCTGGAGCAGCGTGCCTCGCTGCTGGGCTGGAGCTTGCGCCGCACGACAACATATCGCTGCGGATTTGGAGCCCGGCGGGTTTTGAGCTTTGCAGCGGCCTTGACGTCGTCCATCACCATCGCCGGTGACAGCGACTGCCAGGGGCCGCCTGGTATGGTGATCCCTGCAGGTGCGTCCTCCTTTGAGCTCTGCTGCTGCGCCAGTCCCCAAGCAGCCAAGTCCGCCAGCGCGACAATGACGGCCTCAGTGCCTCCGAGGCGCCATCTTGGACCCGAGGCTGCAAGACCAAGCTCACGCAGCGCTTCCGCCACGACTCGCCCCACCTCAGACTGCCCCGCAGCATTGCCTTCCTCCTCCGCGTACGTCATCCTGGCAGTGTCCAGCCACGGCTTGGCATCAAAGCTGAGGCCAGGCAGCCTGCGGTGGGCGGTCAGTATCTCGATGTCACCGCTGTTGCCTCCGCCAGCGCTAGCACAGCCCCTGTCGCTGCAGCTGCGCGCCTCATCCCGCAGCCACACGGTGGCCAAGGCCGCCGCCGCGCCTGGGAGCAGCGCTGCCAAGTTGAGCACCGCATGGCGCCCTTCCCGGTCCTCAACGTCCTCCGTCCTCCACAGGCGTGCAAACAGGCCGCTGGCCTTGGCCACGGCTGCAACGACTGCGGCGTCTCCGCGGCGGCCTGGAGAGGCCCAGAGCGATGCCGCAAGCGCGAGCATATAGCTCCGCAGGCCCTCCAGCACGCCCCAGCCCTCGGCACCATCGCGCAGCCGGTGCATGGCGGCGCAGAAATCCGCCTCCCAGGTGCCGCCGCCGTCCTCTGCCGCCAGGATGTGCAGCGTCATGGCGTGCAGTGGGCTTCTGGCCTCATCCATGGCCGCCTTCACGGCAGACCTGGTGGCCTCATCGTCTGGTGGGCAGGCGGCCAGCGCCGTGACCAGGGCGCTGTACATGCCAGCAGAGGGCCGCATGCCGCCCGACGCGAGTTGGCGGAAGGCCGCTGCCGCGGCAGTCGCATCGCCGGCACGTGCGTGGGCCTCCACGAGCGCCGCTGCGATGCGCGGGTATGTCTCTAGTCCCTGTGCAGCCATGTCGGTATGTGCTGCGACTGCTGCGGCGGGCCGCCCGGCCACTGCATACGCCTCCACCAGTGCCGTGTACGCCCCGCCGCCAAGCTCGTAGCCATCTGCCTGCGATCCCACCAGGGCGCGAGGAATCCGACACAAGAGCCAAAGTGTGAGCAGACTTGGTCTCACAAATCACATTGTCAGGATTGCTGCTGCCATTGCAATTGATGTGCTCATTCATTCCAGGACGTCTTGACTAATATCTTCAGTAAAGCCAAGGACAATGACTGAGAGGCCAAGCAAGGCTCAAGTGCAGGTCCGGCCTTTGAGCTGAAAATCTGCAGCTTGATTCCAGAGCAAGCAGTGCTCGAGGCACGCAATGCAGGTAAGGCACGAGCGCTGTGCCAACCAACTCACCTCCATCCTGGCGGCTAGCTCCGCAGCTTGGTCGGCCAGGCCAGCGCGACCCAGGCCCATGAGCAGCACGTTAAGGGTCACGGCCGTAACCTCCGCCCCTGTGACCCGCATCTCCTCCACCGTGGCAAACATTTCAGGCAGCATGCCCGCTGTTCCGTACGCGTTGATCATTGCCGTGAAGACAGGTGTGTTGGCCTGCACCTGGCAACACAGCAAAGAGCATCACAACCACCCATTCCATCACCTCAGCAGAGACTGACGATGAAGAGGGGGGTAGCGGAAACAGAATGAGCAAGAAAGTAGAGTGAGACATGGCGGGGGCATGCTGAGGGATTGCTGAGAAGGGAGGTGAGGAGGGAGGATGGGAGTGGAAAAAGCGACATACATACCTCCGACCCGAGGCTTAGGAATTCCTGAAAGGCCTCCCGTGCCTCACATAGATGGCCAGCCCGACCGTACCCGTCGATGAGCGCCAAGAAGAGGCGTGCACTGGGCTGGCCGCCGGCAACATGCTCGCGCCAGAAGCGCGCCGCCTCGTCGCACCTGTTCGCCTTGCCGCAGGCGTCTACAACTCCGAGGAGCGTGATCTCGTTCGGCAGCAGGCCGTCGCGCAGGAGCTCGCCGAACTTGGCCAGCGCCTTCTCCCATGCACCGATCCGCGCGTAGGCACTGCGCACGTGCATTCGGCAGCACATCCATGTCAACGGAAAGGTCGCAGAGCACAGGCGACACGGAACAGAAGTTGCAGGAGTGCTCAGTGGTGCTCCAGTCAGCGGCAGCTGCAGCAGGCTTCGCTCACAGACCTTATCAAACAATTGTAATTGAACGTGGAAGCGAGGCGACCGCGTGTCGTCTTCTGCCGCAGCAGCGCGAACTCTCGCTCCGCATCACGGACTGCGCCCGCCTTGGCGTATGCCTCCACCATCGCGCCGTGCGTGTCGGCGGTGGGCTCCAGGCCCGCAACGCGCATCTCGGCGAGCGCGTCGGCAGCCCATGCAGGCTGGCCGCCGCGTGCATAGCCCCGCACAAGCGCGGTGTACGTCACGCCGTTGGGCGCGAGCCCTGACGCCCGCAGGCCCGCTAGCGCACTCTCTGCGTTGCTGTAGTCGCCCTTGAGTGCATACCTGTGGATATTTGCAAAACACTTCAAGAAGCACTTCAACATGAGATTGGATCTGGTGCCTGCATCTGCAATTCAGCTCACTGGTGTAAATGCAACTTGACTTAAGTCCATCTGGAGCTGTGTTAGATCTTGATTGCAACTTGCAAGTGGGACTACAGCTCCAACTGTTTGACGACAGGGACGAGCGGAGGTCCGCACCCCTCAACGAGAGCGTTGTACGCGGAGAGGCTTGGAGTGACGCCGTCGGCGGCCATGTCCGCCAGCACGCCCTCGGCTGCCTCCATGCGCCCGGCCTTGGTGTACGTCACGAGCAGCTGCGTGTACGCCACGCGGCCGCGCCGCACGCCGATGGCCTTCATGTCCTGCGCACCCACGCACGGCAAGGCTTCTGGCTTCTGGACGTCTGGGCTTTGTGCTAACGGAGGTCGTCGCATGGCTTAGACATGCAACTTTGGGTTACAGAGAGTCTGGGTTCTTTGCTAATGGAGGTCGCGCGGCTCAGACATGCAACTCTGGCAGCCGCGTCGCCCACGTCCCGTACTTGCATGTAGTAATAACTGTGTCTGAGCATAAAATCATCACTGTAATACATTTCCATAGCTGGTGAGGGCAGTCCGCATCGAGACCTGGAAGATCCCCTCGGCGTGCTCCGTCTTGCCCTCCCAGCCGTACGCGGCAATGAGCATGGTGGAGACGGCCTCGTCGAGCGGCAGGCCGGCGGACTGCATGGCGGCGTGAAGGTCGAGCAGCGCGGGGCCGTCGCGGCGGCGGTAGAGCCCGTCGGCAACCGCCCGCCAGGCTGCGGCGCCCGGCGGCG
>WELB01000110.1:207603-220490 GCA_009602725.1 Spirogloea muscicola
AAGCAGGCGGCAGCGGCGAGCCGGCGGCGGCGGCGGCGGCGGCGGAGGCGACGGAGTGGCCGGCGGCGCGCGTCCGCGACACCTTTCTGCGCTTCTTCGAGGGCAAGGGCCACGCCGTCCTGCCGTCCAGCCCCGTCGTGCCGCTCGACGACCCCACCCTCCTCTTCACCAACGCCGGTGCGCCGTCCCGCTATCGTTTGGAGCTGCAAATGTTGTGGCTAAGCTCAATGGCGTGCCTTTGCCTCTGCTTGACGGGCGGCTGCAGCTCAATCACCGCCTCGTTGAGCTCTCTGTTGTTGCTCGTCGCTGAATGCCAGATCGTTTTTTGCTGTCTGATGAAATTGATGTAAGAAAGACCAAATTATAGGAACAACTACAAAGAAGTAATACAAAACTACTAAGGAAAAGTACACAACTACGCAAGAACAAAGATATTTTCTTCTATTCGTACAATAGCAGCTAATTCTCGGGCCTCTCACTGCTGTTGCCATCGCTCTCGTGGTCAGGCATGAACCAGTTCAAGTCCATCTTCCTGGGCACCGTGGACCCGCGCAGCAGGCTGGCGGTGCTGCGGCGCGCGTGCGACACGCAGAAGTGCATCCGCGCCGGCGGGAAGCACAACGACCTGGACGACGTCGGCAAGGACACGTACCACCACACCTTCTTCGAGATGCTCGGCAACTGGTCCATCGGCGACTACTTCAAGAAAGAGGCCATCGCCTGGGCCTGGGAGCTCCTCACCGAGGTGCGCACCTCTTTCCAGATGCCACCAGATGCATCCAGCCTATAGCTGCTGATCAATACTGGCCTGCAGGTGAAGACTCTTGAGTGAAAGGTCAGTAGCAGCAGCTCTGACAGTCGAGTCGTGGGTGTTGCTCACATCTGGCGGCTGCTCAGGTGTACGAGCTGCCGGAGGGCCAGCTGTACGCCACGTATTTCGGGGGCGACGAGAAGCTGGGCCTGGAGCCCGACCTGGAGGCCCGGGACATCTGGCTCACGCTACTGCCTGCGAGCCGCGTCCTGCCCTTTGGCTGCAAGGTGGGGTCACTGTGCCTGCTCAGCCGTGTGCCATGGCATAGCCCTCAGTAATGTGAGGCATGAGGTCCACACGAACGTGTTGCTCCCTGCAGTACTTGCGGACTCGTTTCAAGCCAGCCTTTGCTGCCGACGATTAGTCTCAGCCTTCAAGATTATTTGCCCTCGTCACAATATATATATATATATATATATATATATATGTATGTATTCAGTCGTATATAGATGCAGGAAGACTGTTAAGGGAGTCATCATGCATCGAGAGCTGGCCTTCCCTCCTCGCCCACCGCCGGCTGGAGCCGCCGGAGACGCTAAGAAGCAATGGGCTGTGATGGGTTTGCAAGGCTCCCTCTTTTGTCTAATTTGTCTAGCTGTTCTGTGGGATACTGTTGACACCTTTGACGTCGGCTGCTTCCGCTCGCGCTCATCGCGCGCCCGTCCCATAGCTCTTCTTGTTGTTAACGGCGATGGCCATTTGCCGTGTTTGCGACAAGCCTGTGGGTAGGCAAGCGGCCGTGTCATCTCTGGAGTCATTGCTAGTGCTGACTTTCCGTAATGCCGCTGCCTCCACCCTGCCACGCCCTCATCCCTGGCAGCGCTACCTCTTCAATGGCACGTGGCACAACATCACCGACCTCTATTTTGCCATGGAGGACGCGCGCAAGATTGTCAAGGCACGCCATCACAGCTCCTTCGTTGCCTACTTGCCGCACTTCTAAGTCAGCTGGCTTTGGTGCTGCTGATTTCGAAGCAGTACATCTGGCAACTTCAGTCAGTGCCCTCGCCAACAACTTTCCGCGTGGTAGCTCAGCGACAGGCCTGACCTTGCTGCCTCTCACTCTTTTTGCTTGACGATGGCAGCGGCAGGCAATTGTCTGCACTGTTGTGAGCATCCGCGGCGAAGTGCCGTGCCTCGACCGCGAGTGCCTCGTGCCGCTGTACCTCCGCCCACACTACTCCGACTTCTCTGTCATCAAGCAGCTCATTGAGAATCGCGAGCTCGGATTCATCAAGAACTATGCCCCCACCACAGTCCTCGATGCAGGTGCGCCTTCACATCACCGGTTCTTACCCTCTCTCTCCCCCACCCACAGCCACCTCCTTCCTTGCCGACTGAGTTGCCAGAGCCAGACCTGTCTAAACCCCCACCAAAGTCGCAATACGTCCCCTTGCTCACCACCAATCTCCTTTCTCTGACTCTGACTCTCTCCTCCACCTTCCTCTGCTACTTCTTCTATGAATCTATTGAAGTGCGCCCTGGGTGCTGAGCAGTTCCGATCGCGCGGCCGTTTCTGGATGCAGGCGCAAATGTGGGCTACGCGACGCTGCTGTTCGGCCTCATGTGGCCAGACGCGCGCGTGGTGGCGGTGGAGGCGAGCGCCGCCAACTTCCGCGTCCTCCGTCTGAACTCGCAGTGGCTACCCAATGCCGTGCTGCTGCGCGCGGGCCTCTACGACCGCTCCGCCGCCATGCTGCTCGTCAACGGGTCGCAGGCTACGCGCGAAGGCTGGCAGTACATCCTGCGAGAGCGCCGTCCCGACGACGACCGTCAGGGGGGCGGCGGCGGTTCACCAGTGCGCACCGTCACAGTATGCACTCTGCTGCGCCTACTTGGCCTCCCAGGCTTTGACTTCGTCAAGATGGACATTGAGGGGTCTGAGCGCGAAGTCTTCACACCGCGTCCCGCTGCGGTGGCCACCGCCCCGCTGGCCGCCCACCACGACCGCAGTAACGGCGACCCCAGCAGTACTGGTCGCTCTGCTGGTCATGGTCGCTCTGCTGGTTACGACCCTGTTGCTTGGCTGGCAACCACCAAGCTGCTGAGTGTGGAGGTGCACGACCGCATGAAGGAGGGTTGTCGAGCAGCCGTGGAGGCGGCGCTCACTGCCGGCGGTCGATTCTACCCCGTCCGCTCAGGCGAGTACGCCGTCTGGCACAATGCTGCCTCTGTTGGCAACATTACTGTTCCCCGCACCGCACGCCGCGCCGCCTCAGGCTAGGTCCAGCCGTGCATCGGCAGTAGCTAGCAATCCTACACCATCATTGCAGATTAGCACCCATAGCCATTAGGTGCGCCCTACTCGTCGCTTCTGCACTTGTACGAGCTTGCCCCAGCCTTGTCACCGGTGCCTGCGCAAGCTCCGCAACAACATCTTGCTTGTTGTTGCCACAACTTGCCAATCCTCGAAGGGGCTTGGCATGCAAAATTTCTCAGGCACGGATGCCCGAATCAATGCCACGTGAAATCAATGCCACCATGCTAGCAGCTGGTCCAGGAAGTAAGTCCTCAACAAGTAGAGACGGAGGGCCGTAAGGCGAGGGGGGGGAGGAGAGGGGTGAGAAGGTGTGCAGCTCGTTCTTCTGATTTCCAAGGAGAAGGCGGCATAGGAGGGAGGGAACTGGGAGGAAAGAGGGGACTGCCACCGCCGCGACTGTTGCTGCCTCATGAAATGCGGCGGAGTGCATCCGCGGTCCCGCTCTCATCACCATCAGCTGTGGTCCGGCGGGGGCGAGCCAGTGGCTTGGCCTTGCGCACATGACCCATGGAGTTGACGAGAGCGCGGCGCGTGCATATGGGGAACATGTTCACGTGCAGCACGCCAAGCCGGCGCAAGACGTACCCAAAGCTCAGCTGGTCACGAGCCGTGAAGCGCGCCATCTCATTAAACCACAAGCACATGAACAGGTTCGTCAGCGCCGTGTGCTCCCGGATGATCACCGACGCCTCCGCCAGCGCTGCAGCCATGTAAGAAAGGCAAACACCTGTTACAGGCGAACAAGCACGGAGGAGACAAAGGGGAGGGGCAAGAGAGAGTAGAGTGAGGGGAGAAGAGAGGGTTAGGAGGATGGAGGAGGGAGGGGGAGAACATATGTCAGCGAAGTAGATGGAGGGAAGGCAGGCCTCCCACCCTTGCGACCATCAAACGTGGCGTGCTCGGGCAAGCCCTCGAGGCGGTACTGGTTGAGCTGCACCGCCACCTCCTCGGGCGTCGCCTTGTGCTTCCGCACGATTGCCTCGCCCTCCTCGTAGATGCAGCTGCGCGCGCCGTGCTCCGAGATGGCCAGCACTGCACGCTTGCGCCACAGCAGCGACTCCAGCACGCCCAGCGGGTCGCGTCGGAACTGCGATTTGGAGTCCACCCAGATGGAGAAGCGCGCCGCCGGGAACAGCCGGTGGCTCAGCATCTGCGTTCACCATCACAGTCCACCGAGTCAGTGTTTGCTGGCAGCAGCCAAGCCAGCGTGGCTGGCGCAACTGGAACGCAACCTAGCATGGGGGAGACAGCAGCAACTGCAGCATGTGTGCACCTTGGGAATCTTGCCGTTGCGGCGCTGGTCGACAAATGGCAGGTTGCGGACGATGACCACCCGCCAGTGCCCGACCTTGCCTGTCGCCATGTCCGGCACGTTGCCGCGCTCTGCCTGCGCCGCCAGCGTCACCTCGTCCCATAGCGCGACGTAGCATGTCTGCCACCAGTTGCCACCGCAGAAGTCGAGCCCGCATGTCAGAAACGGCAGCACCAAGGTGAACGTCAGCGCCGACTGGCTGCCCCGAGCGCAGCACCTCCTACGCCGTCGCGAAGCGATGCCGACAGGGCACCTTGGCCAGCGAGGCATTGGTCATGCCAATGGGCTGGTAGAGGTCGTCGCCGCCGCCGAACGTGCAGGTCGCGACCACGACCACGCAGCGCTTCATGTACGCGCGGTCGCGGGGGTCCAGGTCGAACCCCGTGCGCTCGCCCGCGAAGCCGCAGTGCACCTCCATGCTCGGCTTCACCCTGAAGCTCTCATCGCGCTCGCCCATGGTCTGCTTGCCAGCAAACATGTCGAGGTCGAGCGAGCGGCCAGCGTGCCCCTCGGCGACGCCCGCCTCCTCCCCGATCGCCGCTGCCTCCTCGTCCATGTGGTAGTACCGCAGCCGCCGCAGGGGGCCCTCGGTCGGCAGCGCTGGCACCTCCAGCGCCTCGATCTCCTCCGGCGGGAGCAGCTTCAGGCACGCTACACGAAGCACGGCCCAACCAAAAGCAGATAATCTATTACACATATAATCTATTATATCTGTGGGATATCATCCCAACCCCATTGTCTACTATCGTCAGGCCAACCCACTGACCAGCGGACCGCCCCAGAGTCAATCAGCCGACCAAGAGACCAAGCGACAATCAACTGGGCGAGGCTGGTTAGACAACAGCAAGGTGACGCGGCTGCGAATGCAGATGGCGGTGCTCACGTTCCATGACCCCGTGCTTCCCCTTCTTCCTCGGCATGTCCAGGCTGTTGAGCGCGCCGCTTCGGTGCTCAGGAGGCGCGCCGCCGCCAATGCCGCGGCCGTCGGCCCCCCCGACGGCCGCCGCCTCGCCCGCCGCCGTCGTGCGCAGGTTGCGCTGCTCGGTGCCGGCATGGTCGACGTAGTCCTCCGCCGTGTCTTCTGCCGGTCCCCGCCCACGCGAGCTTGTCAACACCGCAAGGCTTGATGTGGCCACGGCAGCGTGGGCAATGGCAATCGAGCGAGGCGGTGGTGGCAGTGGTACCGTGATGTTGCTGCCGCTGCACCCCAACTGCGCGCTGCAGGCGGCCGAGGTACGCCTGGAACCACTCCAGGTCCTGGCTCAGCACCGCCCGGATGTCGCCCCCGTGCTGCCGCAGGATCTTGCGCAGCGCCTCGTCTTGCCCTGCAGCCGGGGCACCAGCTGGTCAGCGTCGGCAGCCGAGTCGGCCAGGTGCAGCTCTCGCGTCGAGCTCGGCCAGTCTTGCAGCAGCGAGGGGCAGGCGGCGGCGGCGCTCACGTTGCTCAGTCTCGGTCTTGACGGAGATCTTGTGGAAGAGCGCGCCGAAGGCGACGAGGAGCAGCAGCGGCAGCAGCCACCGCCGGCCCGCCCGGGTCATGCTGCTCCGGAGCACAAAGCGCTCCTGCGACCGCTGCAAGAGAGGGCCACCTGTCACCTGCCGCTTCTTATTGCCGACGATGGCCACTGCGACGGCGAGGGCGGCAGCGGCAAACAACGAGCGCCAACAGCGAAGTATGATGCCCGTCTTCTGCGGCGGCAGCTGCCAGCGTCTGCAAACGAGGCTCAGCTGCAGCGGGGCGCGCACCTGGCGGCCTCCGCCGGCCTTCACCATCCAGCTTGCAGCCGCGGGGAGCAGCGCCCAAGCGGACGGCAGCCGCGGGAGCGCCGCCTCCTCTCCTCACAGCGGGCGGCGGCGGCGGCGTCAGCGCCAGCTGCGGGCCGCCATGGCCGCGCATCCACGCATGCGCGGCCCCCAGCGGCTCGGCTGCTGCAGGTGCGGCCGCCGCCTCCGGCGTGCAGGCAAGAGCTGCCAACTGGCGGCGGAGAGCGCACTAGATCTGTCGCCGCAGTGCGTCAGGCGGCGTGGCCGACGGCGTGACCCGGGAGGAGCCACGCCGCAAATTCACCGCCGCTGGAGGCGCCGGAGGCAGCTGCTGCGCCGATACGGGAGGCTGGCGCCGGGATGGCACGGCGCCGCAGGCGGCCGCGCGGGCCGTGGCGGCGAGGCGGCGGCGGGGGAGTGGCGAGAGTCGTGAGTGAGGCGGGGGGGGAGGGAGGACCTTCTCTTGAAGGGGAGGAGGGGGGGAGGAGGGAGAGAGGGAGGGGGGTGGACAGTGGGACGTAGCGAGCGGGAAGACTGCGGGATGAGGGGGGCGGCGGCGGGTGAGGAGGGGGGGAGCGCGCGGCGGAGCGAGGGGGCCTTATGGTGCGGAGACCAGCCGGCGGGGAGGGGGGAGGCCCCCGGCCCCTCCCTCCTCGGCGTGCCGGCGGGGCGGGGCTGATGGAAGTCACTTATGACAAACTAGACGGGCCGCCGTTAGCGGATCCCCCCACCACCCCGGTTCGAATCGCGCGAACGGGCCCGCGACGGCGCGCGCCTGCCACGCTGNCCCCACTCTTCCCTCCGTCGCCAACTGATCAAGCAGCAGTTGAACTTCCCCCCACGTTCTTTGTTGAGCTAGCCTTTGACAGCCATCGCCCCTTTCTGGACGACGTCTTTCCGCCTGCTAGCTGTTCAGATTTGCATCTACTGACTAGAGGTTACTGAGAGTCCGCTTGCCGCTGTCTCAGTCCTTAGCACTCCGGCTCCTTCAGACCTTGTCCATTCCTTTGGGCTGGCCTCTCCCAGCCACCAATTAATCTGGCCGCGCTTGGCATTTCTGGAGAAGAAAGAGAGACTCTTCCAGTAGAGGGCGATGCCTGTGAGTGGCAGCCCAGGAAGAAGAACGACAAAGTTCTGGAGAAACTCTCTCAGGCTCCCTCTCTATAAGAAGAACAGCGCTTCAGATTGACTGGTGGCTCTATGACGCTCCCGCGAATTGGTACGGCGGCCTCTCAATCAGCAGCCGCGTCTCCTCTCTTCTGAACGGCACAGCTGCAGCTAGCCTGGAGTTGCTGGGCGCGGCTGCGGCGAAGGCGGTGGCGGCGGTCCTGCGGTTTGTGGCTGACGGGCCGGGTAAAGGACAATGGAGTGTGTACTGAGTGATGGACGGCCTGAGTGGCCAAGACAAAGGAGGAGGGACGATGGATGAGTGTGTGCATGGCACTTCGAGGTGCTGCTGCGCGGGCGCACGGCGGGCGGTCTTGGCTGATTGGGGCTGCGATCCGCCGCTGCTGCAGCGGCGGCAGCGACGGCGGCTGTAGGCAGCCTGCGGCTGGCGGCCATGGAAGCCTCACGCCTCCCTATCCGCCATGGACGCTATGCTGGACGAGTGCCTGCCTGTTTTACAGACAGCAGCCCGCCGCCCTCGCAGCCTGGGCAGCTCCCAGACTGGGCTGCGAGACCAGTGGCAAATAACAGCTTGCGAGATGAATTATCTGTATGCAATACCTTCTTACGTCAGACATTGAACATATCTAAATTATGAGCCACGCAGCCAGCTGGGCCCTGCTCGTGGGCGTCTGCCGCCGCCGGCGCCCGAGTACTGCCGTCACCGTGACGGCACTCGCGCCCCTCATGCGCTTGAAGTAGCGCGAGGCCGGCCCGGGTGAGCATGGCTCAACATGGCCGCCTCCTTTCCTGGTCTCAGCTGGCTCGCGGTTTGCTGGTCTGGCTTCCCATCCCCCCTGCCGGAGACGTAACCGGCAGGTAAGGTGCATGCGGTAAGGTGCCAACGTCGGCAGGCCCCAGTTGTGCACTTCGCTTTTCCAGCCTTGCCGTGCAGAATTCTGCGCGCTTGGCACTTGCCCCCCCGCACTTGCCATGAAATTGCTTGCTCGAGAGCACAGTGGGTCGAGACATGAAACTTAAATATGTACGCTGACTCTACCAACCTCAGCACTTAAGCAATCCACATATTAGATAGGAGGATTGATTAGTGTGTCGCTCACAGCAATGTCAGTAATTTCTGCCAAGAGGTGAAAAGACGGCATATCAAGCGCTGCTCCAATTACACAGGGCCACAATACACAGGGCCACAACAGTCAACATGCAATCCTCTCATGTGCTTTTGCCCTTCCCGATCACATCCGCAAGTCAGCAGTGTCATGTAAGAGGTGGCCTGTATCAAAATCCCTGCATAATCTGCAACAGGTTGCCTAGCCTTTACGTTTGAAGTGGGGATGACCATGCCGCCCCCACATTGGGACAGCATTGCAACAAGTGGAGCGAGCGCCATAAGTGCATGCCAGCTAGCCGCGCCTTGGCTGCCTCCAGCCAAGGCGCGGCTTCCGTCCGGGCGAGGCTTTTCCGCCCTCTATTTATCCTGACTTGCACTTGCTGACTAGAGGTCATTGAGAGTTCACTTGCTGACATCTTGGAGACTAGTATCCTGCTGTTAGCGCCATCCGGCCCTTGTCCAGCTCCCAGCTCCCACGACCTTGTCCATTCCTTTGGGCTGGCCTCTCACAGCCATTGCCGTAAATTGGAAGAGCTGTTTCTTACGGTCATCGCCTTACTTTGGAAGAGCTGTTTGTTTCTTGGGCTGGCTTCTCAGCCAAGTCCGTTCTTTTCTCTGGGCTGGCCAACCACAGCCATCGCCCTGTACTAAAAAGAGAGAAGGCGCGCGGTGCGCATGAAGTTGAAAGGGAGGTCATTTCTAGCCTCACAAATGTCCTGTTACGGGGCAATGAGCTAGCTAAGGGGGACACAAAACCCCGAGTGAGCACATGCATATCTGACAAGCTAAGCTGAGGAGCCAAACCACCACCACGGAAGCCATTAGCCTGGGCTAATGCACGCCCAGCACGCTGGGGTATCGCAAGTGCCTGGGAGCGTTGTTGACTCAACAATAGCCGCTATCTATAGCATGCAACGATGGCTTGCGGGATGCTAGAATGGCCTAAGCTAGCCGCCCGACTACGTCGGCGGGCATCGACATGCAGAGCCAGGCGATGGAGGAGGGAAGACCAACTGGAAGAGTCTATCTCCCTTTCTCAGCCCTTCGGAAGAGCATTTTCTCGTTGCACCACCGAAGACACGGCCGCCCGCCGCCGCCCTTTTCTGCCGCCGGTCAACGCTCGTGCGAGGTGTCGGTGCCAGCCGACCACCGCTTGGGTTGCGGCGCCCTTTCCCCGGCCAGGCCGTGTTCGGCCCCCTAAACTGCCGGCTATCTCCACACTCACCGTCCCAGGGCCCTGTGCCATTGGCAGACGTCGCACTGGGCACAATCGGCACTGCACGCTCTCTTCAATATCAGCAGCCGCATTCCCCATTTTATTTGTTTTGCAGAGCAGGCGGTGTGCAGCCAATTCCTCTTGCTCGTGCTGATCACGTCATGGGCTCGTGTCATCAGCCCAGCATTCTGATGCAAATGCATGGGGGTTTCATGCAACTGTCACAAACACTCGTTGGCTCACCGTTCATGATGTGAATGAGGCAGCAGAGACTTTCTCGGATCCTCCTCTTCCTCGAACAATCCTCGATCCTAGAATATGAATCTGAGGTGTGTACGGCCTATGTCCTCCATGTAGCTGCAAATCACATGGATGTCTTGTCCTGCGTTGCACCTAGTTTTGTTTATACAACTACCAATTCAGTAAAGATAAAAGGAGGCAGAAGGGTTGGCGTCTTTGCCAAAGTCATCCTGATCCGCAACACTGTAGAACCTGTACTCCGTGTGGAACCACTCATGAAATTGGGCCAATGTTCGGATGGTCTGGACATGGCCGGCTTGCAGTGTACGCATGCCGTGTACTTCCCTCTTTATTCTTGCCTGCAACAGGGCAGCTAGCGAATCAGTCCATCATGCTTGTACTAGATGACCGCTGAAGCTCGGAAACAAACGCACTACATCATCAGGAGTCAATGTGGGCCCGCTGCGTGCCGGCCTTCAACGTGCTCAACTACAACAAGCAAGCGGACTTGCGAGGCTCTCTGACCTGGACCTTCTCAGGGTCGATGCTTGCATCCGATGCCGTCACATACTCGAATTCAAAAGCTTGCCCGTCGCCCTGCCACCACTTAGACCCCTCAAGGTTAAACATCCACTCGAAGATCACCTTGCTCCGAGGCATGTGGAACTCGGAGGTTATGAGGGTGAAGCGTGTCCACTTGCGTGGGAAGGCGTGCCAGGCCAGCGCGAAGTAGGCGTTGGCAATGGTGTCGTAGGAGCCCCACTCTTTCAGTATGTCATGCGCGGGCACGCCCTGCACATCAGCGCCGGCTGGCCGAGCACGCCTTTGTCACTTGGCCACCAATGCAAGACAACCCGGCGCAGTGGATCCTAGGACCCATCAATGCCGCCCAGAATGGGCAGCGGAAGGCCGGGCATAAGCTGCCGCCCGCAGAGGCAAGCAATCTGACACTGGACGACACAGGCTGCTGCGAAGGAGGGCCGACGGCAATGGGAAGACCTTGGCGAGCAGGTAAGCGGCGCAGGAGGCGCACTCGTGGACCACGAAGCCGCGCGGCGACATCACCGGCAGCTTCAGGACCGAGCCGCCGCCGAGGACCACGATCGGACAGCGCTGCCCGGCGCGCCAGTAGAGGTCCGCCGCCACGTCCAGCCGCTTCTGCACCCAGTCTGCGCTGCGCCAGCCCCAAGAGCTCAACCCGCAGCGCCTCGCTCCAGCGCCGCTGCCGCCGCCGGGCGCGGAGACGGGGCGGCACCTGGGACGCCGCCGTCCTCCGTCTGGCCGCCACCCAGCACCAGGATCGCGTCGGGGCCCGCCGCGCACTCGCCGCCGTCCCACGAAGGCGCGGCGGCCGGCTGTGCCGCCATGGCCGGCTTGGGAACAGCGGCTGGCGAGAGGCAGAGGAACAACCGCCGGAGCGGCCGAGTGCACATGGCAAGCACATGTCCGCTTGTGAGCCGCCTCGCCGCTATCCCGCCATCGGCGGCGCGCTGCCGGCTGGGATGGCGGTGGCGGCCCGCCAGGGGCGCCAAGAAAAGTATGGAGGTGCCGAGAGTGGAGATGCCCGTCCGAGCTGGGCCCCACCGTGGCGGCAGGCGCCATGATTGTGTGAGAGGGGCTCCTGCCAGCGTGGCCGGCTTCTACCTTTGATTTCTGAGTGCAAGTTGTGCGGGCAGGCGAAAACGTGTCCAGAAGGCGCCTCCCGATGTATTGAGTTTTCCAAGTGATGCCGTCCAAAGTCAAGGTGGGGCCGGAGATCCCCGCTGGAATGTCATTTGCAACTAACGAAACATTTGTAACGCCAGAATTGGCCTCCCTTTCAATTTCATGCGGCACCGCGCGCCTTCTCTCTTGCAGTCGTCTACCCCAAACGGCGGTGGAGGCCCGGCGCCGGGCCCAGTGCATGGCGGAGAGTTACTGACGTTGTAGCTTCCTGCCCCCTGACATTTAGGTAGGAGCTGAATGCGTCCTTCTGCTATTTATATAATAATGTAGCCCCGCAGATATCGGTACACGACTGCACTCAGCCACGTCTGCCTATGACTGCATAGCCCCACGTTGACTTTCCACACGAGGAGAATCACCCGTGGAGAGTACCGCGCGGTTGGGCAGGCCTTCTGTCGACACGTGTGCCTGCCAGCTCGGATTGCAGCACCACGATCATGTACACGTCAGAAGCGGAAGCCGTCCACGCTGGCAGGAGCCCTTTCACGAGCTGGGCTCCCTTTGCTGGGCGCCTTGAGCCCCCGCCAAGGTCCTTCGCAGACGCACACATGTGACCGGTACCTGCTCGCGTGGCGGCGCATCAGGGCCACGCGGACGCCGTTTGTGTTGTCCTTAAGCGAGGAATTGCGAATAGGAAGCCGTGGAGGTTAGATAGCAGGCGACAGAAGCCGCTGGTAGTTTCCCGTCCCCTTCCTTCCAGAATTGTTGAGACAGTGAGTGAAGGGAAGTGGCACTTCCAATGGGGACAAGGGCTGTGAAAAGCCAGCCCGAAAAGAATTGACAAAGGCCCGAAGGGGCCAAATGACGGAGAGGCCTAAAAAGCGCTAAGCAGCTACGAAGGGGCCTGAAGATGCTATGTCAGAACGGGAGGCAGTGAGTGGTTTCGCGAGGGCGGAGCACCACATGCGTCACCTGCTTGGTGGGCAGCGACTAACCGCATTTTCGGCATACTGGCCCAAACCCTGCCTCTAAGCAGCTACTAAGGGGCCTGAAGATGCTATGTCAGAACGGGGGAGGATGGACCACTCAGTAGTTATGAGTGAGCAGCCTCAAATCCGACAGACTAGCTGCCTCGCTGCCCGCTCAACGCTCTATCTCCCCTCATCTCTCCGTGGGCTCTGCCCTGCCGCTGGCACGCCGCCCGGCCCGTCAACAATCTTCCGCTGCTAACGGTAGCCCGCCATGGCTGCTGTTAACCAATCTGTCCATCAGTTTGGGAGCGCCGCAATCCGAGCTGGCAGGCGCCCCAGGTCAGACGTGGCCGGCCGACCCGCCGCCCCCGCCGCGATCGGCGGCGGCGCTCGCGGGGCCGCCGCCGCCGCC
>WELB01000110.1:220817-232797 GCA_009602725.1 Spirogloea muscicola
CCGGACAGCGGAAAGCGGGGACGCGTCAAACCTCCGAGAAGCCGGCTGCGGACGGCGCTGGCGAGCTGCGCACGCCGCCGTCGCCGTCGCCGCCGCCGCCGCCGGCGGCGGCGGCGATCGTCGGCTCTACGGCCGAGCACGCAGAGGCGCCGCCACCTCTGCGCCTGCTGCACCCGCAGTCGCTCATCGTGGAAGTCGGCGAGCGCAAGGTCGCCCCCCCTTCTGTCGTTGGCCGACTGCCGCGAGCATCCATGGCGTCGCAGATCTGGCGCCCGCGCTGCCGATGCCGTCGGCGGTGTCGACCAGACGACCCGGATGCGGCGAATTTGGCATTGCCGTCGAGGGTTTTGCAAGTCTGGGGTTTTGCACTGTGCGCTCAAGCTCTGCGCTTCTCGGCGCAGGTGGTCATCGAGACTGGCAGGATCGGGCGGCAGGCCAGCGGCGCCGTCACCGTGCGCGACGGCGACACTGTGTGCAAGCTGCCCCCATCGACTCTCACGCCCTCAATGCTGGACGTCGTATGACAAGCCTGCGATGCGCGCGGGCCACGTTGCGGTGTACTATTGTTGTCTGGAAGCGGCGCTGTCCTCAGCAAGGTCTCACGCCTGGCGCCTGGCGTGCTGCAGGTCCTGTACACGACCGCCTGCGTCGCCGAGGAGCCAAGCGAGCAAGGCGACTTCGTGCCGTTGACCGTCAACTACCAGGAGCGCTTCAGCGCCGCCGGCCGGACCAGGCAAGCGCCGCCGCACTCTTGCCGCTCACCACCACGTGCGCTTGCCAATGGCCGCCAGGGCGATGTGGCTCTTCTGCTGCTGCCGCTCTGCAGATTACATAAGTCGCACTTTGGCGACGAGCACAGCCCATTAAGGGCGTGTGAATGGCATAATGAGCCGGACAGCTTGAGATCCTTCTAGCAGGCAGAAACGTCAGCCATGACATGGCCAGCTCAGAGCTCTCTGGGTTGGCTGGACTCGCCCCTGCAACCTGATCATTGGGGTCTTGGCCACACACATCTGCTAAGAAGTGGTATCACCTACTGATGGTCAGACTGTGTGCTGCCCATCCCTCTGCAGCGGAGGCTTCATCAAGCGGGAAGGCAAGCCGCGCGACCACGAGGTGACTCTGAAGAAGTAGCAACTATCGCTGTGCTCTCCAGGCTATGCCATCAGCAAGTGTAGGTAGACTCATGCTCAGAGATGGCAGGCAAAGGCGAATCGAGAGACAATGTTGTCACTTCTTTTCTGGCTGCATTGATGTGTCGCCTGTGACAACCTGGTCTGGCGACCCTCCGTTGCAGGTGCTTATCTGTCGCTTGATAGATCGGCCGCTGCGGCCGATGATCAAGAAGGGCTTCAACTTCGAGACCCAGGTCCTCTCGTGGGTGAGTACCTGACATTACACCACGGAACCAGCTTCCCGGAAGGGCACTCAAAGAAGTTGGAGCTCATAGTTGTGTGGTGCACCCCCCAAAAGAAACCAAGGCACAGGCTCCCGGAGCAGCACGCATGCTCTTTGACCTGATGACAGTCTGGGCAGTCGCTTTACAGTCTGATACGTATGCAACATACACAAACTAAAGCTATTTGACATCCTATAAGAGGACAGAGCGTTATCACATATCCTCATTCTAAGCATTGGTATCTGTGCTAAACCACAGGTGTTGAGCTACGACGGCATCCACAGCCCTGAAGCCCTAGCCATTACGGCAGCAGGCGCTGCATTGTGAGCCGCTTGCTTTCCTCCTTGACCAGGCATACTTGCCTCTTGCATATTACATGGAATACTGGAAGTGCATCAGAGTTACTGGGCAAGAGTGACTTTGGTTAGTGCTAAAATTGAGAAGCCAATGATATCATGTTGCCACCTTCAGAGATTGGGTGTATTGCTGCAGGGCCTTGTCTGAGGTTCCCCTGTCGTCCCCGGTCGCGGGCGTGCGGGTTGGCATGGTCGGTGGCGAGTTCATCGTGAACCCCACCATCCCGCAAATGGAGGAGTCGAAGCTTGACTTGGTGCTTGCAGGCACTGCCACTGCCATTCTCATGATTGAGGTGACTGCACACATCTTGGAAGGCTGAGCCTTCTCAATATGGCGGTCTTTTGTCACAAAATGAGCTTTGGTGATCCAGAGTTTAGGTCAAAGGTTCAGGTCATAGTACAGGCTGTAGACTTAAGGCTAGGAGTGGGGTCTAGGAGTAATAGCAGAGTTGTTTACAGCATGACCAGCGAGCACCCTGGTAAATCACCGCATGACGTGTCCTGTCATGACACCACCAATGCAATTTGGCTTGTGCTGCCAAAGCTCCATGCATCTGTGGTTGCTGTACGCCAAGCCTGCATTAGCACATTGGATGTGCTGAGCTGGAGGCAACATGGCACAGCTTCTTTCTTATGAATATAATTAAGTCAATCTTTAAGGACAACTTCGCTCGTCCTTTCCTTCGCCACGCAGGGCTACTGCGACTTCCTGTCGGAAGAGCAGATGTTGCAGGCAGTATCTATTGGCCACGTGAGTCGGCCATGGACCCATGCCTTCTTGGGGCTTTCATTGTCAAACTTCCTGCAAGGCAAGTGGCAATGAGTGAAACCATAAAAAATTGCTGCTACCTTCTCATGCGACGAAGAGCTGTGGTCGTCTTACAATGGGGTTTTCAGAAAGAGGTCGCGAAGCTATGTAATGCAATTGATGACTGGAGCCGGAGATTTGGCAAGAGCAAACGCATACATTCGTTGAAGCTCCCACCCGCTGGCATCATCAAGCACATTGAGGTATCTTTCTTATGTCTTCCAGCGCTGAGCTGAGTGCACGTGATGTATACTTCACTGCACGTAGAGGACCAATAGTGCGAGCTTGAAAATTTACCAGTTTGCCAATTTTCAGAACATCTTCTTGACTCTATAGCAAGAAGGCAGCTTTTCTAGTATGTAAGGCAATGTTCACATCAATTATATAGGCGGGGTATGCTTCTGGTACATTAGTCCTATCCAGGACAGAGTAGAGCAGAGCCCCTGAAGGTCCTGGCAAGTGCGAGCAGGCTGTGGTTGGGAACAGGCTTGAGTCTGCGCTGCGCCTGAGGGCGAAGAAGGAGCGCGCCAAGGCCATGGGGGAGCTGGAGGAGGCGGTGCTGGGTGCGCTCACGGTGGAGGGGCGGCATGCTGAGGCGGCACGGCTTGCATTGGAGGAGGACGATGCTGAGGAGCTTGCTGAAGAGGCGTGGGACGAGGACGACGAGGATGACATTGAGGACGGAGAGCTGGAGGAGTCGGACGTGCGTGTGCGGGCCACTGTCCGCAAGGCCACCGCGCCATCAGAGGTTGGTATACTCTTGATTCAGTGGAAGTGGGTCTGCCCACTTTCCACTGAATCACTTTTCACTCAATTGTATTGACACAACACTGTTGTTCCTGACGGTTCCCCTTATTTGCAAGATAAGGTTGTCTCGCCTGCCTGCTCCGCTGGAGTATTGCTGTAGCTTTTGATGCTCTTGTATCGTTGCGGGCCCCTCGCTTGAGCTGAACCTTGAACCCTAACAGTAGCTGTTACTGTCAGCCTGATTCTACGGCCACTGTGCTCTCTCAGACATTCGAAGTGGGCGATGTGAAGCGGGCCTTTAAGGAGCTGTCATCGAGCACCATGCGCCGTCTGGTAGTCCAGGTGAGCTACGCTTTCAAGGTAGCCTCCTTCTTAAGAAGCTGGGTTTGCAATTTGTCCAGTCCATTACTTCTTCTCTAGTTGGACTTGAACTTGGACTTGCTGACCTGAATTGGACTCCAGCATGGACTTAACTCGTCAGCTCTTCTGCTCAATAGGGTGGGCATGTCTCTTTCAGCAGGTCATGTGGCTTCAGAGCTAATGTCAGGCAACACTCTAGAGCTCCAATTGTTACCCCCCTATTGAAAGTAGTCTTTGAAAGTAATGAAACCTGTCAAGTCGTTCAGGAGGGGGTGAGGAGTGACGGGCGAAGGGTTACAGATATACGGCCTATTGAGAGCAGCTGTCAAATACTGCCCAGGACCCACGGCAGCGCCCTTTTCACCCGGGGCGAGACTCAGGTACATATTGCACAAAGACACGCACCTTGTCCGCTCTGCAGCTGCCTGTCATTTTTTATCTTATGAAGCTAGTGTCAGCCGGTGCTACACAGGTATGTGTGCTTCTGGCTCGCACAATAAAGGCACTAAATAGACATCCTTGTACCTTGCATGCACTGTGCTTGGTTGACTCTGCTATGACTTGCTGGTGCAGGCACTGGCCGTTGCGACGCTGGGTGGCGACGACATGGGCCAGCGGCTCGACAACCTCACGGGCGGCGAGGGCCTCAAGCGCTTCTACTTGCAGTACTCCTTCCCGCCATCCTCGGTCGGGGAAACAAAGCGCCATGGTGGGCCGAGTCGGAGGGAGATTGGCCACGGCACGCTGGCGGAGCGTGCGCTTGAGCCGGTATTGCCGTCGGATGAGGAGTTCCCATATGCCATTCGCCTGGAAAGTACGATCACAGAGAGCAACGGGTCTTCAAGGTGCAGCAGTTGCCCTCCTTTCTTACTTCACGAGATTTCACTTCACTTGTGCAGCTGTACATCAGTCTGTCGGCAGCTTCAAGTGAGATGTACAGGGACAAGTATATGGCGCAAGGTCGTGATGCACTTATTGTGTACTATGAATTTTGTGCCTGTCTTCGGGTACGGGTTCTGCTTCCTGAGAGCGTATCACAGACACAAGCAATGCCAGTCCGTCTTGTGCCAGTTGATCAAGCGAATGTTGGAGATGCCAGGCTCTCGGCCTCAGGGATGTCAACACAGGGTTTATCTCTTTCAGGGGGTCAGAGACCTCCAGCCCCATGCTAACAGTTGCAGTGTCCAGTTCTGACGCCTTTTGGTTCACATCTCCAGCATGGCATCCGTGTGTGGAGGCTGTCTGGCGCTGCTGGATGCCGGTGTTCCTCTGCGAGGGGCAGTGGCTGGCATCGCAATGGGGCTCATCTTGGACACCTTGGAACTTGGTGGCGATGGCGAGCCCGTTATCTTAAGCGACATCCTTGGATCGGAAGATGCACTTGGCGACATGGACTTCAAGGTTGGTCCAGGGCACTTGGCCGCGATAAGGATGCCGCTGGACTTTGTTTAGGATGACATGAAATACTTACTGCTGTGCAACAAAGCCCCTCGTTCCTCTATTAGCGCAGCTGTCCACAGAATGAATGAAGTAATTGAGAAATTGAGACTCTCCTATGTGTTGCTCTTCTGAGCTGCCAAGCATCCCCGCCAACCGTGGAGGAGCAGTAGAGTAGAAGTTCACGAGCTTAAGAAGCTCAACTTGTTCTATTGCAGGTGGCAGGCAATGCAGAGGGCATCACTGCATTTCAGATGGACATCAAGGTCAGTCGATGTTCTTTACTCAGTAGTATAGCACTTTGCGCTGCAAGCAAGTTCCTGGTGGCTGGGTACCCATCAACAATGTGAATTGCTGGATGGGATGACTAATTTCCAGCCATAGTCACATTTAGCAACAACGAGGGGAAAAAATTTTTCTTCTGTCTCTTGTCTCTCCTTGTACCTTGCCTCAATCGAAAAGAGAAATCATTGAAAGAGCCACTGCGTGAAGTGTACTGAGTGATCTCCAGTTGTAGTTATTAAGTTTTCCTAAAATTGCATGCTTGTCAATGACAAGGTGGAGGGCATCACATTGGCTGTCATGGAGAAGGCGCTGGCTCAAGCCAAGGGTGGACGCATCCACATCCTCGGTGAGCCACTGCCTGATGCTCTTGTTGCACAAAGCATTTCCTTGTAGTCCAGCCTATGTTCCAAATACCATCAATCGTGTCAGCTCTTGTATTGTCCACAAGCTGCCAACAAGCAACACCTTGATGTGGATGTGCTGCTCACCAGCACCCAAATGAAGTGTTGTCGATTGGTCGATCTACAGGCGAAATGGCCAAGTGCGATCCGCCACCTACAAATGAGATGTCTGTGTTTGCGCCACGGATTGAGCTCATGCAGGTTTGCTAACTCTTGAGACGCCACATATCTTCTAGAGAGCATGCAAGGAAACATGGCTTGGCAGCGCGCACAACAGAACATGGGTTGGCAGCGACCTTGCCATGGCCAAGAGTAACTCACCTCTGTCCCAACACTCTTTGCAGGTCGACCCAGACAAGGTGAACTTGGTCATCGGGTCAGGAGGCAAGACTGTGCGGAGCATCATTGAGGAATCCGGGGTGGAGTCTATTGACATCAAGGACACAGGCATTGTATGATCTGGCGCTCTCATGTCATAGGCTTTTCCCGTGAACGTCTGCTTTCAAGTTGGAGGTTGTGAGACCAGCTTGCTTCTGGGAGAGAGGAGGGTCCTACTATTTGCAACAGAGATGTAAATAAGACAGTAGCTGCTGTCTGCACGCTGACTTCTCCACAGTGTTGGCTAACAGAGAGGTTGAGTCATTTGGTGTGCATGTGCAGGTCAGAATAGTGGCTAGGAATCCCGAGGCTGTCGTCCGAGCTCAGGAGCGGATATATGGCCTGACCATGGATCCTGAAGTCGGGTGTATTTACAGGTGGGGTGTAACTCACCGCTGTTATGCCGCTTTAATTCTCTTGCTTGTCTGATTCATTGGCAGTCATCCCCCGCTTGCATATGCTGATACATCCATGTACGGATTTGCCACAGCTTGCTTGCTCTTATTCTTATTCCAAGCAGGGGTTTCTGGAAATTGTCTGAAGTCTGATGCTGGCAAAATGCTGTCGTCATTACACGCCTTACTTGTTATCGCTTGCGGCAGGAAGTGCAAGGTGAAGAATGTCGTCATGTTTGGGTGCTTCGTGGAGATAGCTCCTGGAAAAGAAGTAAGTTCTGAAGTTGAATTGAAGCAGCCTGCATGCATGTGCATGTGCAGCATCTACATCCTTGAGAAATTTGAATCAGAATGGCTGTATGAGGTCACCATCTTTGGCCTTTCCGTTTTGTTGCCTAACAAGTCTTCTTTGTGCTTCAGGGTCTCGTCCACATTAGTGAGTTGAGCACCCAGAAGCTGGCACGAGTGGAAGATGTAAGTTTTTCTCCTTATTCTCTAGACCACTGTGTAAAGACAGCACTCAGACCAATTAGCATGTCAATGGTATACACCATTGCCTTGGGGCTCAGCAGCCACTTGCGCCATACCGTTGACCTCTTTGTCTGACACCTGCTCCCGCTCTGGCCCCTTCTGTGCAGTTCGTCAACGAAGGAGACTACTTGGATGTTAAATTATTGGAGGTGAGGACCAAAGCCGCCACTTGAGCTGCATGCATCACGAATAGATGACCCTGCATAGTGCATGCGACAACCCACGTCCAGCTTGCCATTGCACTGTCTTCATTGTCCAGTAAGCTAGCTGCAATCTGATCCAGCGGGGTGACTGGCGAGCATGGACATAAGAGGATGAGCTCCATGCTCGCCACAGCCCGAAGTTTTCGCTGTCCAGTTGGCCCAACAGATCCGCACCGCACCTTGACTGGCCTTTGTTCGCCTTCTGGTGTAGATCAATCAGCGAGGCCAGCTGCGCCTGAGCCACAAGGCCGTCCTTTACGAGGAACAGCAGAAGCAAGCAGGCGCACCCAAGAAGCCCATGCTGTCCGGAGCCACCGCCAACACTTAGCTACAATTTGCACTGTCTGGACACGCTTCGTGTACCTTCTGCAAACAATCCACTGAACTCCTCCGGCAGAGATCGCATCTTCCTTCTAGAATCGTAAGCTTGTGTAAGCACAAGCCCCCATTTATTGGCCGATCTGCGGCCTTTGTAAAGACTGCACAAGCTGCTCTCCAGCTCACTGTAGCGTGCCTCTGGCAAGCATGCGCTGTGCCTTCGTGAATTTGCGGATAACACCTTCCTCTTGGTTGCTTCCCATGTTCATTTAATTTACTGCACATTCAGAGGGAGTTGGTGCTGCTCAACTTCCCCAACCAGCATTGGTGCTAGCATAACAAAGTCACTGGAGACTGGTCTCAGGAATGCCAGCACTTCCGCTTCATGAAGTTGTCAATGCAACTGCCTGCCTCTGGCGTATAAATGATGTCGTATTCGCATGAAGTCCAAACAGGAAAGTGCTGGACTTCTCAAGAGATTCACAGTGCCGCCTGGAGTGTCGTCGTGAGGCATCGGTTTCGATGTTGACATACACAGGTTTTTATTCCCTTTACTCAGATCATTGATAGAGTAAGTTACAAAAAGTAAGTGAAATGGATTCTGGCAACCAACAAAGAATAAGGGACAATAGCCTAGGAAAAAGAAAGATAATTGCTCCTCTTGAACCCTACCAACAACCAACACCATTTTTCCAGGACTGCATGCGTAGGTGCAAGATAGCAGCATCCAGCACTCGAGATGCTGTCTGCCGGCTCCAGATGTACAGCTCTCTCAGCCAAGCAGAGCAGGTGTCAAACCCCTGGGAACGATTTACGTTCTGAACAGATCACCTAATGCTGTCTGACAGGACATGGCGCCGCTATCAACATGCTGGTAGGCTGGTTGATCAAACCTTGGTATTGCAAAAGAGGCAAAGCAGTGACCTCATCTTAAGCTGCAAAGATGGGAAGAAATAATGGGTTGCAGGCAGCACAAGTGTAGGGCAACCCAAATAACCATATAATGGCTCAAGACGCTTGCACCGGTGGCTTAGTGGCTTAGTAAGGGCTCCTAGCGGTCACACCGTAGAGCACTTTGATCTCATCTACGTCATCTGAGCTGCCGAGGAAAATTGGTGCCCGCTCATGTATCTTCTTGGGCTGTAGCTCCAGTGCCTGACAGGTCAAGCGGGCATGGTCAGCCCTCGGTGAGCAAGATGTCCTGTGGACGGAACTGGGAACGAGAACAAAGATCCCATTTTCTCCTCAAGAGTTGCAAGACAAGGATGTTATCCTTACCCTCTGCTTCCCTGTGAACGACTGGCCACCAGCTTGCTCTACGATGAATGACATGGGGAACACCTCGTACAGTACGCTGCAGTGGAGATGAGCATGTGACCACTGTGAGAGGCTCATAGCTTAAACAACCGCAAAGCCCGTCAAGAGCAATCCTGGCGTGGTACTGTCATACAGATTGGCCCATTTGAGGTCTTATGCCACTCAGAAAGAAGCTCAGAAAAAACAGTCCAAGTTTTCCTCAATCTCTTCAAGCGCAGTGAACTTACCGAAGCTTGCCATTGGGGCTCTTCTTATCAGCAGGGTACATGAAGATACCTCCGTACAAGATTGTACGATGTACATCAGCAACCATACTGGCGGGAAGACATCGAAAAGCATTAAGAGCCTGTTCAAGATTGACAGGGACCTCGTAGTTCCAGCAAATAGGGGCTGCAGGCCAGTGATTCAATGATAAGGTTGCAAACGGCTCATGCGATGCTTGTATACGAGGATATTCTTAGGTCCCTGATTGATACCTTCCAATGTAACGCAGTGACTTTGCTGACGACCCATCTGTAGGGAACTTGCACTTCTCAACATACCTATACACATCACCGAAGGTTTTTTGAAGATGCAAATTGCAACAAGATAAGTGTTGCATACAAGGGCCTGTTCATTGTCTTACATGGAAAAATGTCCAGCATCACAATCTGACTCCAAGATCACTGTGCCCATGTCGTGGGAGGGGTAAGTACTTGAGACATGCAGGTCTGAAGCTGATACCTACTTTGTGGTTGGCTCATCCCAATTCTGGGCGTTGCCCTCATTGACAGAGTAAATCTTGCCTTTCTTAGGTACCTGGGGCAGAGGGCAGAGGCTCTTCAGTTCCTGGCTATGCTGCAAGATGATGACATCTTGGTGAGGAGTTGTGCAAGTGAAGGACTCGAAAAGCCTGACACAGGGTGCAGTCACAATGTCCTGTATTATGATGGTTGTCATACCGTAACCGATGGTCAAATAGCGCACCTTCATTTCTGGGTGAGTCAAGATGAACTCTCCAAGCGAAGGGTCCAGAGTGAAACCGTTGACTCCATTGCCTGTGCTGAGAACAAGCTGCCAACAGTCATTGCTGAGATCAGCCCAAATGGCCTCCAATGGGATGTGCAAGCTTGAAGATGCTGAATGCTCAAAGCGGCCTGAGAATCAAGGTCTTATGCAAGTGTCTCTTTCAGCTTGCAAATACACTCACGATGCAAGAGCTGCCGTACATGCAGTACCCAGCAGCCACCATTTCAGTCCCTGGCTTTAGCACATCCTCAGTCCTGCCTTCACTGCCTTCACTTAGCATGTATATGCCAAAGATCTGCCGCGACAAAAGGCACGAAATCAAGCTTATAGAAACGGCTGCAGCAGGCTCGTCAACTGATGCTTTGGGGATGCCATGGCTAGTGTGGTCGACTGAGCATGACTGTCTATTCATTAAACCTCACAATACAGTCCAGTTGAAAACAGTGACATGCGTTGAATGCGTGATGAAGCAGAGTCGTTTTACCGTTCCGATTGACACACCACAGTCAATGTTGGACGAGCCATCAAGAGGATCAAAAACCACACAGTACCTGCCACCGATGGAATTAGGAGCAACCAAACCACTAGTTCAGGTAGCTTGTTACAGACATCTCCTTTCAACAGAAGGACTGTGTACGATTGGCAGCTATTTTTGACTGTCACAAGCAGCCATCATACGCAGCTATACAAGCCAGCTGCCATTGACGTAATGCAGATCACGCAAAGGATGACCCACCGATCTGAGCCAGTGAGTAGAGGACCCAGAACACAGACCTGCCTCTTTTGGCTGCTGGCACGAAGATGGGCTCGTCAATCTCCTCAGAGACGAGCACATTCTGCACATCAGCAACTTCCGCAACCTCTGTAAGTGAAAAGTCTTTCTTGCACTTCAGTGATACCACAGCCATCAAGTGTGTGCAGTCGCTTTTAACGTTCTAAATTTATTCTAACAGGAGCTAGCTTGCTGCAGCAATGCAATTGTCAGGCGACTCACAGCTCGGCCACTGCTGATAAGTGCATTCACAAACACATCGTTTGACAAGACATCCAGCTTCTTCTGCTCTTCCCCCTGCACAACAGGAACAATGACTCGACATCAGCTGCAGTGACTTTCATCTCTCGGGGTGTGTGGAGCAGACTGGACATGCGCACACACTGGTCACATTCCATTAACTCCGTGCAACACATACAACAACTAACACAAACAGCAGGATCCTACTGTTGCTGAGACCTTGGAAATGATCCAGATAGGGCAGGTGGTAATGTGGTCGACCTTACCTGTACATTTGTCTCTCCGGCTAGTCCAATAAGCTTTGCAAGCCCTGCCTGCAGAGCAGGTGCAGGCGCTTGACTCGTCGTTTGAGAATCAGTACGTACATGCATCATTGCACCAGATGAGTGGCAGGCTGACGCAGTCCGACGTGTACTGACAATGCTGCCTGATGCGCTGCCAACTCGGGCGGCCAAGTCGGTGACGAAGGTGGCGAAGCGCACAAATGACAGCCTGCTGGGAAGGGCTCACCTTGTTGACAGCGGAGCAGACGTACTTGCACCCGAGCACAATGTGGTTGAGGAGGATGGTGAGGTCGCCGCGGGCCTCCTTGTGCCGGCTCTGCTCGTTCAGCACGAAGTTGCTGATGGTCATGAGGTCCGTGCGCGCCATCTCCGCCGCGTGATCCATGGCGGCGCCGACCGCGGCCCGCAGAGCCGCGCCGTCTGCGCACAGCTGCGCCGCGCCCGAGCTCGAGAGCTATCGATCCGGCGCTCCCGATCCGGCGCCGCCGTCGGCGGTGGCGGCGGCGGCGGCGGCGGAGGCGCGCGGCGGCTGGCCGATGGCGGCGCGGTCTGCAGGCTCGGGTCGGGGGCTGGGCGAGGCAGAAGGCGGCTGCTGATAATAAGGAAGCGGCTGCTGATATGAAAGAGTCGGCTGTGAAATGCCAGCCAGATGCATACAGGTGTTCATGACGGAGCCAAAGGCTAGGCAGACAGGGCGCCCTCAATACCCCCGTGTCAGCAGTAGGAAGTCAGATGAGCTGA